>JAECXJ010000286.1:275000-810000 GCA_018152295.1 Drosophila carrolli
TATTGTCTGGCAAAATACCTTTGTCAGTACACTTGTGTCCAAGGTAAGTCACTTCGTGTCTGAAAAATGTGCACTTTTTTGGGTGCAATTTAAGGTTGTGCTTCCTGCATAAATCAAAAACGTTTGTAAGATTTTTAATCATATGTTTTTCTGAACAACCGATGACAATTAGGTCATCCATATACAAGAATGCCTGTGAAGGTTCGATATCTGAAAATGCTATTGTCATCATTCTTTGGAAAGAATTTGGCGCTAGTTTTAAACCATAAGGTAATCGCGTGAAGCGATAGGAGACATTGCTCGTGGAATAGGATGTTGTATTTCTAGACGTTTCTTCGAGTTCTATTTGATGAAATCCTGACATTAGATCTAAACATGAAAAGTATTTAGCTCTACCTAATTGGTCAAGAATATCGTCTATTCTTGGTAGTGGAAATTTATCTGATAAAAAATTTTTTTGTTATTTTGGCGGTAATCAATTACTAAACCCCATCTTTTAGTAATGAACTGTTTTATTCAGAATCTGAAGGTTCTACTATTTTGTCTTTAATTAATTTGTCTTTTTGACTGTAAGAAATTCTATAATTCTTTATGTATACAGGCTTATCATCTTTCATTCTTATTTTTTGTTTGTAAAAATTATTAGTTGATATTGATACGGATTCTTTTCCGAATATATCTGTGTATTTTGTGCATAATTATTTAAGAATTTCCTTGAACTGAGGTGGAAAATTTTTGTTCAATTTCTCGAGAATTTCTTCTTTGTTTACATTTTTGTTATATTTAATTACGTCGTAATCATCCAATGGTTCAATTTTCAGTGTATTTAATTGAATGAATGCAGATTTATTGGTTGTATTCAAAATTCGGACAAAAGTGTTTTTAGAATCTCCAAGGTATTTCCAATGAATGCACCATTTTGGATTTCTTGGTTTGGTATTAATATATACCTGGTTGCTGAATTTATAGCAATTTTTCGGACTACTTCGGATCTTGCTGGTAGAATTGTCAAATTATTTTCTAGTGTATGATTTATTGGAATATGAATCGGATTATAAATGTTATCTGGTCTCAGAATGAGCCAATCGTTTTCTGGTTTTAAATCTTTTTGACAACTGTATTTTTTCATAAAATCTATGCCTAGGATTCCATCACATGGAATAGGAAAATTTAATGTTACTTAATGAAAAGTATGTGGTATAGCTTGCTTGAAAGAAGTTCTATTGATACTAATCCCTTTGAGTTGGTTGTTCCTTCACCAACACCTGATATTTGGGTAATATTTGAATAATCAACATTGTTAAACGAGTCCGAAGTTTCTTTTATTAAAGATATGTCTGCACCTGTATCAACTAGTAATGTATATAATTTATTTGTGCATTCATTTTTGAGAGAAACGAAAAGATTGAAATTAAGATTGATAGTATGAACCGTATTCTTTACTGGGTTTTTTATCTTAATGGTCTTTATTGGTTTTGCGACGTGGTTTGTACCTGTCGAACATTATTATTATTCTGGCTGTTGGTGTTCGTATTTGCCTTGTTGGTGTTTCCACCACGGCTGTTTCCTCTGCAATAACCACGACCTCTATAATTGTTGTTGGTCTGATTATAATAGTTTCGGTTATAACCGTTATTTTGGTTATAGCCATTATATTGGTAATATCCGAGATTCTGATAATTACCTCGGTTAATGCCCCTACCGTGGTACTTATTTCTGAAGTTGTTACCGCGATAGTTGTTTCCTCTTTGTGTGTACAGTATTGAATTTGCATTGCCTGTCATTTCAGTACTGCATTGTATGTACTTAGTGACGGCTTCATTCATAGTTGTGAAGTTGCCTGCCTCTAAAATTGTTTTTAGGCGGCCATGCTCACAATTTTTAACCATTGTGGTAATGGCTTCTTTTGTGCTGAATTTGTCAGTGTGTTCGGCTGGTAGGCCTTCGTCAATGTACGAGGCTTCAAGGAGCTTTCGTAAGCTGTCTATTTCTGATGTAAATTTCTCGGCTGTTTTGCCTTTCTGGCTTGTTTTCGCCATTTTCGCTTTGACTACGTCGGATGTTTCACCGACTATAGTGTCTTGCAATTTCTTTATTATTGAATTTATTGTTGTTTCATTCTGTACTTTGTATAGTGTAGATCCTATTATTTTGGATTTATTGACTTCTACAGCCAAATCTTCGAATGTGCCTTTAGTCAAGTTAACCAACTTCAAGGCTGTTATGAATCTTTGAAAATGTATCTTTTGCTTTTTAAGTTCCGGGATGGCATTCGAGATATCTTTTATATATGCCCTTTGGGCTGCTGGATCTGCCATTATGTTTTCTTTTGTGTCTGACACGCTTACATATGATTCTATATCTTCTTCTTCTTCTGCTTCTGTTACTGTTATAACTGCAGGAATTGTTAGATCATGTAGATCTTTTTCTTTTATTTCGATTCCTTCGCTCGAATCGGAATCTTCATTTTCCGTTAGGTCTATGACTTGATCTATTGTCAAAGGTGTATTTAAAATTGTCGGTATCGATATATATAAATTATACCTATCTTTGACAGTTATTAGATTTGTACGTAATTTGATCAATAATTTCGATAATTTTGACCAATTCATTTTTTTTATCGCTACCCCATTTTCATGTACTAAAGTTCTTGCAGTATTGAAAGAATCTACAAGAATCTTTGCATGTTTATTAATAGTGTCTTTATATAGTAGTAGTAGTAGTAGGTTGTTTATTGTTTGTGTTTTGTTTTTCTTTGTTGCTTATTTATAGCTGGCTGTACATATTTAAATTTACATCAAATCAAATAATCAAACAAAAATTGGTTACAACGACAATGGCTTTTATCCCGTCAGTCGGTTAATTTAGTTAAGTTAGATTCTAAAATTGTTCTAAAATAATTTTTTTTCTGTAATAACTGGCTTTTGTAATGAAGAATGCCAGATTCTCCCAGTTTTCCCCATTTAGAAGACTGGAGATCCCATTCACAAAGGGAGGTTTTCGTAAAACATGTAAAACGAATCTCTCTCAGAATAGGGCTGACTGCAATGAAGTGTTGAACATCCTCGATTTCTCGCATGTTGCAGAGGCGGCATTCCAGTGATGGGTTGCTGCTGTATGGTCTGCCATTTAGAGGTAAAGTCTCGGTTCTAGCTTGGAAGATATGTTTTATGAGTTCTCCTTTATGTTGATCGTGGAAGTAGTTTTTTTCAGATAAATTATGCTCAAGAATTTTATACACACTCCTCGACGCGCTGTTTTTGGCCTTAGTTATAAACTTTTCTCTTTCTATGTCGTGGTATCTGGTAATGATTTTGGCATGAGTCCTGCTCCACGAACTTGCATCCTCGAGATCAAGGGGGCAACTGCATTCGGTTGCAATATCCGTCCATCTAGAGAATGGAAGTTCGTTTCTTTCACAGAGAGATTTTGTAATTATTTTCGGTAGTCTACTATTTGGCATATGCATAACCTTATCGATGTAATTAAAGTGCTGCTGCAGTGTGTAGGAGAATATACTAGGCAGTCCTGTTTCAATAAAAATTGCATAGTATTTTGTAGCAGTCGAAATATCTTTTTTACAAAAAAAGTTAGTACTCGTTCCGCATCTTCATATCTTTGATTTCCTCACACCTCTGCCGAGTAGCACATAATTGTTTTCACTTTCGCCTGGAAAAGGCTGTACTTGGCACTCATTTTAACGTTTTTTCTGCCTAAAAAGTTTTTCCAGGTGGCGTTCATAGCTATTTTTGCATCATTGAGCTTATCTTTTATGTGGGTATAAAAACTCATATTTGTGGTAAGCGTTACACCGAGGTATTTGAACGATTTTACACGTTCCAGCTGGATTCCGTTCAGTTGCCATTTTTCGTTCCTAGCGTGACGGCTACCCTTAACTACCATAATCTTTGATTTGCTTGTATTTATGGTGAGGTTCCATACTTTACAGTACTCGGATATGCTAGATACCATGTCCCTTAACGTTTCAGGGCTGTCAGCCAGTAGGCACATGTCATCGGCATACATAAGGGTCTTAACATGGGTTCCATTCACGGTCACTCCACCTGGTAAAAAATCAACAACATCGTCCACGAAGAGAGAGAAGAGGAGAGGGCTGAGAATGCAGCCTTGTTTAACTCCACTGTTGGTATCGAACCATTTCGAAAGCTCTGATCCGTCCCATACACTTGCTTTATTATCCTCATAGATACTGGACAGTGCTAGTATGGCTTTCGTTGAGAGTCCGAGTTGGCTAAGTTTATACATTAGGGTTTTCGGTTCACTGTATCAAAGGCGGCTTTAAAAACTACAAAGAAAATGTACAGCTTCTTTTTTTGTTGCAGAAAGGTTTGGGCTATTGATGTCAGCACGAAAACACTGTCAACTGTAGAGAAACCCTTTCGAAAGCCTGTCTGAAATTCACTAAGAATGTTTTCTCGGTTTACCCATGTCGTCATACGTTTTAACAGTGCTCCTGCAAAAATCCTAGAGACTGTGTTTTGAGCAGATATGCCTCGGTAGTGCTGGGATCGGTCTTCACACCTTTTTTAAAAATTGGGCTGATCAGACTTTTTTGAAGCAATCTGGGAAAATTCCATGGCTGTAAAATTCATTGTAGGCATCGGTAAGTCGCTGTATAAAACAAAGCGGCGCGTTTTTGAGAAATTCTGCTGTTATTCTGTCTTCACCAGGAGTTTTGTTAAGTTTTAGTGTTAGGACAGCGCTTTCTATTTCTGAAAGGCTGAAAGGGGAGTCGATATGATCTGAGGAAAGCTTAGCATAGCATAGCTTAGCATAGCTGATTTCTGTTTCATTTTGAATTTGGGAGAGTAGGCTACTAAAATAGTTTGCCAAATCCGTTGAACTTACTTTTATGGGTTTTTTCTGTTGGTTCCCGTTTAATTTATTAACGATTTCCCAGAACTGTTTGCTGTCACGAACTTCTTGTAGTTGGCATTCCATATTTATCCAGAACTGTTTTTCTTTCTCTTTGCATAACCGTTTGTAATTTGTTATTGCCGTTTTGTATATGTGGCCCATTATTTCGTTTCGCCTAAGCTTTTTAAGGCAATCAAAATAGTGTTTCCTGGCCCTTTCGCATTTTACGTCGAACCACGGTTGCTTTCTGCTAAAGTTTAGTGACTGCTGCATGGGTTTGGAGGTATCTACGATTAAGTTGAGCAGTTTGGCTAGCAGTGTAGACCCACTCAGATCTCCTATTTGTTGGACTCCTGACACTAATGCATCTTTGTAACTTAGGCGGTGGTTGTCCTTCCACTTTAACCTTCGGTTGAGTTTTGGCTGGGTACTATCGACTTGTTCATGTAGAATGACTTTTAAAAAGACTTCGATGGGCATATGGTCAGAAAGGGGTTGAGCACCTACCACCAAATCTTTCACCACATCGTGCCACTTTCCTTGTATGAGACAGTAGTCAATAGTCGGCCTTGCTGCGCCCCTTAAAAAGGTATATTCACCGATTGTCCTGCCGTTCATTACCGTCAGTCGTAGTGATTCACACATCTCAACAATTTTTGCGCCTTTGTTGTCTAATATTTCGTCCTTAGAGTTACGAATCGTGCTACTGGTCCTGAGGTCTATATTTGTGGGTTCTGTTGTGGCTTGTGCTTTTCCGATGCGAGCATTTATATCCCCAACAATCATTAGGTTATTGCAACCTGCTGTCAGTCCAAAATCGTACACCTTTTCAAAATCTGCTTGCCAGTTATTGCAATTAATGTATATTGGGAGTATATGTAGTTTTTCGTCTTTCGTGTTTATTTCGATGACTTCTGCGTTTTCCTTGCTCGTAAAGGTAATGTGTCCTTCGGTCACCAGCTGCTTTCGGATTCCGTAAACACTTCCTCCGCTGGCCCGTCCACGGGCTGCTACTCTCACTGCTGGTATTCAATAAAGCAAATGATCAGGAAAGTAATTTGCAAAACTCGTTTCGTCGTTGGTCAGAAAAGTTTCAAATAGTAGAAAAATGTCGAATTGTGTAACAAAATTAAATGGTTTAAATAATGTCTTATTTGCTAAACCAGCTATATTGTACGATACAATTTTAACATTAAGGGACTGTACTACATTAGGGACATTTAGTTTTTATACCCGTTACTCGTAGAGTAAAAGGGTATATTGTATTCGTGCAAAAGTATGTAACAGCTAGAAGGAAGCGTTTCCGACCCAATAAAGTATATATATTCTTGATCAGGGTCACTAGCCGAGTCGATCTAGCCATGTCCGTCTGTCCGTCTGTCCGTCTGTCTGTCCGTCTGTCCGTCTGTCTGTCCGTATGAACGCTGAGATCTCGGAAACTATAAAAGCTAGAAGATTGGCATTTTGCATGCAGATTCTAGGAGTTCCTACGCAGCGCAAGTTTGTTTCAAAAAGGTGCCACGCCCCCTTAAACACCCACAATCGCTTATATTTTAAAAATTTAAATATTTCGGAAAAGTAAAAATGCAGTTTTATTGTGTTTATCAATACCTATCGAAATGTTGAAGAAATTTTTCAAATCGGACCATTCGTTAAAAAGTTATGCGTGATCAAAGTTTCTATCTCCATCTCCCTCGCACTCCCTTTACCTGAGTAACGGGTATCTGATAGTCGGAGCACCCGACTATAGCGTTCTCTCTTGTTTGAATTTAGTTTTCTCAATATAACTTCGTAGTCTAGGGCTATTTTAAATGAGGTACCATATATGTTCTCCAGGACATTTTGTGCTAACTCTAAAGTCTTGTTTGTTTGTTTTCGTTGTCGCTTTTGATTTTGTTAATCTCTGCCTGCAGTATTGTGTTTTCCTCTGTTAGCGAGTCGACCTTTGTTGAGAGACATTCTACATTTTGCTGAATGGTATCCATTTTTGTGGCAATCGAATTAACTTCCGATTTTGTAGCAAGTTCTTTGAGCTTTGAGTCGAACATACCCTCCAGCATGGATTTCAGATCTTTAAGATCTGCCAGGTTGCCTGTGCTTGTTGGTGGGCGATTATTTTGCGGGGGAGTGTCTGATCGACTCCGTTTTGAGACGCTAGCAGGTGTCGCATTGAATGCCCCGGCCTGACCGGTACCCTGAGGCTTAGTAGGGGTCCTGGCGAGTCCTAACATTTTTATTTAGTTTTGTGCAGAGATTTAACAGTATGCCTAAAACGATGCTTTTATATTTTTTCTAAACTTTTCTAAGCGCCACCTATTGGCTAAAGCTGGAACCGTAGATTAGACTAAGCTATTATTCTGGTGGGCGTTCGATAAGCAGGAGGTTTGGATCCGACTCCCTGTGATTGCTTCTCAGCTGTTGTGTTCCGTCACTATATTTGTTTGCGCCTAATCATTGCCGGTCTTCTGAGTGGTTTTTTTTTATTTTGGTTTTTCTCCTTTACCGTCGGTTTCCACCAACAAAAATGGTCCGTTGGAGTGAAAAGCCGCGTTTCCAGGTCGGTTTGGGAGGGGCGATACCAAGTGATTTTTGCAAGATCCGGGGGTGTTTGGCCAGAGATTTCACGGTGCCGATGTAGCCCCTTCCAAGTGACAGTGCTTAGGTACGTCCAGCAGGGCTTCGGCGGACCAGGAGTGTTGTATTTTGAAAATAATTCAGGAGCCTCTTTTTGCACGTCCGTACTGCGTATCTTCTTCATAAAAATGTCTTTATATATTGGCCTATTTTGGCTTATACATTTGTAAGACTTGTCAAATGTGTCCTTTAATTCTCGTATGTGGAGAGTTAATTGCTTCCATTCCTTACTAAGGACTTAGTTTTTTTATTTATTTTTTTATTAGTTATGCACATTTATATGTCCTAGGACTGGGTGTATGTCTACTTCCGAAAATACTCGACAGTTTCTTACTGTAGACAGTACTATTGCTTTTTGCGTACCGCTGCAATGAAAAAGCGGGGAAAAAGCTAGGTCGTACCTAAATTTGGTTGATTGGCTAGAGTAATTCTGATGCAATCTGTGGTACTCATGTTGTGTGTTAATATATTTAATTTTTATTTTTTTTAAATTTTAATTCTCTTATTTTTGGTATGTCATTGCATACATTTACAAATTTTTGATTTTAATTTTTATTTTGAAACATATTTTTATTATAATTGTTTGTGCTTTATTAATTCAAATCTTATCCAGATCGTTGGCCTGGCTTCTATTTATAGCTCTTTTGATACACACTTATTGTGGTACATATAGGCTTTATACAAAATGTATGCACTCATTATAAAAACAATTATTGATAATAATATATTTGTTAAATCGGTATCAATAGTTTTTGATTCGATTTTATTAATTACGTTGGCAGTGGGGTCCACTGTTTTAGTTTCAATTAGACCCATTTTGGGTATTATTTCTGTAAGGCTTTCAAAATCTGTTTTAGATGTTGCGTTACTTTTCATAACAAACATGAGAGAACGCTATAGTCGAGTGCCTCGACTATTAGATACCCGTTACTCAGCTAAACAACTTAATATAAATATGCCTGCTTCTATGTTTTTCGCCGCTCGAATTAGCACCTTGGCCAGCTGTTCCAAAGTCATCCGTTAGATGGCGCTACGGGCCATGAAAGGCGGAAATGTAGGCGCTAGCCAGGTTTAAGCGTTTAATGGGTTTTTGGGCGTTAGAGTGGGCGTGGCAAACTTTTATTAGGCCAATCGATAGGTATTGACGAAACAAATACATATCAATTACATTTTTCATAATAGCATCAAAACTGTGGCCACAGCTTGTGGCTTGTGGGCGTCAGAGGGGGCGTGGCACCATTTTGAAACAAACTTGCGCTGCGTAGGAACTCCTAAAATCTACATACTCCTAAAATCTACATGCAAAATGCCAATCTTCTAGCTTTTATAGTTTCCGAGATCTCAGCGTTTATACGGACAGACAGACGGACAGAGGGACATGGCTATATCGACTCGGATAGTGATCCTGAACAAGAATATACATACTTTATAGGGTCGGAAACGCTTCCTTCTACCTGTTACATACTTTTGCACGAATACAATATACCCTTTTACTCTACGAGTAACGGGTATAAAAATGTTCATTCATATTTATATATTTTCTTTATAGTTTTATATCTTTTAATTTTTCTTATGACACGTATACTCGCAAGCTGTTTTTTTCGAAAGGCCCTTTACAATCTGCAGGGCACTTTGGTTGTCTAGCCTCCTTCATATCATTTTTATTTTTGTAGGCATATAATTCCCTATACGTGTTCTCTAATTCTTTCATCCCAGGATACTGGGATAGATTTTTCAGCATATAGCCGCCTATTTAATTCTTTTATTTTTAAATTCAGGAAGTTCTTCTGACCTCCTCTCCTTTTTATTATTTTATTTTTTTTTTGTCTTAGGCATTTATGTGTATTTAATTAATTAATTAAATTTTTTTTAATTTTTAATAAAAAAATTTAAGATGTGCGCTCTTGGAAGCGCTGTCGGTTCACTTCTTTCTTTCTTCTTGGAAACTGCTTCAGAGGTGGAGGTGTTAATTTGTGTCGTCATTAATTTTCTTAATCACTGAGTGAGCTGGAGTTATTGGCTTTTTATTTACAAGACTCATTTGTAATTTTTTGGGCTGTTGCCCAGGGCGGTGCTGGTTGGTTTTTATATAATAGCCACTTTAAGTGCGCTATTCTCTTTTTTTGTTTCTTATTTTCTATTGCACGCCCCCACGTTTTGCCATAACTCCATCTCTACTCACGCAGAATTGTATTTCCAGATTCCAGTTGCAGTTTTTAGTTGTGCAATTGTTCCTTCCTAGGTCCTCCAGAACCAGTGTCACGGTCGCCATGTTATAGGGTATTCATTAGAATGTTATAATCGCCATATTATAGTTGCTTTTTTATGTTTTTATTAAAAGAATTATCATCTCAGTTTTAATTACCATGGGTAGATCTTTATTCACGAAATGTCAAAATATCAATGAATTACAGCCAGCTATTTGCGGCTGCGCTGCCTGCAAACATTGGCAGCGGCCGTCATATATATCGAAGTATATGCTCGCGCGAGGGAAGTTGTACATGCATGCCTTGTATGTGTCTGCACTCAGGCCATGGGAATATGCTGACACTAGCACTTCCCATAAGTTGGGCTCTGAGGCGCATTCATATTTCGGCTGGCTGCAAAAGTTTAGCGGCTGGCACTTTTTGTATGTGTTTAAGTACACTGTAACACAATGTTGGTGTCGGTATAGTGCCCTGCAGTACCGTTCATCACCTTTTAATCGCTTTTTCATCACCAAAAATTCATCACTGTTGATTAATCGGCGATGAAACTTCATACAAATTAGTGATGAATTTAACATTGGCATGTCCTAGGAGTTAATCAGTGAAAAATTCATCACTCTTTAATCAGTAATTCATCACTCTTTTTTCAGTTTTTCATCACTCTTTAATCAGTAATTCATCACTCTTTGAACAGCGTTTACTGATGAACATGCGATGAACGAGTGATTAAAATGCGATGAAATAGTGATTAACGAGTGATGAACTACTGATTAAAGAGAGATGAATTCATCACATTTTCATCAGTAATTCATCACTCTTTAATCAGTAATTCATCGCTTTTTCATCTCATTTTCATAGCATTTTCATCGCTTTTTCATCGCTTTTTCATCGCATTTTTATCGCATTTTCATCGCATTTTCATCGCTTTTTCGTCACTTTTTCATCGCTTTTTTTTCATCAGTAAAATTCATGCAGTAAATTTTCATATAAATTTCTTTTTATTTTGTTACATTATTTTATTATTATTTCATTTATTTCATTACATATAACTAATTAATTTAACTTAATTCAATCTACATATGTACGTTTTCAGTTGTCTCGGAAGTGTTGAGGATGTTTCGGTTTCGGTGCTCTTTTTTTGACTTCGTGCTTTATGTACTGGGCTCTTCCTGATTAAGTATATCTAAAATAGAAAACTTATTATAAAATATATAAAAACTTACTGCGTGTCTTGTTTTGCCGCCGGCCAAGTCCAGCTTAGTTTATGCTGGCCCAACAGTTTTATTATAAGCTTCGCCTTAAATAATGAATAAATATATTAACAGTATATGTAGGTACAGTTCAAAATAATTAATAAAATAACACTTACCTAAATTTCTGATAAATTTAGTTATAAAATTTCACAAAAATTCTCAGCTTCGATCTGTTCTCTCCGTTCTCTCAAATCCAAGTGCACATAAAAACCGCGAAAACAACTTCAGTTGAAAACGAGGACGGAAGCTAACTTCGGCAAGCCGAAGTTTTAATACCCTTGCAGACTTTGCCGAAATTGCTAAAACTGAAAAAGTAGCGAAAGGAATAAGGTATACATAAATAAACTAGATTTGCGTCGTTTGATGTCAATTGCTTTTATACTGCAAAAATGTCATATAAAAATAGAAAAAAAAGGGATACTTTCGCAGCCTTTAACTATTTTTCCTACGGAAGCTATAAGAAATAGACGTCCGATCGGCAAGCGCTTTTACCCTAATCAAGATATGCGTAAATAAATAAGACTTGGAAAAATTTATGTCAGTAGCTTACACACTACGTGAAAAATTCAGAAAACCAACAAATTTGGACCGATTTCACCGAATTGTTCCTATGGGAGCTATAGGATATAGACGTCCGATCGCCAAGCGCTTTTACCCTGATCAAGGTATGCATAAAAAAATAAGATTTGGAAAGATTTATGTTAAATGCTTTTACACTGCGCGAAATATCTTCCATTCTTGAAAGTTATATCCGATTGTTCCTATGGGAGCTATAGGATATAGACGTCCGATCAGCACGCGCTTTTACCTTGATGTAGGAATGCATAAAAAATACGATTTGAAAAAATTTATAGCAATAGCTTTTACACAGCGCGAAATATTCTGAAAAACATCAAATTTGGACCGATTTTACCCTATTGTTCCTATGGGAGCTATAGGATATAGACGTCCGATCGCCACGCGCTTTTACCCTGATCAAGGTATGCAAAAAAAAATACGATTTGGAAAGATTCATGTCAAAAGCTTTTACACTGCGCGAAATATCATCAATTCTGGCAAGATATATCCGATTGTTCCTATGGGAGCTATAGGATATAGACGTCCGATCGGGGCGATTTTCAAACTTGATCTGCGTACACATGTTTTAGGACGAGTGTGAAAGTTTCAGATCGCTAGCTTTTAAACTGAGCTCGCAAACGGTATTGAAACAGACGGACAGACGGACGGACGGACAGACGGACATAGCTATATCGAATCCTCTATTGATCTTGATCAAGAATATATATACTTTATGGGGTCGGAAACGTCTCCTTCACTGCGTTACAAACTTCTGATCAAAATTATAATACCCTCTGCAAGGGTATAAAAAGATTAGCTATACGTAATTAATTTAATTTTTAAATAGCGGATGTAGTATGTACTTGTCTGATTGGCAGCAACTTTTACCCTGAGCAAGGTGTACATAAATAAATTAGATAAATTGCATAGTTTCATGCCAATAGCTTTTATACTGCAAAATTGTCATATACAAATAGGGAAAAAGGGATATTTTCGCAGCCTTTAACAATTTTTCCTACGGAAGCTATACGATATAGACGTCCAATCGGCAAGCGCTTTTACCCTGATCAAGGTATGCGTAAATAAATAAGACTTGGAAAAATGTATGTCAATAGCTTATACACTGCGCGAAATATTCTAAAAAACATGAAATTTTGACCGATTTCACCGTATTGTTCCTATGGGAGCTATAGGATATAGACGTCCGATCAGCACGCGCTTTTACCTTGATGAAGGAATGCATAAAAAAATACGATTTGAAAAAATGTACAGCAATAGCTTTTACACATCGCGAAATATTCTGAAAAACATCAAATTTGGACCGATTTTACCCTATTGTTCCTATGGGAGCTATAGGATATAGACGTCCGATCGTCACGCGCTTTTACCCTGATCAAGGTACGCATAAAAAAATAAGATTTGGAAAGATTTATGTCAATAGCTTTTACACTGCGCGAAATATCCTAAAAATCATTAAATTTTAACCGATTTTACCCTATTGTTCCTATGGGAGCTATAGGATATAGACGTCCGATCGCCACGCGCTTTTACCCTGATCAAGGTATGCATAAAAAAATACGATTTGTAAAGATTAATGTCAATAGCTTTTACACTGCGCGAAATATCTTAAATTCTTGCAAGATATATCCAATTGTTCCTATGGGAGCTATAGGATATAGACGTCCGATCGGGGCGATTTTCAAACTTGATCTGCGTACACATGTTTTAGGACGATTGTGAAAGTTTCAGATCGCTAGCTTTTAAACTGAGCTCGCAAACGGTATTGAAACAGACGGACAGACGGACAGACGGACATGGCTATATCGACTCCCCTATTGATCCTGATCAAGAATATATATACTTTATGGGGTCGGAAACGTCTCCTTCACTGCGTTACAAACTTCTGACCAAAATTATAATACCCTCTGCAAGGGTATAACAAGGGCGCCGTTAATCCTATTGTTCTTTCCTTTGCCTAATTTGTCTTTACATGTTTCCCTTCGCGTCAAAGCAGGGTATATAAAAGCATGTCCGACTATGGAAAATAATCACATAACTTAAATTCACTAAAAAGGAATCCATACCTTTCAAAACTATCATAATAATTTTATTTTTAAAAAGTATTTCCATAAAATAATATAATTAATAAGAATCAACGACTACAATACAAAAATTATGCTAATTTATTTTTAAGGGTGTATAAAGGTTGATCTGATTTTAATACATTGTCCTCCACCTCTCAGCTCATTTTATGGGGAGAGAGACAGAGTAAGAGAGGGAGATGGAAATTTTTCTGCGTTGCCTACGATCGGGGACTGAGAGTTTCGGCTCTGCCTGCGTCGCACTCGGATCTGCCGACTTTGCCTTTGGCTCTGCCGGCGTCGCAGTCCGCTGCTGATTAAACAGTGATGAATTTTTGTAGTGATGAATTTCGGAACTGCAGGGTGGGTACTCGCTACAATGATACATGCATACTACACTATCCTCATGAACAACTTGTTTTATACTACTACGTATACTACTATGTTTTCATTTTCTTTTATTTCTACCACTTTGTAAGGGCCTAAATATTTGTTATATAATTTATGACCAGTTTCATTTCTCAACAAGAAAGGAAAGCTAACTTCGGGCGGAGCCGAAGTTGATATACCCTTGCAGAATACTCTGTAAATTATATTCTCCAAAATTATTCATATGATGCATTCTAAATACTCATATAAAATCCCAACTTCCTAACTTTAAAAACACCAAAGTTATGGCATTTCCAATCGTTCAGTTATATGGCAGCTATAAGATATAGTCGGCCGATCCTTATGAAGTTTGGTAGGTCGGATTGATTGGCCAAAAATAAAACCCATAGAAAATCCCAACTTCCTAACTTTACAAACACCAAAGTTATGTCATTTCCGATCAATCAGTTATATGGCAGCTATAGGATATAGTCGGCCGATCCTTATAAAATTTGGTACGTCAAATTGATTGGCCAAATGTAAAACCCATAGAAAATCCCAACTTTCTAACTTTACAAACACCAAAGTTGCGGCATTTCCGATCGTTCAGTTATATGGCAGCTATAGGATATAGTCGGCCGATCCTTATAAAATTTGGTACGTAAAATAATAAACCCATAGAAAATCCCAACTTCCTAACTTTACAAACACCAAAGTTATGTCATTTCCGATCAATCAGTTATATGGCAGCTATAGGATATAGTCGGCCGATCCTTATAAAATTTGGTACGTCAAATTGATTGGCCAAATGTAAAACCCATAGAAAATCCCAACTTTCTAACTTTACAAACACCAAAGTTGCGGCATTTCCGATCGTTCAGTTATATGGCAGCTATAGGATATAGTCGGCCGATCCTTATAAAATTTGGTACGTAAAATTTATTGGCCAAATGTAAAACCCATAGAAAATCCCAACTTCCTAACTTTAAAAACACCAAAGTTATGGCATTTCCGATCGTTCAGTTATATGGCAGCTATAGGATATAGTCGGCCGATCCCGGCCGTTCCGACTTATATACTGCGTGCAAAGGAAAGAAGGGTGTGTGCAAAGTTTCAATTCGATATCTTTAAAACTGAGAGACTAGTTCGCGTAGAAACAGACAGACGGACAGACAGACGGACAGACGGACAGACGGACAGACGGACATGGCTATATCAACTCAGGAGGTGATCCTGATCAAGAATATATATACTTTATATGGTCGGAGATGTCTCCTTCACTGCGTTGCACACTTTTGACCAAAATTATAATACCCTCTGCAAGGGTATAATAAAACCTGGTCTCCTATCTCCTACATAATATCAATAATGTTTTTGTCGTAATTAGATTTTTATTTTTGCTTATTTTTTATCTAGCATAATTCTTGCTCTTTTGTAAGCATTTTCTAGTCTAAATTTTGCTTCCTTAGTATAGTATAATCATCTATGTTATATAAGTGGTCTATTCCATCTGTTGAATTAAAATATGTACTTAAATTTGGATGTTTGCTAAAAACTAATTCATAGGGGCATTAGTTGTGTGTCATAGAAGGTGTTGTATTGAAACAATAGACGAAGTATTGTAGCCATATGTCCCAATCTGTTTTATCAACGGATATATAGGATCGAATGTATTCGTTAAGTGTTCGGTGACTACGTTCTATTGTTCCTAATGTCTGGTGGTGGTGCGCTGTAGATGTTATGTTTTTTATACCTAGGTATTTACATAAATCTTCAATAATTGATTTTTTATATTCAGTTCCCATGTCCGATATGAACGTCTTCATTGGACCGTACTTAGAATACAATTTTCAAAAATAGCTTTAGCTACTGATTTTGCGCTTTTGTTTAATATTTTTATGGCAATATTAAATATTTTTTGTTAAGTCGCATATCAAAGTATTCATTGCCCTGATCCGATTTCGGTAATGGACCTATCGTATCAACAATTACTCTGTCAAATGCCATAGTCGGAGTTTCCGTTAAATTTAATGGAGTTTTTGTATGTTTGCTTATTTTAGATTTCTGGCATTTTGGACATGTCTTTACGTAGTTCGTTATGTTCCTAGACATGTTTTTTCAATAGAAATGTTGTCTTATTTTTGACAAGGTTTTGGCTATTCCGGTATGGCCGCCTTGTAGTGGATCGTCATGATTTTCAGACAGTATAGCTTCTTTTTCCAGCAATTTCGGAACAAACTTCGCTGACACACGACTCATACCCAAAACGTTTGAAAAAATTTCATGGCACGAGCCAAGCGATATACCGACATCTTCAGCAACTTCTCTGATAGTGATTCGACGATTTTCCAAAACAATTTTCGTCACTGCTTGAACGTTTTCATCAGTTGTTGACGTGCTTGGGCGTCCAGAGCGAGGCTGGTCATTGGCATCTTCCCGGCCATCTTGGAAGAGTTTGTACCACTTGTACACATTTTTTTTACTCAGAACAGTTTCACCGTATGCCACTGTCAACATTTCAAGTGTTTCAGAGCACTTAATTTTATTTTTTACACAAAATTTGATGCAAATCCTTTGATCCATATTTTTCGATAGCAAAAAATCGCCGAGCTCGCAAAATAACTTGTAACTTTACGCCTCTCACAACCAAACAAAAGAGGATGTTCCATTGAAACTTGGTACAGATGTTAGGGAAGAGTGTACCAATATAACAAAACAAAAAAATCGATAATCGAAAATATGTTGCCCGCGAAATTTGAAAAGTCACCTTACTTTTTGAACACACCTCGTATGAAGTTATTTTATCATAATATATATATATATTTTTTTTAATTAAAACGAAGTCTTAAAAGAAATTATATTTTTGTTTTTTTCGTTTTGTTTGTTTGTTTGTTTTTTTTTTTATGTTTTGACTTGATGTTTTTTTTTTTTTGTTTAATGCGAATATATATTTGTATTTATATATGACATTACAATGGTCATACTAAGTATCAAAAATGGTTTATTTGAAAATATAAGAATATAAAATGTCAATAAAAATGTAATAAAATTTGATAAAAATTATAAAATTGTAGTTAAAAGTAAAATTAGGAAATATAAATTGGAAATATAATTGGAAAATGTTGTTGTAATGTTCCTTCTTCTTCTTCTTTTTTTTTTGGGTACCCGTATGGTTGATCAGTCCATACGAGATAACAAAGTATTTATACGTGAAAAATTTTAAGCCTATCTTTATGAACAACTTGTTTTTTATTTTTATCGCTCATTACTACTATGTTTTCATTTTCTTTTATTTCTACCACTTTGTAAGGGCCTAAATATTTGTTATCTAATTTATGACCGGTTTCATTTCTTAATAAAACCTGGTCTCCTATCTCTAACTTAAAATCAATAGTGTTTTTGTCGTAATTAGTTTTTTCTTTTTGTTTATTTTTATCTAGCATAATTCTTGCTCTTTTGTAAGCATTTTCTAGTCTAAATTTTGCTTCCTTAGTATAGTCATCTATGTTATATAAAGGGTCTATTCTATCTGTTAAATTAAAAGATGTACTTAAATTTGGATGTTTGCTAAAAACTAATTCATAGGGGCAATAGTTGTGTGTCATAGAAGGTGTTGTATTGAAACAATAGACGAAGTATTGTAGCCATATGTCCCAATCTCTTATCAACGGATATATAGGATCGAATGTATTTGTTAAGTGTTCGGTGACTACGTTCTATTGTTCCTAATGTCTGGTGGTGGTGCGCTGTAGATGTTATGTTTTTTATACCAAGGTATTTACATAAATCTTCAATAATTGAATTTTTATATTCAGTTCCCATGTCCGATATGAACGTCTTCAATGGACCGTACTTTAGAATACAATTTTCAAAAATAGCTTTAGCTACTGATTTTGCGCTTTTGTTTGGTATTGGTATGGCAATTAAATATTTCGTTAAGTCGCATATCAAAGTTACCGCGTATTCATTGACCTATCGTATCAACAATTACTCTGTCAAATGCCATAGTTGGAGTCTCTGTTAAAGTTAATGGGGTTTTTGTGTGTTTAGTTATTTTAGATTTCTGGCATTTTGGACATGTCTTTACGTAGTTCGTTATGTCCCTAGACATGTTTTTCCAATAGAAATGTTGTCTTATTTTTGACAAGGTTTTGGCTATTCCGGTATGGCCGCCTTGTAGTGGATCGTCATGATTTTCAGACAGTATAGCTTCTTTTTCTTTCTTATCTTTTATTATGGTCTCTGGTTTGAGTAGCGCTACTCTTAATTTTTTTTAATATTTTATTGCCCATTTTTTTAAACGAATCAACTGAAATATTTTCAAAGATTTTTTCACACAGTGCCATATTAAGTTGGCTGATCTTGTATATACCGGCTTCTTTTTCAAGCCTTTGGAAAAATTGACCTAAATCAAATGTACCATTGGTATATAGATCGCTAACATTTATTCTTGCAATTACTTTTTTACCATGCTTAAAATAGCATTTGAAATTATTTAAATGCAAGGTCACTTTCTTTACTTCGTCGTTGTAAAGGACGTCGTATATTTTGGGCATAGCAGCTTTTTCAACACACTGCCTAGGCAGCTGTGCTTGATTTTTCCTGCGCAGCGTTTATTCTGTCTGTACTGATTTCTTGTAGTGACTTGTAAAATTTGCTTTTGAATGTTTTTTAGTTCTTTGATGGTTATTCTAGATAACGCATCAGCAACGTAATTGTCCTTTCCCTTAAGATACTCAACTGTAAATTCGTATTCTTCCAAATCTAGTCTTATTCTTGTTAATTTAGAGTTTGGATTAACCATGGAAAAGAGGAATGTTAATGGTCTATGGTCTGTTTTAACTAGGAAATGTCGCCCATAAACGTAAGGTCTAAAATGGTTAATTGCCCAATGTATTGCTAGTAGTTCTTGTTCCGTTGTGCTTTTATTGGATTCTCCTTTAGTAAATGATCTCGATGCATAAGATACAGGAAGCTGTATGCCATTATGTTCTTGTGTAAGGACTGCTCCGCAAGCTTGCTTACTTGCGTCCGTGATTATGCAAAATTCTTTAGAAAAATCGGGGTATTGAAGTAGTGTTGGACTCATTAAATTTTTCTTTAAGTAATCAAAAGCACTTTGACACTCTGGTGTCCATTCGAATTTAACACCTTTTTTGCATAATTTAGTTATGTGACGGGAATAATCTGCAAAGTTTTTAATGAATCGACGATAATAATTGCAAAATGCAACAAATCTGCGGGCGCTATCAGCGTCCGTGGGGACTGGGTATTTTTCAATGTCCTCATATTTGATCTTTGATCTGTACACTTGTGACCAAGAAAGGTCACTTCATAAATGAAAAATGAGCATTTCTCCGGATGTAGTTTAAGATTATTTTTTCTGCAAAGGTCAAAGACGTTTGTTAAGTTTTTCATCATATGATTTTCTGAACATCCTATAACTATTAGGTCGTCCATGTAGAAGAATGCCTGGGATGGTCGGAAAATGCAATTGTCATCATACGCTGGAAAGATATTGCGGCCATTTTTAAACCATAAAGTAATCGTGTAAAACGATAAGAGCCATAGCTCGTTGAAAATGAAGTTATATTTCTGGACAATGCCTTTAATTCAATTTGGTGGAATCCGGACATAAGATCTAAACAAGAGAAGTACTTTGCTCGGCCCAATTGATCAAGTATGTCATCGATTCTAGGTAGTGGAAATTTATCTGCTAAAAGTTTTTTTTATTAATTTGTCGGTAATCAATTACTAAACGCTACCTTTTCTCCTTGAGTCAGGTAATGATTTTTTGGAACAAGTAACAGAGGGCTATTATATTCTAATACTGAGGGCTCTACGATTTTATCTTTTATAAGTTTGTCCACTTCCTTAGTTATTTCCTCTTTATGACATTGTGGACTTCTATAGTTTTTTCGTGTTCATCATCTTTTACTCTTAATTTTTTCTTGTAGAATTTATTAGTAGATATCGATTCGGTTTCAAGACCGAATATGTCACTATATTTTGAACAAAGATTGGTTAAGACATTTTTAAATTGAGTCGGAAAATTTTGTTTTAGTTTATTAATGACTTTTTCGTTTATATTTGTGCCATTTAAATTGACAATATTATAGTTGTCGATAGATTCATGTTTAATGTTCTTTAGGTTTACTATTTTGTTCTCATTTGTAGTGTTTAAAATTCAGACAAATGTGGTTTGGGGATCAGAAATTGTATTTCCTATGAATATAACATCTTCAATTTCTTGATTTGGTATTAGAAGGGTTTTATTATTTTCATTTAAATTTATTTTTCTAATTACTTGGTATAATTATTTCGTTAGTTTCTATGTTATGAAGGATTGGAATTTTTATCGGAAATTTTAAATTATCAGGTCTTAAAATGAAAAGATCATTATCTTGATTGAAGTCCAATATACAATTAAATTTCTTTATGAAGTCTATTCCAATTATTCCGTCTACCTTTATTGAAAAGTTATGAGGACTTCTTAAGGGAGCTTCCTCGTTTTCCGAGTTAGTTTGAGCCATTCTTACAGTGATATTACTGTCATTTTGATTGGTGTTGTTGCCTCTATTACCGCGGATTTGACCCCGATAGTTTCCTCGGCCTCGGTTATTGTAATTATTATCAAAATTATTGTTGAACAAGGTCGATTCCAAACCAACATAAACAAAAGGGATCCACACGACCCAAAATTCAGCAATTAATTAATGCTCTGCTTCCATCCCCGTAGATAGCTGATGAGTCTAAGGTGACGTGCAGACGAAACTAGCTAGTCCTAACATAGTCGGTTTCACTCTCCAGGGAGTGTAAGTGTGATGAAAGTTAAGTGGAATAAATCGTTGTGTTATAGAAGAAATTAAAATATAACCAACGTATGACCTCGAGTAATTCAATAACACTACAAAATTATTATAGTTATTATAATTATTTTGGAAATATCCTCGGCCATAGCCTCTTTCTCTATAGTTATTACCACGGAAGTAATGATTTTTATTTGTATAAAATATGATCTTTGCATTTCCTGTCATTTCCGTGCTGCAATGGATATATTTTTCTTAACGGCTTCATTCATTGTTTCGAATATGCCAGCTTCCAGAATGGTTTTTATACCCTTGCAGAGGGTATTATAATTTTGGTCAGAAGTTTGTAACGCAGTAAAGGAGACGTTTCCGACCCCATAAAGTATATATATTCTTAATCAGGATCAATAGGGGATTCGATATAGCCATGTCCGTCTGTTTCAAAACCGTTTTCGAGCTCAGTTTAAAAGCTAGCAATCTGAAAATTTCAAAGTCGTCCTAAAACATGTGTACGCATATCAAGTTTGAAAACCGCCCCGATCGGATGTCTATATCCTATAGCTCTCATAGGAGAAATCGGATATAACTTGCAAGAATGGAAGATATTTCGCGCAGTGTTAAAGCTATTAACATAAATCTTTTCAAATATTATTTTTTTATGCATATCTTGATCAGGGTAAAAGCACTTAGCGATTGGACGTCCATATCCTATAGCTTGTGACGGTTCGTCGTTGTCGGGGGGCTCAGGGATGGCCAGGGCTCGTCACAAGAATTTGTTTGTGTCAGGCGTGGTTGCTGAAAGAGAGTTCCGACCCAGCCCAGAGTAGAAGTCGTGGGGAATTACTTAGTAATTGAATTAGAACTAGGTTTTTATTTCAGTAAGTATCTTGAAAATTTAACAACAAACGAATTATCCGGATTGGCGGGGTGCCGCCCTTGCAGCCTTCGCTTCCTTCTTACGCTTAGAATACCTGGTCTCGGGAGCCGTCCAGCTGCTCGATAGGACCAGCACGGGTTGGGTTACCTGAAATGAGAATAGGGTGCCTGGGGACCCTGAAGTCGGCCACGAGCGAGATAGATCTACTTAGTGCTTGGGGACCCGAAAGTCGACCGCAAGAGAGAGAATGTTGCTTGGGGACCCTGAAGTCAGCCACAAGAGAGAGAATTTGTTGCTTGGGGACCCTGAAGTCAGCCACAAGAGAGAGAGAATTGGTTGCTTTGAAGGTGGTCTTACAAACCATTTAGCTTGATCTATTCATCATCATTGTCTGGTCCTTCGAGAGCCGGAATACTTCCGCATCTACAAACTGTTTTAAGTATATCTACACACCATGGAGCAACAGACGCTTAAACGCCTTACCCAAGCACGTGGTCGGCTAAAGGCGAGCGTAGCTCGCTTGGTCAATTACATCGAGAATCCACCTCCACAGAGCACGTACTCCGGAGTCGATGCCATGCTGGCACGGCTAAATCAAGCCTTCAGCAGCCTTGAGGAGATCACTGACGAAATGCACGTGTACGATAATGTTAAGGGTTTCGAGGATCCTACCGAAGACTTCCAAGCCTATGAGGAGAAGTACCTGCGCGCACTTACCTTATTCGCGTCGTTAAAGAGCGACCTTCAGCCAAGCGCCATACCTCAAGCGGATCACAACATGGCCACATTGCTGCAACAGCAAAGTGAGTTCTTGCAACGACTTTCTGAGAACGGAGCATCTACCTTGGCCACGCCGCCGCCTGCTGCAGTTTGTTTAACTGAAAACCCGTTGCCGAAAATCCACATCAAGCCCTTTGGTGGAGCCTACAAGGAATGGCCAGCCTTTAAGGACATTTACGAGAGCACCGTCCACAACAAGACCCACCTGGGAAAGATTCAGAAGTTTCACTACCTTAAGTCTTTCATAGTTGGTGAAGCGGCCAATCTTCTCAGTCATATGTCCATTACGGAATCAGCTTATGATTCAGCATGGGAACGCCTCAATGATCGCTATGATCGTCCAAGGCATATCGTGAACTCCTTACTGGACACTTTCATGGCACTGGCTGCTGCACCCAACGGCGAGGTGTCTAATCTACGCAAACTTGATCCCGACTCTAGAAGGAAGTGGATTGAGGACACCAGAGGCTCTGCGACACCAACCGTTGCAGACTTGTTTAAATTCCTTGATGACCGTTGCGAGGATTTTTAATTAAGCCAAGCTACATCGGCAATCAAACTCGATCCTCGGACAAGCCTGCCAAAGCGAAGCGTGCGCTTATTGCAGTGAACCGTGGCAATTGTGGTAAGTGTGGCTCTGCTGACCATCAGCTGTATAGATGCTCTCAATTTCAAAATCTGAACACTGAACATCGGCGCTATTTTGTAAAAGGAAAGTCGCTTTGCTTCAATTGCCTACGCCCTAGCCACCGATCTTCACAATGTCAATCGAAACATTCGTGCAAGCACTGCAATGGCCGTCATCATTCTCTTGTACACCCTGAAAACATGGATTCCATGACAGTTGCTCCTGCGGACACTGCACAGGCCAGTTCTCAAGCTTCTGGATGTAGCTCAACTTTGGTCGCCCAGACGCAAAACAGCATCTCATTATCACAGTCACCGGGACTAAAAAGAAGCACATTGCCCACAGCTTTGGTGTATGTCCAAAACCCTAAAGGGACTTTCACAATTTGCCGTGTGCTTTTGGATAGCGGCTCTGAGCTATGCAACGTTTCTGAACTATTCATCAAAGCACTTGGGCTTGCACGTTCACCCTCAAGAATACTAGTTTCCGGAATATCTTCCGTCAAGGCCGAAACTACTAGAGGATTGGCAACGCTGCATATCAAGTCAATGGTGTCACTCCAGACGATTGTTGTCGCAGCCCATGTGCTGGGCAAAATCACATCATCACTTCAGCGGGACGACATTGACGAAAAAGCTTTAAGGATCTACGATGGACTCCAGTTAGCTGATACTTCGTTTAACACATCTTCATCTGTAGACATTTTACTGGGAAACGAACAAATTTGGTCCGTTTTGTCAGGTGATAAAAAATATGACACCGCTGGAAATATTATTGCCATCAGCTCAATCTTTGGATGGATAATCACTTCCGTTGCAATGCCGCATTCATCAACCGCCAACACGCTCATGACTACTGTTGACATAAACGCCTCTCTTCAACGCTTTTGGGAGATCGAGGATAACACTGAGCATACGCAACGAGACCCTTCGCACGAAAAGGTGGAGCAGCACTTTCTGACAACACATTCCCGAGACCCAGACGGCAAATACATCGTTGAATTGCCTTTTAAACACGAATGCCAAGAGTTCGGAGACAGCCTGCAGGGCGCTGTCTCGCGCTTCTATGCTGTGGAACGTTGTTGCAGCGTGATTTGGAGCTACGCAAGCAATATTCAAAATGTATGAACGAGTATCTAAGCCTAGGTCATATGCGTAAGCTGGCCCCTGAAGAATGCAACACATCAGCCAAGACATTTTACATGCCACACCACCCAGTTCTAGGAAAGAAGCTGCGCGTGGTATTTGACGGGTCATTTGAAGACGTAAACGGACAGGCTCTAAATGACGCCTTACACATCGGACCCAGCATACAACGCCACCTTTTTAATGTATGCCTTCGCTTTCGAATGCACAAGTTTGTGTTTTCGGCGGACATAGTAAAAATGTTTCGCCAGATCTGGGTTGCCCCTAAGCACCGCAACTTTCAACAGATCGTATGGAGAGAAGCTCCTAAAGATCCTCTTCAACACTTTCAACTCTGTACAGTCACCTATGGAACTAGCTGTGCACCGTTTCTTGCTGTCAGAGTACTGGAACAACTAGCGCGAGACCACCAGGATGAGTTTCCCACAGCCTCAAAAATTGTGCTTGAGGACTTTTACGTAGACGATGTCCTCACCGGCGCTGAAACTGAAGACGAACTACTTAGCTGCCGCGATGAACTCATCCAGCTGATGTCCAAGGCTAAGCTTAAGCTTGGCAAATGGGTGTCTAACAGCAGCGTCATCAGCCACACCCGGCTCCAAATAACCAGTGCGGTTAAAGTTTTAGGAATGCTATGGAATCCCCAAGACGACGTCCTGTCCTACAAAGCTTCACTTTCTACGGAGCCAGATGCTACTAAAGATGTCAGATGTCTCACGAATTTTTGATCCTTTAGGTATTCTGGCGCCTGTGGTAGTGCAGTTCAAGATCCTTATTCAAGAACTCTGGCTACTTGACCTGGACTGGGATTCCAAACTCCCACCGAAGCTGGCTGAGTGGTGGCAGACCTGTCGCGACGATATCAACTACATAACAAACCTAAGGATTCCACGTTATGTACACAACGAATCGGGAAAAATCGAATTACATGGATTTTCAGATGCATCTATAAAGGCATATTCCGCTGTCGTCTACAGTGTACTTGGTGTCCCTTATGGCAGCTAAAACACGCGTTGCGCCACTAAAGCAACAAAGTATTCCTCGGCTGGAACTCTGTGGTGCGCTATTGCTCACTCGCCTTCTCCGAGCTGTTAAAGAAGGCTTGCATCGCAAGGATATAGTTGTGCATGCTTGGTGCGATTCCACGAATGTCCTTTCGTGGCTGTCGCACACCCCATCGAAGCTGAAAACCTTTATCGCCAACCGTACTTCGGAGATCCTGGATGTCATACCACGCAGCGCATGGCATCACGTTGGCTCAAAGGATAACCCTGCCGATTGCGCATCGAGGGGAATGCTAGCAGCCAATCTCATGAGCTATCAGCTGTGGTGGAATGGACCACATTGGCTACACCTCAACGATCTGCTTGCTTCAAAGCTGCGTACAACAATCCCACAACAATTTTGGACACGCCCATAATGGATGGGCTGAAATCCTCTTCACTATCCAGCCGTGTTGAACCTGAACCTGATTGAGTGTCTATCGTTTCGAGTTTCTTCCTGGACCAAGCTGATTCGCTGCACTGCATATGTTTTACGGTTTATGCATCGAAGAATGAAGAAACGGATACCGTCAAACCTCACACTCACGTTTGAGGAAATCAGCGAGGCCCGCATTTATTGTCTAAGGCAGGCTCAAGGAAGCTTCTCATCCGATCTACACCTGTTGCAAAGGGGAAAAGCTGTTGCAAATTCGTCACTTCGAAAACTCTCACCCATGGTTTGCAAGAATGGCCTGCTTCGTGTAGGTGGGCGCCTCTCAAACTCGCTACTACCGGAGGAAGTCAAGCATCCAATTATTCTGCCGAAACATCATCGCATTTCTCTGCTTATTTTGGAACACGAGCACAGGATACATCTTCATCCAGGTGTGACAGCACTTTTCGTCATCGTTCGCCAACAATATTGGATAGTTGGCGCACGCAACATGATTCGCAAGCTTACACATGCTTGTCTCAAATGTTTTCGGCAACGCCACAAAACAACTGATCAATACATGGCGGACTTGCCAGCCGTTCGGGTACGCCAAGCATACCCATTTGAAAATACTGGGTGCGACTATGCCGCACCGCTTCTACTCAAGGTGCACAAGGGACGGAATCCACGAAAGGAAAAGGGATACATTTGTCTATTCGTCTGCCTAGTGACCTCCGCAATCCACTTGGAGTTGGCTACAGATCTCAGCACGGAGACATTTCTTGCTGCACTTCGTCGTTTTATCTCCCGTCGAGGCAAGTGTACCCACATCTTCAGCGACAACGGTCGCAACTTTGTGGGAGCAAAGAAGGTGTTAGACGAAATGTATAAGCTCATCCTGTCGCAGCAGCATAACACTCAAGTAACCCAAGCGTTGGCCAGCGAGGGTATCAAATGGAGTTTTATACCACCGCACGCACCCCACTGGGGCGGAAAATGGGAATCAGCTTAAAAAGCTTCATCTGCGTCGTGTCATCGGGAATTCTATTCTCACATTTGAGCAAATGCACAATCCCACTCTTCGCTACGTCAGACATCGAAGTTTCCTACTTGTCACCCGCACACCTGCTGATTGGACGCCCTTATACATCAGTTAACCGACTGGATTACTGGCAAAATGTACAGGCAATGCTACAAGGCTTTTGGAAGAGATGGCATCAGGAGTACCTCACTACACTTCAACAGCGCCCTAAGTGGAATACAGAAAGGAAGAATATTGCTACTGGGGATATGGCGATCATCAAGGATTCAAACACACCCCCCGCCGCTTGGACTTTGGCGCGCATAATTGAAGTTTACCCAGGCAAGGACGGGCTGGTACGGGCCGTAAAGCTGCGAACTTCATCAGGAGAACTTGTTAGACCCATTTCTAAAATTGCCATCCTGCCTAATTCAGAAACTTAGTTTCAGGGTGGGCCGGGATGTTGAGGAACCTCATAACTAATTATAATAATTTGGTATATTAAATAGCATGTAAGATATTCTTTTCTGAGATGGTCTGGTCTCACTTTGTTATCGGCCTCTCTCTCTTCTTCCTGACCACGAGCTGTCAACATGTGAAATAAAAGCGTATATTCCTATTGTGAACTAATTGACTAATATTCTATCAACCCAATTTGAAAGTGGTCTTACAAACCATTTAGCGTGATCTATTCATCATCAAGGATATTTCGCACAGTATATAAGCAAGAGCGCGTAACGATCGGACGTCTATATCCTATAGCTCCCAATAGGGTAAAATCGGTACAAATTTGATGATTTTCAGAATTTTTCGCGCAGTGTGTAAGCTACTGACATAAATTTGTCCAAGTCTTATTTATTTACACGTACCTTGATTACGATAAAAGCGCTTGCCGTTCGGACGTCTATATCTTATAGCTTCCGTAGGAAAAATTGTTAAAGGCTGCGAAAGTATTCCTTTTTTCTACTTTTATATGACATTTTTGCATTATAAAAGCAATTGAAATCAAACGATGCAAATCTAGTTTATTTATAAATACCTTATTCCTTTCGCTACTTTTTCAGTTTAAGCAATTTCGGCAAGTCTGCAAGGGTATTAAAACTTCGGCTTGCCGAAGTCAGCTTCCGTCCTCGTTAATTTTACATTTTCACAATCATTATAGAAATGGCTTCTTTTGTGCTGAACGTGTCTGCATGTTCGGTACTTAATCCTTCGTCAGTGTAAGAAGCTTCCAATAATTTCCGTACATTGTCTACTTCAGTTGTAAATTGCGTAGCCGTTTTTCCCTTTTGGTGTATGTTTAATAATTTTTTCAGAAGAATCGCCCACTATAGTGGCCTGAAGTTTACTGATAATGTTATTAATAGTTGTTTCGTTTTGTACTTTGTACAATGTTGATCCAACTATTTTGGATTTGATTACCTCAACAGCAATGTTTTCGAATGTTCCTTGGTAACGTTGACCAATCTCAATAATGTTAAGAATCTTTGCAGATGGATTTTTTTTCCATCGAACTCTGGAATGGTTGAGCTGATTTCTTTCATGTATGCTCTATTGGCAATCGAGTCGTTCGTCATATTGATAATTTTATTTTCCAAATTTTGGTATGATATGTTTTCTTCGGAGTCTGAGTTTTCCTGATTTGACAGTTCGGTCAGCGTTAATACCGCTGGAATAGTCAAGTTGTGTATCTGCTCGGTTTTAGGGAATTCGCTTTCTTTGTTTGTTTCACTAAATCTTCCGTATCGGAGTCTTTATCTTCTATTTCTTCTGATTTCAATTCCTCCTCAAATGTTAATAGTGTATGAAGGATAGATGGAATTGAAATGTCTAACTTATATTTATACCCGTTACTCGTAGAGTAAAAGGGTATATTGTATTCGTGTAAAAGTATGTAACAGGTAGAAGGAAGCGTTTCCGACCCTATAAAGTATATATATTCTTGTTCAGGATCACTAGCCGAGTCGATCTAGCCATGTCCGTCTGTCCGTCTGTCTGTCTGTCCGTATGAACGCTGAGATCTCGGAAACTATAAAATCTAGAAGATTGGAATTTTGCATGTAGATTTTAGGAGTTCCTATGCAGCGCAAGTTTGTTTCAAAATGGTGCCACGCCCCTCTGACGCCCACAAGCCACAAGCTGTTGCCACAGTTTTAATGCTATTATGAAAATTTTAATTGATATGTATTTGTTTCGTCAAGCGCCTACATTTCCTCCTTTCATGACCCGTGGTACCAATGACTTGGGGTAGATGGCGCAATACAATAGCGTAACGGGTATCTAATAGTCGAGGCACTCGACTATAGCGTTCTCTCTTGTTTTGTTTTATATTTTTAAGATTGTTTTTAAATTTAGATAATAATTTTGAGATATCTGTCCAGTGTTTACTGGATAATTTATCTCTGTGTTCGTAAATTATAAGGCGTGCTTCATTAAAGCTGTCTACTAAAACTTTAGCGTGTTTTTGTATGGTTGTCCCATGAACATTCCGGTTTTGCGAAACACATTTGTATGAAATTTGTTCTTATTTCTTTTAATTTATCAGAAATGGTTTTCCAATCCATTAGGATTTATTTCAGGGTAATTTTAAATATTATTACATTGCCAAGCAATGAATTTTTATCAATGACGGAAAAAACCTTACAGTTTTCTATTGTTGATAATGTTAGCTTTTTGCGTATTATTACAATGTATTAATGGGGAATTACTTATATTGAATTTTTCCATATATTCAATTTCTAGTTCTTACACTGAGATGGGGTTTCTGTGTGTTTCGAGGATAGATCTTTCCCGTGTTTTTTGTGTCCATATTAAAGGGATTTGTAAATGTAAAATTTTTTATTAGTCTTTTTTTGACTTTGTGTGTTTGCATGTGCATTCACAGTATGGTGAGAATAAAGGGCCTGGGCCCTACCGGGCATTCCTTTTTAAGTACTGGCAAAAATTTCTCTTTCTGAGGAGATTTTTTGTCAACAGTTTCCCCGATGATTCCAATATTTTTGTAACTTTGTTCGTGTTCTTGATTTTTGTTTAGCTTAGTGCTTACAAATTTTTATAGGGAGTCTAGCTCTGCGTGAAGTACTTTACCAAGCTATCGTTGCACCCTAACCACCTGGCGAGAGGTCTTACAAGGTTGATCAACTAATCACGCCTTCGTCGCAATGACTTACCCACCCAGCGACCTACTTGAGGGACGCGCAACCAGAATTCAGTCTTATTATACTGTTAGTTAAATTTTAATGTTAAGATTCGTAAACTTATTGTTAGTCTTAAAATTAAGAGAAAATTCAATAAATAAAAGCAAAGTTAAATAAAAAAAAAATATTAGCAGAGCCAACGACTTCGACAAGGTTTAAAATCATTTATCTTTTTTCTTCGTCTCCAATAGGGTATAAACCCCTTTTATTTTTCATTGCATTTTTCTATAAAAGATCTACATTTAAATATATTGTCTATCTACCAAGGGTCCTTTAAGGGTCCGGAAAACTAAAAATAATAAAAGGAAAGGATGATTACAAAAAATCATTTAAAAGAATAGCCACCATTCGAGAAGAATTAGCAGCTATTGATAAGCCATCACGGGAACTTCACGCAGAGCTAGACTCCCTAAAAAAATTTGTAAGCACTAAGCTAAACAAAAATCAAGAACACGAACAAGGTTACAAAAATATTGGAATCATCGGGGAAACTGTTGACAAAAAATCTCCTCAGAAAGAGAAATTTTTGCCAGTACTTAAAAAGGAATGCCCGGTAGGGCCCAGGCCATTTATTCTCACCATACTGTGAATGCACATGCAAACACACAAAGTCCAAAAAAGACGAATAAAAAATTTTACATTTACAAATCCCTTTAATATGGACACAAAAAACACGGGAAAGGGAACCCATGTTCTATTATAGAGTAAGATCTATCCTCGAAACACACAGGAACCCCATCTCAGTGTAAGAACTAGAAATTCAATATATGGAAAAATTCAATATAAGTAATTCCCCATTAATACATTGTAATAATACGCAAAAAGCTAACATTATCAACAATAGAAAACTGTAAGGTTTTTTCCGTCATTGATAAAAATTCATTGCCTGGCAATGTAATAATATTTAAAATTACCCTGAAATAAATCCTAATGGATTGGAAAACTATTTCTGATAAATTAAAAGAAATAAGAACAAATTTCATACAAATGTGTTTCGCAAAACCGGAATGTTCATGGGACAACCATACAAAAACACGCTAAAGTTTTAGTAGACAGCTTTAATGAAGCACGCCTTATAATTTACGAACATAGAGATAAATTATCCAGTAAACACTGGACAGATATCTCAAAATTATTATCTAAATTTAAAAACAATCTTAAAAATATAAAACAAAACAAGAGAGAACGCTATAGTCGAGTGCCTCGACTATTAGATACCCGTTACGCTATTGTATTGCGCCATCTACCCCAAGTCATTGGTACCACGGGTCATGAAAGGAGGAAATGTAGGCGCTTGACGAAACAAATACATATCAATTAAAATTTTCATAATAGCATTAAAACTGTGGCAACAGCTTGTGGCTTGTGGGCGTCAGAGGGGGCGTGGCACCATTTTGAAACAAACTTGCGCTGCATAGGAACTCCTAAAATCTACATGCAAAATGCCAATCTTCTAGATTTTATAGTTTCCGAGATCTCAGCGTTCATACGGACAGACAGACAGACGGACAGACGGACATGGCTAGATCGACTCGGCTAGTGATCCTGAACAAGAATATATATACTTTATAGGGTCGGAAACGCTTCCTTCTACCTGTTACATACTTTTACACGAATACAATATACCCTTTTACTCTACGAGTAACGGGTATAAATATAAGTTAGACATTTCAATTCCATCTATCCTCATACACTATTAACATTTGAGGAGGAATTGAAATCAGAAGAAATAGAAGATAAAGACTCCGATACGGAAGATTTAGGTGAAACAAACTAAGAAAGCGAATTCCCAAAAACCGATTACATACACAACTTGACTATTCCAGCGGTATTAACGCTGACCGAACTGTCAAATCAGGAAAACTCGGACTCCGAAGAAAACATATCATACGAAAATTTGGAAAATAAAATTATCAATATGACGAACGACTCGATTGCCAATAGAGCATACATGAAAGAAATCAGCTCAACCATTCCAGAGTTCGATGGAAAAAAAATCCATCCGCAAAGATTCTTAACATCACATGGTTGTTCCCATGATTGCTTATCAATAGCTGCTAATTCTTCTCGAATGGCGGCTATTCTTTTAAATGATTTTTGTAATCATCCTTTCTTTTATTATTTTTAGTTTTTCGGACCCTTAAAGGACCCTTGGTAGATAGACAATATATTTAAATGTAGATCTTTTATAGAAAAATGCAATGAAAAATAAATGGGTTTATACCCTATTGGAGTCGAAGAAAAAAGATAAATGATTTTAAACCTTGTCGAAGTCGTTGGCTCTGCTAATATTTTTTTTTATTTAACTTTGCTTTTATTTATTAAATTTTCTCTTAATTTTAAGACTAACAATAAGTTTACGAATCTTAACATTAAAATTTAACTAACAGTATAATAAGACTGCATTCTGGTTGCGCGTCCCTCAAGTAGGTCGCTGGGTGGGTAAGTCATTGCGACGAAGGCGTGATTGGTTGATCAACCTTGTAAGACCTCTCGCCAGGTGGTTAGGGTGCAACGATAGCTTGGTAAAGTACTTTTCCTTCTGTTCTGCGATCACTTCTTTGACTGGTAGAATGTTTAAGTCGCGAAGTATGTTTTCGTTGCGAACGTACCACGGTGCCTCGGTTATTGTTCTCAAGATCTTCGACTGAGCTCGCTGGACTATGTTATTATTGCTATTGCTGGCATTCCCCCATAACTGAGAGCCGTACATCCATATAGGTCTTAGTACCGGCTTATACAGCAGCACTTTATATGCAAGACTAAGGGGAGACTGAGCGTTGATCAGCCAATGAAGGCTACAGGCTTTTAGCTTTAGGTGTGTTCTTTTGGCTTCAATGTGCCGGCGCCATGTGAGTCTTCAGTCGAGGTGTACTCCTAGATATGTCCCTTCGCTTGCTTGCGGGAGTAGAGTATGGTTTAAAATGAGCGGAGGGCAGTTTTGCCTGTTCAGGGTGAACGTAACGTGCTTGAATTTTTGTTCGTTCACTTTAATTCGCCAATCTGATAGCCACTTTTCAACATCGACCAGATGAAGAGCTAGCTGCGCAGTTGCTTGCATCGGGCATTTTGAGCGGCTGAGAATGGCTGTATCATCAGCAAACGTAGATGTTGTTAGTCGTGTGCTTGTTGGAATGTCAGCTGTGTAGAGAATATATAATGACGGCCCAAGCACGCTTCCTTGAGGAACTCCAGCTCCAATAGTGAAATCCTCAGTTATAGCAGGGTTGCATCGAATAGCAAATTTTCTGTCGTAGGGGTAAGATTCTAAAAGCTTATGGGTGTTGTAGGGGAGCATTGTCTTGTACATTAGACCTTCTAACCAAACTCTATCAAATGCTTGAGAGACGTCTAAAAATATGGCAGTACAGTACTCTCGTTTTTTGAACGCGTTCCGAATTTCTGATGTTATCCGGTTGACCTGCTCAATTGTTCTGTGCTTTTCACGAAACCCAAATTTATGTGACGGAATTCCTTTGTGAGGAGTTAAATAACTCCTCACAAATAAATGAGAGTTTGGAGAAATACAGCTGGTGAGAGTTTGGAGAATACAGCTGGTGAGAGTTTGGAGAAAAACAAGAAGAGAGTTTGGAGAGTACGGCTGGAGAGAGTTTGGAGAGAACGTGTAACGGTAGAAGGCGACGGACTTTGGACCTAGTATGGTGCCGTGCGCAAAACCGAAAAAGGAGAAGCCGAGAATTAACGGGATACGCCGGCCTATAAAAGCGGGCCGAGCGCAGGAAGCGGGATCAGTCGATCACAAGGAGTCAATCCAGCAAGATCAGTAGACAAGCAGAAAATCAGTGAATAAAACAAATCAAGTCAACATCAGGAGGAAGCAGAGCCGCGCCGAGTCAAGAGGAGCAAGATCGCTACATCAAGACGTTCGGGACTTAGAGTTGAAGTCCCCGAGCTGAGAAACAGGTAGCTGAGGTCCTTAAGGCATCACGCGGCTAAGTCCAGGCGCTTTGTTCTAATTCTGCTCGCGATTGAGCTTGGCGTATTGCTCGCCGAATCCGACAGAAGTGAATAACAAGAGTCCTCCAACAAAGAACCGTGGGCTCGGAAGGGAAGTTGTCCAGAACCAGCTGCCGTGCGAAAACAATTGCCTTGTCGAATTCCGGCGTACGCCTGAACCGACAGGCGAGAATTGTGCAGACCCTGGTGCGACTAGCCAAGAAGGACGCGCGTCCGAACCACGGGTGTCTCGAGAGGCGTATGCGTCGAGAACACAGTAGTTCACCGCCAGAGTCCTAGCCGGGTAGCTAACCAAATCCCGAGAGCCAAAGACCCGCTGCACCTAGTCTCACAAGAGCACGCGGACAACGGAGCCAGGATTCGCGCCGCAAACAGAGCGAGGACATCGAGGACACGAGACACGACGAGCAGTCGTCGCAGGCCCAGCAACAACCAAGCTACACTCCGACGTATCTAGTCCACGGCGAAGAGGCGAGGGCGGAAGCGTTCGTCTTGAACCTAGCGTCCTGCCACAGGGACTACATTGGCGGCCTTCCGGCGTATGCTTGAACGGTCAGGTAGAAACTGTGTAGGCGTCTGGTGTGACCGGTCGGGACAGATCCAGGGACAGGAGGCTGTGGCTGCGAAAGGCGTACGCTTTGAGAGCCCAGTGCCTGTTCACCCTAGTCTGGGAACGGAAGCCCCGAGGCCAAAGACAGCGGAGACGTTACGGAGCAGCGAGCAGCGAACAGCGAGGCAGCGGAGAGCGACGGTGGAGCGACCACAATTCTTCAAAGGAGGCGTTGAGATACCCATCTGTCACCATTAGTCCCAGGCCGAGGGACAAGTCGGCGAATAAAGATCTTTGTAAATATCCTAACCTTCTGTGCGTTCTCACTAGACAACCGGGCGGTCACGTTTATATAAATTTGGTGGGACAACAACACAAATCTTCTGAGCTAGCCGCACGATACTCGTAGCGAGCAGAACGTAAAAATCAGTTCGTTACATCTGGCGCCCAAAACGTGATTGTCCGGTCGGTGAGAATCAGCAAATAAACAGAAAATGGGGAAAGGATGGATATATCTCCTCAAGAAAGAGGATTTCGCCAAAGTAGGAGCCAAGTTAGGCATCACTTTGGAGGGAAGAACGGAGGACATGAGGAAAGCCCTCTCAGAGTACCTAACAAAGAAACAGGATGACCCAGGAGTAGCAGAGATCTGTGCTGAGCTGGAAGAGAAATACGACGATAAGCCAGGCCCAACAATCAAATTGCTGAACCCTGACGCCGAGGAGCTCATAGCAAGTCTTGGAGTGGACAGCATGAAGGAAGCTGGCAGGAGTCGAAACGTAAGCCAAGAAAAAAATCAGGGTAGCAAAGACCTAACACACCAGATTACGCCAAAGTAGCAAAGCAAGTGAGAGAATGGTCGTTCAAATTCGATGGCACTGAGAAGCCACTGGAATTCCTAGAACAGGTGGAGTGGTCCGCGAACACGTACGGTCTGAACCTAAACATGATCCCACGTGCAATGCCAGAGCTGTTGCAAGGCAAAGCTCTGAAATGGTTTATTTCAAACAATAAACATTGGAGGACATGGGGAGATTTCAGCGAAAGTTTCCAGACGTACTTTCTGCCGAGAGGATTCTTCTCGAAGTTGGCAGACAAGGTGAAACAGCAGAAACAAGGTTTCAGGGAACCGTTCAAAGATTACATGGTGGACATGCAGACCTTGATGTGACCATTTGGATACTCGCTAAAGGAGACGCTAGAAATAATCAAGGACAACTGTACACCAGACCTGAGAATTTCACTAATAACGTACAAAGTGGATTATCTGGACACATTAATGATCCTGGCTGACGAGTACGAAGAACTGGACAAAGAGCGAGAAGAATTCGTTCACGAACACAAGTTCTCTCGGAACAAATTGGAAGCACCACCACAAACTACATGCAGGAGATGTGAAGACAGCCCGTTAAACCAAACACCGTCCTACGGCCAGTGGACACCGGCCAATGTAATACAACAAAGGCAGCCAACGAACACGTTATGGAGGCCACCAAACACCACTCAGGTGGCACGCAACCCAATGCCAAGAGCCACCAATGCACAGACCCACATAGTGAACCCACAGGAGGCATGTCGCCGTTGTGGAGAACACGACCACTGGGCACGAGGATGCAGAAACCAAAGAGTACTGTTCTGCTGGGTGTGCGGCAAAGTTGGCATCAGGAGCGTAGAGTGCTGCCAAAGGGCGGGAAATGGGCAGCGATCCCAGTCGCAGAGAGGCGCACAGGGGTCGCAAAGTGCCTCCTCTCCAAACTAACTGGCAATTTGATCGAGGAAGAGCAGCAGTTATCCGCGTACGTTGAAATTGGAGGCGTCGCATACAAGGCCACAATTGACACGGGAGCAACGTCAAGTTTCATCAACGAGGAGCTAGCGGATAGACTGGCTGACAAAGGAAGGATCACAAGGACAAAACGGCAAGTTAGGTTGGCGGACGGCAGATGCAGCAGAATAAGGCAAACGGATTCAGCGTCAGGCATACGAAAGAGTCATCCATCGATACGCCGCGTAGATAAGGTGTAACAAAAGAAAAAAGGGGACCCAAACAACGAGGCAGTCGGATTCAACGTCGAGCATACGCCCGAGTCATCCGCCTATACGCCGCGTAAATAGGGTACATAAGAAAAGGAAAGATTGCATAAAAACCCCAAAAAGGCAGACGGATTCAGCGTCGGGCATACGCCCGAGTCACCCGCCTATACGCCGCGTAAATAGGGTACATAAGAAAAGGAAAGATCGCATAAAAACCCCAACAAGGCAAACGGATTCAGCTGCAAATCCGTAGCGTCTATACGGATTAGCGCAGAGCTGCCGAAGAAAGGGAAGAGACGGCACAGCAGAGCTGCACCGTAGGTCCAGATGCGATGCGAGTAATTAAAAAAAAAAAAAATTATAATAATAATAATAATACATAAGAAAATAAAAACATAAAATATATAAACAAAAAAAAAGAAACCCTGACACAGGGAACACAGAAAACACGGGCACATCAAACACGGGCGCACAATACAAACAAATAAATAACACAAAATAACACAAGGGGCATCGGTCCTCCCGTATACAACATCGAGGCCCTACGGCCAAGGGCGACTGGAGGGCGAAAGGCTAAAAGAGAGAGTAAAAAAGTGAGAAGGGTGAAAGTGGAGAAAGAAAGGAAAAAACTTACCATCGAAACTTTCTTGTCATGTCGCTCATATAAAGGGATGGGGGCGCTTTGATTTATAAGCGGTCGATTGGCACTAGACGATAGTGTCGATCTATGGGCACAGAACACTGGAGATGACGGCACATGAAGGGCCACACTAAAAATTATCGCCACCACCGAATGGCAACGCTGCACTATTTCAAATCGGGAAAGCAGTAGTGTGACCAGACAACGAAGGAAAGGAGATGCTTAGAACGCGAAGCATATGGGGGAAACATCTTGGGCGGGATATTCAAAGGAGATACGAAGGAGAACACGAGACGTCTATGGGGAAACATCTTGGGCGGGAAAAGGAATGGAACATCGGCGCTGTGGAACTCAGGTACGAGCTGTGAGCGTCGAGGGAACCATTTGAAGGAGCAAGAGGACTCGAAGGCTACAATGATTTACAAGCAAGGCAGCCGGAGAGAAGAAAATCAAGTCAATGGGGAAAACATCTTGGGGCGGGAACTACATGGAACGAGAAAGAGCGACGTCGAGGGAAGGAGGACCAACATCAGCGATCCAGAACAGCGGATCCAAGGAGAACTCCAAGATAACAGCCGGAGAAGTGGTGCAAGTCTCATTTCGTTCCCGAAGAAAGGGGAGAATGTGAGGAGTTAAATAACTCCTCACAAATAAATGAGAGTTTGGAGAAATACAGCTGGTGAGAGTTTGGAGAATCCAGCTGGTGAGAGTTTGGAGAATACAGCTGGTGAGAGTTTGAAGAGAAACAAGAAGAGAGTTTGGAGAGTACGGCTGGAGAGAGTTTGGAGAGAACGTGTAACGGTAGAAGGCGACGGACTTTGGACCTAATATGGTGCCGTGCGCAAAACCGAAAAAGGAGAAGCCGAGAATTAACGGGATACGCCGGCCTATAAAAGCGGGCCGAGCGCAGGAAGCGGGATCAGTCGATCACAAGGAGTCAATCCAGCAAGATCAGTAGACAAGCAGAAAATCAGTGAATAAAACAAATCAAGTCAACATCAGGAGGAAGCAGAGCCGCGCCGAGTCAACAGGAGCAAGATCGCTACATCAAGACGTTCGGGACTTAGAGTTGAAGTCCCCGAGCTGAGAAACAGGTAGCTGAGGTCCTTAAGGCATCACGCGGCTAAGTCCAGGCGCTTTGTTCTAATTCTGGTCGCGATTGAGCTTGGCGTATTGCTCGCCGAATCCGACAGAAGTGAATAACAAGAGTCCTCCGACAAAGAACCGTGGGCTCGGAAGGGAAGTTGTCCAGAACCAGCTGCCGTGCGAAAACAATTGCCTTGTCGAATTCCGGCGTACGCCTGAACCGACAGGCGAGAATTGTGCAGACCCTGGTGCGACTAGCCAAGAAGGACGCGCGTCCGAACCACGGGTGTCTCGAGAGGCGTATGCGTCGAGAGCACAGTAGTTCACCGCCAGAGTCCTAGACGGGTAGCTAACCAAATCCCGAGAGCCAAAGACCCGCTGCACCTAGTCTCACAAGAGCACGCGGACAACGGAGCCAGGATTCGCGCCGCAAAAAGAGCGAGGACATCGAGGACACGAGACACGACGAGCAGTCGTCGCAGGCCCAGCAACAACCAAGCTACACTCCGACGTATCTAGTCCACGGCGAAGAGGCGAGGGCGGAAGCGTTCGTCTTGAACCTAGCGTCCTGCCACAGGGACTACATTGGCGGCCTTCCGGCGTATGCTTGAACCGTCAGGTAGAAACTGTGTAGGCGTCTGGTGTGACCGGCCGGGACATATCCAGGGACAGGAGGCTGTGGCTGCGAAAGGCGTACGCTTTGAGAGCCCAGTGCCTGTTCACCCTGATCTGGGAACGGTGACGCATCCCTAGACCCTCAAAAGCCCCGAGGCCAAAGACGGAGGCGTTACGCAGCAGCGAGCAGCGAACAGCGAGGCAGCGGAGAGCGACGGTGGAGCGACCACAATTCTTCAAGGGAGGCATTGATTTACCCATCTGTCACCATTAGTCCCAGGCCGAGGGACAAGTCGGCGAATAAAGATCTTTGTAAATATCCTAACCTTCTGCGCGTTCTCACTAGACAATCACGTTTATATAAATTTGGTGGGACGAACAACACAAATCTTCTGAGCTAGCCGCACGATACTCGTAGCGAGCAGAACGTAAAAAATCAGTTCGTTACATAAGATTCGGTCCATTATATTTATACCCTTGCAGAGGGAATTTTAAAAGAAAATTTTAAAATAAGTTAGAACAAAGTTTATATGCCTTTTTATACCCTTGCAGAGGGTATTATAATTTTGGTCAAAAGTGTGCAACGCAGTGAAGGAGACATCTCCTATATCCTATAAAGTATATATATTCTTGATCAGGATCACCTCCTGAGTTGATATAAGCATGTCCGTCTGTCCGGCTATCTGTCCGTCCGTCCGTCTGTCTGTTTCTACGCCAACTAGTCTCTCAGTTTTAAAGATATCGAATTGAAACTTTGCACACACCCTTATATCCTTTGCACGCAGTATATATGTCGGAACGGCCGACTATATCCTATAGCTGCCATATAACTGATTGATCGGAAATGCCATAACTTTGGTGTTTGTTAAGTTAGGAAGTTGGGATTTTCTATGGGATTTATTTTTGGCCAATCAATCCGACCTAACAAATTTCATAAGGATCGGCCGACTATATCCTATAGCTGCCATATAAAGTTGTGAAGTTGGGATTTTTTATGGGTTTGATTTTTGGCCAACCAATATAATTTACAAAATATTCTGCAAGGGTATATCAACTTCGGCTCCGCCCGAAGTTAGCTTTCCTTTCTTGTTTTTTTTTTTAATTTTCCATTGATGTTTTCCCATGGGGTTCACTGTGGTTGCAGGTTAAAGATGCTCGCAATTGGGGCAAGTGATTGGGAAAATTGCCAGAGTTAATACAAAGAAATAGAGATTTTCGCCTGTGTGCATTGGGGTACGTCTGCTGCTGAGGTGTATGTGCGGCCAAGAGATCTCACTCAGGTGTAGCTGCGCATGTGTGCGCGCCAAAAGATTTCACGCAGGTGTAGCTGTGCAGTGTGCGCGCCAAAAGTTTTCACACAGGTGTATAGGTAGCTGCTCGTAAATGCGCGCATGTGCAAAAAGGTTAGGTACGCATGTGTATTCGTTGGTGCCAGGTTAGGTGCGCATGCCGTTCATGAGGATGCTCCTCGGTACAGGCGCTGGTTTTCGGGGCTACCAGGTTGTGTACACATGCGGCTATGGGGGTACTCCTCGGTACAGGCGCTGGTTTTTGGTGCTACCTGGTTATGCACACATGCGGCTATGGGGGAGCTCCTCGGTACATGCACGTGGGTTTTCGTTGGTGCTACATGCATGGTGGTTTACATGGTGGTTTACATGCTCCTCGTCACGTCGACTTTACTGCGAACTGCTAACTTGGCACAACCTGACGATTGGGGAACGGTTACTGCAAATACCTAATAAAAGACACTGTTCTCGAACATATATACCTTACGAGTGTGCCCCGAAAACGTTTTGGGGGTTTTAGGATTTTCCGGGTCGTTGCCGGTAGAAATCTCGCCGATCCAACCAAAAAATATACCGGGACGACTCTAAGTTTTCCCACTTCAGCTGCCTAAGACACGGCCGGAGGTTAGACACGGAAAAAAACCAATTCGCCGGGAAACTTACTCGGTATTTAAATTTCTCACTATCGAATCGCAATACTTGTGAGATGCACGCGTACCCGAGTTAAGGTTTCGAACTTGTTTGACTGGGAACTTAATTTTTTAGTGCATGTGCACGACGCGAGTGCTTGATTAAAAAGAAGCAGAACGGAACCGGGAAATGTTGGCCTAGGCTGCCAGCGGAAATGCATCGCTGCCGGTAATCACGCCATGGTGGTAATTAAGCTTTCCAGAGCTCCTCTGGTACAGCTGATCATGCCAGCCCTGATCAATTGGCATCCCCCAAAAAAATACTAAGTAAGCTGAGCTTACTAATATTTATGGTCTGAAACTAAGCTAAGCTCAAACAAAAACCTAAAGAATATTTTTTTTCTTGGCGGAACTAGAAAAAAATTCGAGTGTTACGCCTGCGCCTTCTTCAAAATGCGCGTCTCTGCGACTGAACGACCGAACTCGTGCAATACATCAAAATGAGAATAAGAATGAGAGAGAAAAAACCCAAACTCACACGAAGTGTCCGGGGCCTGCCGCTTAGAGCCCGGGGGCCTGTCGCTACAGAATTTTTGTGACCATTTTCGTTGTATGAAATGACCAGTCTATATGTTGTATGGTTAGTGGTAATACGTTACTATTTTCATTATTGCTAAAATAATATGGACCGATTATTGTGCGGTCATCGATGCCTAATCCTAAGACAGTTGTACTACTTTCAGGATTATTTTCTTCAAATTTTGTAATGCTATTAACCGGTGTTGGAAACGTTAAGCCACTAAAATTTTATGATTTATTATTATTTATAGTTATTATATTCGATTTATTGACTTCCTCTATGTTAATATTGAGTAGGTCGATTATATCTGATTTGATGGTCATTATCATTAACTTTAACAAGAGCCGATATTAATGCCTATTTATAGCAAAAAACATCTTTATTTTGCACATTGATGCTAATTTTGTACTTAATATTTTTTTCGGCAAACAAATGTAATTTGAACGGCTAGAGGATGGTATTTATTTATATTCACTTCCAAATTCATTATTTCAATTAATAATCAACCACAGCCTCGTTCTTGAAATTAACTTATTTCATTTATTATAAAGCTATCTAAATTATTGATTATTTCATTTAGTTTCTCATTATCACACATTATTGGATTTAAAGTTTGCATATTCGTTTACATTGATTTGATAATGGTCCCTTTAATTAAAACATAATTGCAAAATTGTTCGAAATTAAACGTTATATTGATGTGTGTTGACAACAACAGCCGGAGAGTGCAGACGTGTTTTGCGCGAGTTCCGGAAAAAAACCGCTCAAAGGTGAAAAACAATAACTAAAAATACTGGAGTGGTGTAATAAAGGCAATCTTATTGCTAAAAACAGTAAATAATAATTAGTGCTATGTATAAAACTAGTGCAAAGTTATTATAAAAACTAAGAATGAGCGGCGATTCAAAAAATGAGCGTAGAAGCTCCGTAGACCAGAGAAACAGTTATATCTCTTATTTCTCAACCCGTGATACAGAAGTAGAAAGAACTTCTTCAAAGAGCAACTCAGCCCTACTGACCATTGACAGTGCGAGAGCACGGTCTTGTTCTCCCGCCCTACTCACACCAACCCCCACTTCATGGAGCTTGCAGTGTAGAACCCCACCCCCAGCTTCGACTCACAGCTCACCAGCCACGACCACTGCGACCTCGTTAATTTCTGCAACCGCAGCCAACAACAAGTGGGTCCGGCTATACAGACTGGCATGGACCGTTACATCCAAATCAAACGAAAGCTAAGGCCGCAAAATAAAATGGTTGGAAATAAACCAAAACAAAATTGCCCTAATAAAGGCAGCGAACAACCAGGGGTATCTAGTAACAACAGATTCGCCCTATTGTCGGAAATTGATAATAATCAATCCGAATCTGAACAGGCTGTTCAAAAGAAACCAAAGCCCCCACCAATTTACATAAGGGAACATAACTCAAATGCCCTAGTAAAGAAAATTGTTGCGCTGGTCGGGAATGACAACTTTTATGTTACTCCTCTTGTTAAAGGGAATATTCATGAAACAAAGCTTCAAGCTAAAACTGAAGATCAATTCAGAGCTGTAACTAATTACCGAGACGAGGCTAGGAAACCCTACTACACGTACCAGCTCAAGAGTAGCAAGGGCTTGCAAGTAGTGCTAAAGGGCATAGAGCCCGACGTATCCACCAATGAGATAAAAGAGGCACTGAAAGAAAAGGATTCTTCTCCAAAAATATTATTAATATTATCAACAAAAATAAAAAGCCGCAACCACTCTTTAAGGTCGAACTGGAGCCAGAAAGCAGAGCCTTGAAGAAAAATAAGGTGCACCCAATCTACAAACTGCAATTCCTGTTGCATAGAAGGATTACTGTTGAAGAACCGCATAAGCGGAATGGCCCGCTGCAATGCACAAACGGCCAAGAGTGTGGACACACCAGAAACAACTGCGGGCTTCGTTCAGTCTGCGTAGCTTGTGGTGGCTTCCACAAATCCGAACCTTGCCCTGCAAGCAAAGAAGACCCGAAGACAAAGAATTGCGCTAACTGTGGAGATAACCATACCGCAAACTACAGAGGCTGCCCGGTCTATAAGGAGCTGAAGAGTCAGTTTCAACAAGAAAAACAAGCACGCTCCCAGAATGCACGAAATGCGTACGTGCAATCCCAAACCACACCTAATGTTTTCTTTGCGAAAGCAGCCAGATCTTCATTTGGGCCCCTCAACACAAATGGGGGAGTTTCATACGCCAGTGCCCTAAAATCAGGACTTGCCAATCAGGCGGGGTTCCCACAAGCTCAATGCTCTGAGCAAAATATAATAACACCTCAGAAAGCAATAGGACAAATACCAAACACCATGGAAACCATGATGCTGACTTTACAACAGGGTATGATGGAATTTATGTCCTCCATGAAAACAACAATGACAAACCTTATGCAAAATCAAAACATTTTAATAAATTTGCTCACATCCCAACAATCTAAATAATCGATGTCTTGTCTTCGAATATCCATGTGGAATGCCAATGGCGTTTCACGGCACAAACTTGAAATAACTCAATTCCTCAATGAAAACCAAATAGATGTAATGCTGCTGGCAGAAACGCATCTCACAAATAAATACAACTTCCAAATAAGAGGTTATACTTCATACCGCACAGATCATCCGGACGGTAAGGCTCACGGAGGAACTGGAATCCTAATCAGGGAACGCATTAAGCACCACTTTCACCAGAGGTTTGCAACAAATTATTTGCAGGCTACATCTATAAAACTACAAGCAGGCAACGGCAGTATCACTATAGCCGCTGTCTATTGCCCACCGCGTTTTACAATAACTGAAGAGCAATTCTTGGACTTCTACAATTCACTGGGAGATCGCTTTATAGCAGGAGCGGACTACAAGCCAAGCACACGCACTGGGGATTAAGACTCGTGACGCCCAACGGAAGACAACTGTATAAAGCAATCATAAATTTGAGCAACAAACTCGACTATGTCTCCCCTGGCAGCCCCACATATTGGCCAGCTGATCCCAGAAAATTCCCGGATGATACATCGAGAAACTGTTGCCGACCAGTACAAAGCATCCTTTGTGGAGAGCTCACCCAAATTTAAGCTCTCCGATAGAATCAGTCACTCCGATTAGAAACTCCTCGGGTACTTGGGCCCGCAGTGACGAAGACGGAGCCGAAACATTTGCTTTACACCTACGAAATGTATTTCAGCCGAACGCCGCCACAAACTCTCTTCAACTACCGCCGCTTAATTCTGAAATTGCAATTAATCCGATTTTGTTCTAAGCACCTGAAATTGCTAACGTCATTAGGAAGCAAATAAAACCGAAAAAGGCTCCAGGGGGCGACCTAATAACCCCAAAAATGATAATTGAACTTCCAAACTGCGCAGTGGATGTTATATGCAAGCTATTTAACGGGATCACAAAACTTGGCTACTACCCCAAAAAATGGAAAAAGTCCGTGGTTATAATGATACCGAAGCCTGAGAAAGACCACACAATTCCCTCATAGTACAGGCCAATAAGCTTACTATCGTGCCTGTCCAAATTATTGGAAAAATGCCTGCTCACGCGCATTACACCATATTTAAGAGAACAAAACATTTCGTAGGTGTAAAGCAAAAATCCCGGCATATCAATTCGGGTTTCATACAGCCTTCGAACATCGGGAATATTGTAATGCGATATTCCTCGACTTCTCTCAGGCATTCGACCGAGTGTGGCTTGAAGGCCTTATGCATAAAAGCATAACATTACTGCCAGAAAACACTCATAAGTTACTTAAGTCGTACCCCTACCACAGAGTTTTTGAGGTGAGATGCAATACAACGACATCCAACGAGTATAACATTGAAGCCGGAGTCCCACAAGGTAGCGCCCTGGGGCCTACCCGGTTTGTCCTATACACAGCAGACATCCCTACGAACGAGAGGCTGACTACGTCCACATTTGCTGACGACACCGCAATCCTGAGCCGCTCGAGATGTCCAACTAGAGCAACAGCTCAACTGGCTGATCATTTGGTGGTAGTTGAGAAGTGGCTATCAGACTGGCGAATCAAAATTAATGAACAAAAGTGTAAACATATAACGTTTACCCTTAACAGACAATCGAGCACCCTGCTAACTTTGAATAGTACGCAGATTCCCCAAGCCAGCGATGTAACATATCTCGGCGTCCACCTCGACAGACGCCTAACCTGGCGGAGGCACATTGAATGCAAGAAAGTACATCTCAGACTTAAAGCAGCCTACACTGGATTATAAATTCTCGATCACCCCTGTATCTGGACTTTAAAGTTCTTCTGTACAACTCCACCCTTAAGTCCATTTGGACCTACGGCTCCCAGCTCTGGGGGAACGCGAGCAACAGCAACGTTGACATCATACAGCGCTCACAATCAAAAATCCTGCGAACAATCACTGGGGCACCATGGTATGTTCGGAACGAAAACATCCACAGGGATCTGGGCATACCACCGGTCAAAGATGAAATACCAAAGCAGAAAGCGGCCTACCATAACAAGCGTACACTGCACCCAAATAATCTCGCACGGAACCTAAGACTAAGGTTTCGAACAGAACTCGTCTGCATCGTAACGATCTACCAGCCCAGAAATAAATATTAGGGCCGTTTAGTCTAAATTCAGTCTACATGACTGTACGTTAAGTAATATTCTTAAGATTTGATATACTTATTGTTAGTCTCATATAGAAAAGATTCAATAAATAAAGCATATGTTAAAAAAAAATATATATAAAAAAATATATATAAAAATATATTTTGTAGGGCGTCTTGAAGTAAATTGCTCAATTGTTCATTGATTAATTGATGAAATAACGTAATATTCAAGCATTCTTTATTAGGATTTCCAATTATATATGTTTCGCTTATTAGTTTACTAGATAACTGTATATGCAAGTTAGTACGCAAATGATGTGACCAACTAATGTTTGAAACATGTTGTTGTTGTTATTATTATTCATTTTTTTAATACCTTTTATACCCTTGCCGAGGGTACTATAATTTTGGTCAGAACATTCTTGCAGGAATGGAAGATATTTCGTGCAGTGTAAAAGCTATTATCATAAATCTTTCCAAATCTTATTTTTTTATGCATACCTTGATCAGGGTAAAAGCGCTTGGCGATCGGACGTCTATATCCTATAGCTCCCATAGGAACAGTAGGGTAAAATCGGTTAAAATTTAATGATTTTTAGGATATTTCGCGCAGTATATAAGCTATTGACATGAATCTTCCCAAATCATATTTTTTTATGCACATCTTGACCAGGTTAAAAGCGCTTGGCGATCGGACGTATATATCCTATAGCTCCCACAGGAACAATAGGGTAAAATCGGTTAAAATTTAATGATTTTTAGGATATTTCGCGCAGTATATAAGCTATTGACATGAATCTTTCTACATCGTATTTTTTTACGCATACCTTGATTAGGGTAAAAGCGCGTGACGATCGGACTTCTATATCCTATAGCTCCCATTGGAACAATAGGGTGAAATCGGTCCAAATTTGATGATTTTCAGAATATTTCGCACAGTTTGTAAACTACTTACATAAAATTTTCCAAGTCTTATTTATTTACGCATATCTTGATTAGGATAAAAGCGCTTGCCGATCGGACGTCTATATCTTATAGCTTCCGTAGGAAAAATTGTTAAAGGCTGCGAAAGTATCCCTTTTTTCTATTTTTATATGACATTTTTGCAGTATAAAAGCAATTGACATCAAGCGATGCAAATCTAGTTTATTTATGTATACCTTATTCCTTTCGCTACTTTTTCAGTTTTAGCAATTTCGGCAAAGTCTGCAAGCGTATTAAAACTTTGACTTGCCGAAGTTAGCTTCCGCCCTCTTTTATCTTGTAGCTTTTGGATTTGTACTATAACACAACGATTTTTCCACATAACTTTCTACACACTTGCACTCACTGGAGAATGAACCCAACTATGACTAGCTAGTTTCGTCTGCACGTCACCTCAGACTCATCAGCTATCAACGGGGATAGAAGCAGAGGGCAGAATCTCCTCAATATTACGATCGGAGAAGCTTTTTTGCAATTGTGAGTTGCCAAACTTCATTGGTTTTAAGATATTTGCTTACAAATTTGTTTTAAGGGGACCCCCCATTCTCGATTTCAAAAAATCGATTTTTTTTATTTAATTCGAACCTATAACTATTCAAGAATGTTCTTTTAAAATTTCAAGTTAAAATTTCTCAAAACTTTAAACGCGTTTTTCTCGAAACAGTATTTTTACGACTGGCGTAGGAGATTACTCAAAAACTATTAATCCAATAGATTCCAAATTTAAATACATTTTTCTATGAATATATAGCTATAGCTTGAACTAGTATAAATCAAATCGGTGAAGATCTTCTTTACTTTTTACCTTGATTTGTGGCTGAAAAGAAGACAATTAAAAAAAAATTTGTTCAAAGGTCCGCCATTTTGTTAATTTTTGTCCGAATTTAAAAATCCTACTCTTCCCAATCCCGTTGGAATTTTTGGTTTCAGATGTTCCAGTGAGCTTAAATCCACTACGCCGACGAAAAGACTTTTGTTCAATAACAATAAACAACAACAAAAAAAGAAAAAAATTATGTTAAATTTGTTTCTTATTTTTTAATACTTCAACTAAATAGATGAAAAGTTACAAGCCTAAAAAATAATATATGTACATTTACCGGCCCTTTGAAAGTCGTCAAAATTTGAAATCGAGAATGGGGGGGTCCCCTTAAGTACATATATGTATACATGTTATTCTTGATAAAATTTAAGGATATAACTGTTAGCAGAGGTTTTTTGGACCCGTTAGCAACGTGTTCCACGGCCGTCTTAGACAACGAGTTATAGCGTTCTGGTAGAAAATGACGAGGTCATCGCAAGTAAGCATGATTATCTCCCCAAATCGTGTTTGTTTACGAGTGACATCTACTATACTTTCTATTTTATTTACGGCGCCTAAGCTGGTAAAATAACTACCGGCTCCCATCAGTAGTTATTTTTAAAGGTTGATTGCAAATAATAAGTTGATTACTTTGTATTACTTGACCAGCTGGACATGGCACGTACATTATTCTTTGATTACAAAATTGAGAGTGAATTAAAAGCTGGAGTCTTGCGGCTGCGCTATTATCTATGGTCATACATACGAGGGCAGTCCGATACGTACTTAGCGTCATCGCCCGATGGCTTCACTATCGCAAGAGAAATTTACTATCGTGTATTACATTCTCGTAGACGGCTACTGTCGAAATTTCAGTCGAATCGGACTCGTAGTTTTGTTTTGACTGCGTGTGGAATCGGACGTGTCCGCGGATTTTAGAAAAATGGAGAAAGAGCAATATCGGTCTATGATTCGATTCTTGTTTTTGGAAGGGAAATCGCGCAGCGAAATTAAGAGCGCTTGGATGCTGTGTACGGTGACTCTTCTCCTTCGATGGCGACTGTCAAAAATTGGTTTACCGAGTTTCAACGAGGTCGCACGTCGGTTTTTGATGAGCCACGCCCAGGTGCCCCGAAAACGGCTACCACGGAGGATAACGTGACAAAAATCTACGATCTCGTATTGGCAGACCGCCGATTGAAGATACGCGAGATAGCTGAGACAGTAGGCATGTCAAAAGACCGCGTGGGTCATATCCTGCATAAAATTTTGGGCATGAGAAAGCTTTCGGCGCGATGGGTGCCGCGTTTGCTCACTCCGGACAACAAACGCAACCGTGAGATCATTTCAGAGCATTGTTTGACGCTGTTTAAGCGTAATCCGAAGGAGTTTTTACGGCGTTCCACTGGTACACACCAGAGACTAAGGAACAGTCGAAACAGTGGACTTCACTCGGCGAACCTGCTCCGAAGAAGGCGAAGACTGTCCCATTGGCCGAAAAGGCCTACCGATTTTTGGGATTCACAAGGTGTGATCTACATCGACTACCTGGAGAAGGGCAAAACGGTCACAGGGCTGTAATACGCCAAATTATTGGGCCTATTCGCCGCCGAATTGCAGATAATACGGCCCCATTTAGCGAAGAAAAAAGTGCTCTTCCATCATGAGAACGCACCGGCTCACACATCCGCCCTCGCCAAGGCCAAATTGGGCTACGAACTGCTACCATCCACCATATTCTCCATATTTGCCCCGTGTGACTTCTTTTTGTTTCCAAACTTGAAAAAGTCACTCGCTGGTCAGAAATTTGCGTCGAATGAGGAGGTCGTCGCCTTCAGACGGGTTAAAGAAGTTGGAGCATCTCTGGGTCAAGTGAATCGAGCTAAAAGGAGATTATGATGTGAAATAAATCGCCACTTTTCCAACATTTTTTATTGGAGGCTAAGTACTTATCGGACCACTCTCGTATAGCTGGTAACAGCGAGAGCGCGAGAGAGTTGTACATGCATGTATCGGATGTTTCACAGGACAGGCCATAGAAATATGCTAACTTTAACTTTTCAAAAGTTGTGCTTTAAGGCGCATTATGGGTGCTCGTATTTCTGACGACCGCCTGGGTTTAACGCCCGGAGATACTGTTTACGCAAGTTGGCATTGGTACCGTGTATACTCACTACAACGATTTATGCATACTACACTGGGATCAATTAATTTACCCTCCCTAGCTAACCGTAGGACGATTGTAGGTACTGTCCTCATTTATAACCTTATTGTGCCAAGTAGATTAACTAAAAATTAAAATTAAATTCCTCTAGATTTAACTATGACTTGCATGACCCTTTCAGAGTATTATTTTCTGCAAGCCCGCTGACAAGCAGTGTAAAATATCGTTAGGTATTGTTCCTAATAATTTCGCACCCCTACAAGCAAAGGACTGGAGGTGAAAAACTTTTGAAAACAGTCGAGCAGATAGAAGCAGAAATAAAGGCTGAAGGACAAAATATTGGACTGTTACGAGAAAGCACATAGAAGGAATATTGCAAAGCAACGAAGATCATGTGGGTCGTGGGGGAGGAGATGAGGATCAGACACATCGAACACTGGATGATTACTGTAAGTTCCAGATGGACCTCGTTGGTATTCCACAGGGAGAACTAGCAATGTGGAATTCAATAGAGTTATTCTCTAGAATACTGTCAGTTTCAGAATACTGTTTGACGTGTCAGTGTGTCGCGTTGGTCTATTCAGATACCAGAACATGGGTATCCACGTGCTCAATCTAACTGGTTAGACACTGTTGCATGCACCTTATAATGCGAAGTCGCTGAAAAGTGCAGAAAAGTATCAACAATGCACCACTTATAAAAAGTGAACTATTTCCATTAATGAGCACAAGCTATTCAGAGATACACTTTTTGTATTATTTTATAAATATGCATATATGTATACCAAAAAAGACTAAAAACGAGGACGGAAGCTAACTTCGGCAAGCCAAAGTTTTAATACCCTTGCAGACTTTGCCGAAATTTCTAAAACTGAAAAAGTAGCGAAAGGAATAAGTATACATAAATAAACTAGATTTGCATTGCTTAATGTCAATTGCTTTTATACTGCAAAAATGTCATAAAAAAATAAAAAAAAGGAATACTATCGCAGCCTTTAACAATTTTTCCCACGGAAGCTATAAGATGTAGACGTCCGATCGGCAAACGCTTTTACTCTAATCAAGATATGCGTAAATAAATAAGTCTTGGAAAAATTTATGTAAGTAGCTTACAAACTGCGCGAAATATTCTGAAAATCATCAAATTTGGACCGATTTCACCCTATTGTTCCAATGGGAGCTATAGGATATAGACGTCCGATCGTCACGCGCTTGTACCCTAATCAAGGTATGCGTAAAAAAATACGATTTGGAAAGATTCATGTCAATTGCTTATATGCGAAATATCCTAAAAATCATTAAATTATAACTGATTTCACCCTGTTGTCCCTATGGGAGCTATAGGATATAGACGTCCGATCGCCAAGCGCTTTTACCCTAATCAAGGTATACATAAAAAAATACGATTTGGAAAGATTCATGTCAATTGCTTATATACTGTGCGAAATATCCTAAAAATCATTAAATTATAACTGATTTCACCCTGTTGTTCCTATGGGTGCTATAGGATATAGACGTGCGATCGCCAAGCGCTTTTACCCTGTTCAAGGTATGCATAAAAAAATAAGATTTGGAAAGATTTATGATAATGGCTTTTACACTGCACGAAATATCTTCCATTCCTGCAAGATTGTTCCTATGGGAGCTATAGGATATAGACATCCGATCGGGGCGTTTTTCAAACTTGATCTGCGCACACATGTTTTAGGACGACTGTGAAAGTTTCAGATGGCTAGCTTTTAAACTGAGCTCGCAAACGGTATTGAAACTGACGGACAGACGGACGGACGGACAGACGGACAGACGGAGAGAACAGACGGACATGGCTATATCGAATCCCCTATTGATCCTGATCAAGAATATATATACTTTATGGGGTCGGAAAAGTCTCCTTCTGACCAAAATTATAATACCCTCTGCAAGGGTATAAAAATAATGCAAATTTATCGATTTACTTATGAATTTTTTCCATTTGTGTACATTGTAATATTTTAATATTCGCATAATACTGCACCAGCGCAGTAAAAACCAATTTAACTTCGGAAAGCCGAAGTTTATATATCCTTGCAGTTATTACATTTCGATTTCTATGCCTATATTACTAAAAACAATGACGCTATCTCGATTTTGCGCTGCATTTGGCCATCTTTTCTATGTCAGCTATATGATATTGTTGTCCGATTTTAATTTATTTATTTTTTTTTGAATTTTTTTTCCGATTGTTCCTAGTAATTATATGATATAGTCCCCCGATCCGGCTCGTTCCAAATTAAATACTACATGGAATATAAAAACAACTTTTGGAAAGTTTTAAGCAGATAACTTTAAAACTGAAGGACTAGTTTGCGTAGAAACGGACGGACGGACGGACAGACGAACATGGGTAGTTCGACTCTCCTGGTGAGGCTGATCAATAATATATATATATACTTTATAGGGTCGAAAATGTCTCCTTCACTGCGTTGTAAACTTTTGACTGGAATTATAATACCCTCTGCAAGGGTATAGAAACGATGGCATAGCTTCGACATAGCTTCATTGTTTTTAGTAAAATAGGCATAGAAACCGAAATGTAGTAGATTTGTAACAACTGAAAGGGTATATAAACTTCGTCTTGCCGAAGCTTGCTTCCTTTCTTGTTTTTGTTGGTTTTGTTTTGTGTGTCCAAAGCTAGCTGATCGTTTTATATCAATCCGAAATACGCGACTAACACGTAAGTGACAGCTCTTTGGATAGAATAAGTCCTGTAACCGATCTTGCTTTTTTTTTGGACCCAAAACTTAAGTTTTCTAATCATTTTTTGTCCATGGTTAATAAAGCCAGAGGCGTGCTTGATTTTATAAAAGGTGGTCAAAAGAATTCGATGGTTTTATGTCATTAAGACTTTATATATTTCGGTAGTCCGTCCGATTCTAGAGTATGGGTCTCCTGGAGTCCACAATACGAAAAACATTTTGGTCGCATTGAATCAGTACAGAAAGTTTTTTAACTTATTTTTAAAGGTTGATTGAAAATAATAAGTTGATTACTTTGTATTATTTGACCAGCGGGTCAAGGCAAGTAATTTATTCTTTTATAGCGGCTGCGCTAAAATCTCTGCTAATACATATAGCTGGTAAATTAAATTAATTAGTTGATTGATTTTTAAAAAAATAAATTTTTTATTTTATTATGATGTTCACCTTTTATTTTCTTAAATTTACTTTCACAAGTGATCACAAGTGATTAGATTTTCGCGACCGATCGAATCGTCTCCAAAAAAGAACTGCCCTTGGTTTGATAACATATTAATCATGAAACCTTGCCTTAAGAGAATCTTGCTCAGAAGAGATTAAAAGAGACTAGGCAAAGTTAAGAGAGTAGGACAATAGGCTGATGAAATAATTTGAGAAGTAATTGAACCTCAATAAATTGATTATTTTTTTTTTTTTATTTAACTTTGCTTTTATTTATTGAATCTTCTCCTAATATAGAGACTAACAATAAGTTTACGAATCTTAACATTAAAATTTAACTAACAGTATAATAAGACTGCATTCTGGTTGAGCGTCCCTCAAGTCGGTCGCTGGGTGGGTACGTCATTGCGACGAAGGCGTGATTGGTTGATCAACCTTGTAAGACCTCTCGCCAGGTGGTTAGGGTGCAACGATAGCTTGGTAAAGTACTTTTCCTTCTGTTCTGCGATCACTTCTTTGACTGGTAGAATGTTTAAGTCGCGAAGTATGTTTTCGTTGCGAACGTACCACGGTGCCTCGGTTATTGTTCTCAAGATCTTCGACTGAGCTCGCTGGACTATGTTATTATTGCTATTGCTGGCATTCCCCCATAACTGAGAGCCGTACATCCATATAGGTCTTAGTACCGGCTTATACAGCAGCACTTTATATGCAAGACTAAGGGGAGACTGAGCGTTGATCAGCCAATGAAGGCTACAGGCTTTTAGCTTTAGGTGTGTTCTTTTGGCTTCAATGTGCCGGCGCCATGTGAGTCTTCAGTCGAGGTGTACTCCTAGATATGTCACTTCGTTTGCTTGCGGGAGTAGACTATGGTTTAACATGAGCGGCGGGCAGGTTTGCCTGTTCGGGATGAACGTAACGTGCTTGCATTTTTGTTCGTTCACTTTAATTCGCCAATCTGATAGCCACTTTTCAACATCGACCAGATGAAGAGCTAGCTGCGCAGTTGCTTGCATCGGGCATTTTGAGCGGCTGAGAATGGCTGTATCATCAGCAAACGTAGATGTTGTTAGTCGTGTGCTTGTTGGGATGTCTGCCGTGTAGAGGACGTATAATGTTGGCCCAAGCACTCTTCTAGCAGTGTTGCATCTCACAGCAAATTTTCTGTCGTAGAGGTAAGACTCCAAAAGCTTATGGGTGTTATAGGGGAGCATTGTCTTGATCTTGTACATTTGACCTTCTAGCCAAACTCTATCAAATGCTTGAGAGACGTCTAAAAATATGGCAGTACAATATTTTCGTTTTTCGAACGCGTTCCGAATTTCTGATGTTAACCGGTTAACCTGCTCAATAGTTCCGTGCTTTTCACGAAACCCAAATTGGTGTGACGGAATTCCTTCCTGGATTCTTAGGTATGTGTTTATCCGAGTCAATACGCATTTTTTAAAGAGTTTAGATAAGCACGAGAGTAGGCTTATAGGTCTATACGACGTGGGAATTGTATGGTCTTTTCCCGGCTTTGCTATCATTATTATAATCGACTTTTTCCATCTCACTGGAAAGTGGCCAAGTGTTGCGATGGCATTAAAAAGCTGTGTGATAGTGCAAACGGCGCAATATGGGAGCTCAATGATAATTTTGGGAGTTATGAGGTCGCAGCCCGGGGATTTTGCCGGATTCAGCTGATTTTTGATTATGTTAACGATTTCGTTTGGGCGAAACTCAATTGGCTCATGTTGAAGCTGAGGCTCATATGGTAAAGCAGACATTTTTAAGGTGGTTGGCAAACGTGCTGGCTCTGTCTGCATCGCTGCGCGCCCAGACGCCTGTGGGATTTCTAATAGGCATCACGGTTACTTTCGGTGAGCTTAGAGTTGGGTGAGCTCTCCATAGTGAGTGTTTTGTACTAGATGTTGACAATTGCTCTATGTAGAGTCGGTGGCCATGTGCTTCTTCAAGCTGTAAAGCTTTTGTGAGTTGACATCAGGCATATTTTAAGCATTGCCTAGCAGATGGCGATCTGTGGAGTTGCCACTCTTGACGTAAGCGTCGCTTTTCGAGGACGAACTGTTCTATTTGTAGATTTGTCTTCTTTTGGTAGCTTTGTGTACTTGTAGTTTGGAGTGTTGAAACTCGAGCTGCAGAGACGAGTACAGACTCCAGTGTGTTAACAAATCTGTCTACGTTGGCTTCATCGTTGAGATGAGGACTTAGCTCAATGTGTGAGCTAATGTATTTCTCGTACTTAACCCAATTGGTTTTCTGTGATGTCAATTTAAACGATTGCTACAATGCGCCTGGATGTCGGAGTAGAATAAACAGGACAGGCGAGTGATCAGATGAAAGATCCGAGAGGCATTCGGCGCTTATCAGATTTTTAGGAATGTTTTTGGTAATTGCAAAGTCTATTAAATCGGGTAGTTTCCTGCTGGCCAGTATGTTGGTCTGCCAGGAGAAACATAGTCCAGCTTGTTCTTGGCTTTTATAAATGCATTATAAAACTGTTTTCCTTTTGGAGTCACGAGACATGATTCCCAGTGTGTGTGCTTGGCGTTGTAGTCCCCTGATGCTATGAAGTGGTCTCCTAGTGAGATGAAAAGCTGCATAACTCATCTTCACCTAGAGTGAAGCGAGGGGGGCAGTATAAGGCGGCTAGTGTAAGTTGGTTGCCAGTATTTATTTGTATATTTATAGATGTGGCCTGTAGGTAATTTTTAGCAAATTGGTTATGATAGTGGTCCTTAATACGGCTTCTGATTAGAATTCCAGTCCCACCATGTGCTTTACCATCTGGATGATTTGTTCTGTAGAATGAATAACCTCGTAGCTAAAAATTGTATTTGTTTGTCAGGTGTGTTTCTGAAAGCAGCATTACGTCGATATGGTTGTCGAATAGGAATTGAGCTAACTCAAGCTTATGCTGTGAGACGCCGTTAGCGTTCCACGTAGATATCCTTAGGGAAGTCATAGCTTCGACATAGCTTCATTGTTTTTAGTAAAATAGGCATAGAAACCGAAATGTAGTAGATTTGTAACAACTGAAAGGGTATATAAACTTCGTCTTGCCGAAGCTTGCTTCCTTTCTTGTTTTTGTTGGTTTTGTTTTGTGTGTCCAAAGCTAGCTGATCGTTTTATATCAATCCGAAATACGCGACTAACACGTTAGTGACAGCTCTTTGGATAGAATAAGTCCTGTAACCGATCTTGCTTTTTTTTTGGACCCAAAACTTAAGTTTTCTAATCATATTTTGTCCATGGTTAATAAAGCCAGAGGCGTGCTTGATTTTATAAAAAGGTGGTCAAAAGAATTCGATGGTTTTATGTCATTAAGACTTTATATATTTCGGTAGTCCGTCCGATTCTAGAGTATGGGTCTCCTGGAGTCCACAATACGAAAAACATTTTGGTCGCATTGAATCAGTACAGAAAGTTTTTTAACTTATTTTTAAAGGTTGATTGAAAATAATAAGTTGATTACTTTGTATTATTTGACCAGCGGGTCAAGGCAAGTAATTTATTCTTTTATAGCGGCTGCGCTAAAATCTCTGCTAATACATATAGCTGGTAAATTAAATTAATTAGTTGATTGATTTTTAAAAAATAAATTTTTTATTTTATTATGATGTTCACCTTTTATTTTCTTAAATTTACTTTCACAAGTGATCACAAGTGATTAGATTTTCGCGACCGATCGAATCGTCTCCAAAAAAGAACTGCCCTTGGTTTGATAACATATTAATCATGAAACCTTGCCTTAAGAGAATCTTGCTCAGAAGAGATTAAAAGAGACTAGGCAAAGTTAAGAGAGTAGGACAATAGGCTGATGAAATAATTTGAGAAGTAATTGAACCTCAATAAATTGATTATTTTTTTTTTTTATTTAACTTTGCTTTTATTTATTGAATCTTCTCCTAATATAGAGACTAACAATAAGTTTACGAATCTTAACATTAAAATTTAACTAACAGTATAATAAGACTGCATTCTGGTTGAGCGTCCCTCAAGTCGGTCGCTGGGTGGGTACGTCATTGCGACGAAGGCGTGATTGGTTGATCAACCTTGTAAGACCTCTCGCCAGGTGATTAGGGTGCAACGATAGCTTGGTAAAGTACTTTTCCTTCTGTTCTGCGATCACTTCTTTGACTGGTAGAATGTTTAAGTCGCGAAGTATGTTTTCGTTGCGAACGTACCACGGTGCCTCGGTTATTGTTCTCAAGATCTTCGACTGAGCTCGCTGGACTATGTTATTATTGCTATTGCTGGCATTCCCCCATAACTGAGAGCCGTACATCCATATAGGTCTTAGTACCGGCTTATACAGCAGCACTTTATATGCAAGACTAAGGGGAGACTGAGCGTTGATCAGCCAATGAAGGCTACAGGCTTTTAGCTTTAGGTGTGTTCTTTTGGCTTCAATGTGCCGGCGCCATGTGAGTCTTCAGTCGAGGTGTACTCCTAGATATGTCACTTCGTTTGCTTGCGGGAGTAGACTATGGTTTAACATGAGCGGCGGGCAGGTTTGCCTGTTCGGGATGAACGTAACGTGCTTGCATTTTTGTTCGTTCACTTTAATTCGCCAATCTGATAGCCACTTTTCAACATCGACCAGATGAAGAGCTAGCTGCGCAGTTGCTTGCATCGGGCATTTTGAGCGGCTGAGAATGGCTGTATCATCAGCAAACGTAGATGTTGTTAGTCGTGTGCTTGTTGGGATGTCTGCCGTGTAGAGGACGTATAATGTTGGCCCAAGCACTCTTCTAGCAGTGTTGCATCTCACAGCAAATTTTCTGTCGTAGAGGTAAGACTCCAAAAGCTTATGGGTGTTATAGGGGAGCATTGTCTTGATCTTGTACATTTGACCTTCTAGCCAAACTCTATCAAATGCTTGAGAGACGTCTAAAAATATGGCAGTACAATATTTTCGTTTTTCGAACGCGTTCCGAATTTCTGATGTTAACCGGTTAACCTGCTCAATAGTTCCGTGCTTTTCACGAAACCCAAATAGATGTGACGGAATTCCTTCCTGGATTCTTAGGTATGTGTTTATCCGAGTCAATACGCATTTTTCAAAGAGTTTAGGTAAGCATGAGAGTAGGCTTATAGGTCTATACGACGTGGGAATTGTATGGTCTTTTCCCGGCTTTGCTATCATTATTATAATCGACTTTTTCCATCTCACTGGAAAGTGGCCAAGTGTTGCGATGGCATTAAAAAGCTGTGTGATAGTGCAAACGGCGCAATATGGGAGCTCAATGATAATTTTGGGAGTTATGAGGTCGCAGCCCGGGGATTTTGCCGGATTCAGCTGATTTTTGATGATGTTAACGATTTCGTTTGGGCGAAACTCAATTGGCTCATGTTGAAGCTGAGGCTCATATGGTAAAGCAGACATTTTTAAGGTGGTTGGCAAACGTGCAGTCTCTGTCTGCATCGCTGCGCGCAGAGCTTATAGTTGGGTGAGCTCTCCATAGTGAGTGTTTTGTACTAGATGTTGACAATTGCTCTATGTAGAGTCGGTGGCCATGTGCTTCTTCAAGCTGTAAAGCTTTTGTGAGTTGACATCAGGCATATTTTAAGCATTGCCTAGCAGATGGCGATCTGTGGAGTTGCCACTCTTGACGTAAGCGTCGCTTTTCGAGGACGAACTGTTCTATTTGTAGATTTGTCTTCTTTTGGTAGCTTTGTGTACTTGTAGTTTGGAGTGTTGAAACTCGAGCTGCAGAGACGAGTACAGACTCCAGTGTGTTAACAAATCTGTCTACGTTGGCTTCATCGTTGAGATGAGGACTTAGCTCAATGTGTGAGCTAATGTATTTCTGGTACTTAACCCAATTGGTTTTCTGTGATGTCAATTTAAACGATTGCTACAATGCGCCTGGATGTCGGAGTAGAATAAACAGGACAGGCGAGTGATCAGATGAAAGATCCGAGAGGCATTCGGCGCTTATCAGATTTTTAGGAATGTTTTTGGTAATTGCAAAGTCTATTAAATCGGGTAGTTTCCTGCTGGCCAGTATGTTGGTCTGCCAGGAGAAACATAGTCCAGCTTGTTCTTGGCTTTTATAAATGCATTATAAAACTGTTTTCCTTTTGGAGTCACGAGACATGATTCCCAGTGTGTGTGCTTGGCGTTGTAGTCCCCTGATGCTATGAAGTGGTCTCCTAGTGAGATGAAAAGCTGCATAACTCATCTTCACCTAGAGTGAAGCGAGGGGGCAGTATAAGGCGGCTAGTGTAAGTTGGTTGCCAGTATTTATTTGTATATTTATAGATGTGGCCTGTAGGTAATTTTTAGCAAATTGGTTATGATAGTGGTCCTTAATACGGCTTCTGATTAGAATTCCAGTCCCACCATGTGCTTTACCATCTGGATGATTTGTTCTGTAGAATGAATAACCTCGTAGCTAAAAATTGTATTTGTTTGTCAGGTGTGTTTCTGAAAGCAGCATTACGTCGATATGGTTGTCGAATAGGAATTGAGCTAACTCAAGCTTATGCTGTGAGACGCCGTTAGCGTTCCACGTAGATATCCTTAGGGAAGTCATTATTTGGACTGTTGTGAAACCAGCATTTGAATCAATAGATTTTGGTTTCGCATTAAATCTTGCATAGTTGTGCGCATAAACGACATAAACTCCATAAGGCTTTGCTACAGGCTGTATATCATATCTTCAAAGTTGCTTTTTGACTGCTCCGGGAATTGTTGCTGCTGAGCCGTGTTCGGTTCTTGGTATGCTGATTGTAGAAATTAACTTTTTGAGACAGGGTTAGCCAGTCCTGATTTTAAAGCGCTTGCGTATGTCACATTTTTATCAGAGCTTATGGGTCCTAGAGAGGATCTGGCTGCAGTCGGGAAGAAGAGTTCAGGGTTTGATCTGGAAGCTGTCATCTGTTTATTTTGGATGGGGGCAGTAGTTCCACCGCAGTTGGCGCACTTTTTCGAGTTGTAGTCATCTTTGCTCGCTGGGCAGTGGGCGGAGTCATGAAGATCTCCACAAACTACACACACCGAGCGCAGTTTACAGTATGACCTTGTATGGCCATATTCTTGGCAGTTCGCAAATTGTACCGGGCCATTGCGTTTGTGCGGTTCCTCAACTGTACAACTGTACTGTTCTGCGGTACAGCAGGAACTGAAGATTGTAAATGGGGTGCACTTCGTATTTCTTTCTTTGTTATCTCTGTAGGCGTTACGTCGGACTCTATGCCCTTACGTACGACGTGCAGGCCCTTGCTACTTTTTAGCTGATACGTGTAAAAGTTCTTTTTAGTCTCGGAAAGATATTTCGATAATACTCTGTAATTATCTTCAGACTTCATTTGAACCTTTGTTTCCTGGATGTTGCCCTTTACCAGAGGTATTATGTGGAAGTTATTCTTTCCAATAAACTCGATAATTTTGTTGACAAGAACATTGGAACTTTTTTCTCGAATATAAATAGGCGGAGGTTTTGGCTTCCTTTTCTCAACTTCAGTGGATTCGGCCGCCTCAACGTCATAGGCGTCTTCCAAGATTTTAAATCGGTTTGAGTTCGTGGGCGTTTCTATTCCAGCTAGGCTAGCATTGTTACGGGTTATTTTGCGTTGAGAATTTAGAGGGATGTAGCGATCCATACCAGTCTGCACAGCCGGCTTAGCACATTTATTGTTTTTGTTCTGTTTTTCGAGCAGCGCAGCGGCAGACGTATTAATATTTGCGCTGCTAGCTGATGATGTCATTAAACGCGCAGTCGATACGGTTGCAGTTGTTGTTGTAGTTACAGTTGACGTTGTTAAAGAAATTGTGGTGCTAGTCACTGCTGATGAGCTTGGGCTATTGCATACCTGCATTGGAGCACTTTCAGCGCTCTTTGGCCGCAGAGACGTCGATGGTAGTGAGGGGGAGCAAGTTGGGGGTAATTACCCGCGCTCGATCAGAGCTTGCATTATTTTCGGTTGCTTTAAAAGAGAAGTACGCGTTTTTGTTTACAAAATTCCCTGCCTATTTATAATATTTTTGAGCCGTCTTCTTTTACAGCTCAAAATAACACAAATACTTTAAAAATAAAGTTGGTTTTACTTTATATTATATTATTTTTAATTTTTTTGTTCTTATTGTTACAAATTTTTTTTCCTGCCTTTCAAAAAAATTGTCTAATTTGGGCCGTCTTCTTGTACAGCTCAAACTTACAATTTTAAAATATATATAATAAAATCGTCTTCAGGAACGCCTGTGCGAAAGAAACTCCCGGGGTCGTGGTCGATGGTATATATGGATAATTGTTTCGGGTTACAGGATTTCGAGCTCCAATTATATGTTGGCCTAGTCTACTTTTCAACTCTTTATAGATAGTGTTATAGATAGTGTGGTTTCCCCCACAATTGCTTTATTTTTGGCAGAGTGGATCTCCTTGTTTATAGTCAATGCAGACTGCGCGTAAAGTGCAGTAAGTTTTCGTGTGGCCGTATTCCTGACAATTCCTACTTGTAATCCTTTGCTACTTTTTAGTTGGTAGGTGTAGTAGTTTTCGAGGTGATTGGCCACTGATCAGTAATCTTGCTCGTCGTTCACTTGTATTTTTGTTTCGTTGATGTTACCCCTTTTTATGGACTTTACATAGAACTTGTTTGCTCCAATTTGATCAGTTTTTTTAACCAATTCAGCACAGTTTGCCTGACGTACAAAAATTGGTGGTGCCCTTGGTTGCTTGGCCTTAGGTGTCTGAGCGGTATGGTCATCATCTTTTGGATCACTAAGAATAGAAAATTGATTACTTGTCAGCGCATTGTTTGATCGTCACCGTCTTGGTGGTATGGCTTCAAATTGTTTATACTCGTGGTGCGGCGCGGCGAGTTGTTAGCACCTGTAGTCGAACTATGTTTGGGGACAAGAACTTTACGGGCGTGGCTCCCGGCCTTGGACAAGAAAGACGGGGCTGAAACCAATGGTATCAGATACGCTGCTATTGACAGCGAGAGATATCTCCGGGAGTATCTGATCCCAGGTAATCTGCGGCTCGTCGCCAAGATATTCCGCTATCGTGGTCCTTACGGTGCTAACCGCACCTCTCTGTAGGGTTCTGTCGCGGCGTGTATGGGGCGGTATGCTGCAGTTCCATTCCCAGGGACTAACAGAAAGCCTAGAAGGCTCTGCTGGTGAACTGAGTCCCGTTGTCACAAACCAGAGTATTCGGGATTCCGAATCGGCTGAGGATCCATTCTCGGAAGGCTCGCTCCAAATACGGCACTGTGGCCCGTCGCAAGGGGATTAGTTCGACCCACTTGCTGAAGGAGTCCAGGAATACAAGGAGAACCAAATTCCCTTGTTTTGATCGCGGAAGTGGCCCACGAAGTCGGCGCAGAGGATCTGGAAAGGTTTGTCGACCTGTCGTGTAAACATTTTTCCAGCTTCCTTCTCTTGGCTAACCTTGAAGCGTTGGCTACTTCTCGGAAGAGTCCGGGCCAGTAATATTTTTGGGTCACCCGCGTACATGTTTTTCGGTTGGATGATCGTGGCACTCCTGTAATAAACTCTTGTTGATCCATTTGCAGGTGTTGTCCTGCACCTGCGCTTGTTGGATGGTTGCGGGCGGTTGGCCCGACAAGGCGTCGGCGACCAAGTTTTGTGTCCCACGTCGGTAGTTGATATCGTACTGGAACTGCAGTAGCTTCAACGCCCACCGAGCTATCCGGCCTGTGGGGTTGTCGATGGAGTTTAACCACTTAATTGAGTGTTATTCAGTGAGTACCTCGAATCTGTATCCCTCGAGGTAGCATCGCATCTTGCGGATTGCCCACACTATCGCAAGGCACTCTTTCTCCATTACGGAGTAATTGTGCTCGGCGTTGTTGAGCCGGCGACTGGCATAAGCGATGACTCGTTCTTGCTGCTCGATGGTTTGGGTCAGCACGGCTCCAATGCCTTAGTCGCTGGCGTCGGTTTGGAGAACACGGAGAAATCCGCGAAATCCGGGCAGGCAAGGATCGGGGCTTCCGTCAACAGCTCCTTCAGTCCCTGGAAAGCCTGCTCCTGTTTGGCTGACCATTCCCACTTTCGGTCTTTCTTAAGGAGGAAAGTCATTGGTTCCACTACCTTGGCGAAATTCGGTACAAAGCGCCTGTACCAGGACGCTATGCCGAGGCATCGGCGAAGCTTCTTGAGATTAGTCGGCGCTGTCAGCTCTCGTATGGCGGAAATTTTATCCGGGTCGGTGTGTTTCCCGGGGTCACTAATCACGTGGCCAAGGTGCTTGATGCGACGTCGTCGCTGACTTCTTCGTGTGTCTTCGTCCGTTTGTAAGCTTCGTGAAGCTTAGTGCCTCTGTTTCGCGACGTGTGCGCCAACGTAGTGTTCGTGCCTATATTTCAAGTCGTGTGCGCCGACGTTTGTTCGTGTCTATATTTCGCCCACGTTTGTTCGGGGACCTGGTGCCCCGAACGATGGTTTTTTTCGTTGTTGCTAGGTGGATCTTCGTCCCCTATGCATTTGTGTGTACGTATGTATGTGTGTACGTGTGCACGTATGTGCACGCGAGTGCGTGCTTCCTGACACAAAATTCTTTCTAGCCTCACTAAACTTCCTCCTATGCTGTCCAAACTGTGGGGCTTTAATCCACGGTGGATGTCGATGTCCTTGACGTCCTAAATGTCCTGTCTATTCCTTGTTTGGGCGCCATTCTGTAAGAATGCTTATCACGGGCGAGGATACATACAAAGTCGTACCAGGGTCCTCCACAGAAATATTTATATATTTGCTGGGACAGACAGGACGGGTGGCCAAATGGCCGGAGTTGTTGGGCATGGGGTGATTAGGAGGTGGAAAAGGGGTGCAGTTGAGCCGGTCCCGTGAGTCCGGGTGCCGACCCTTCCGTAGCCCTACCGGGATGTTGCCGGAACGGTCCCTATCCCGTGCGCCGGGTGTCGGGCTCGTTTGACCAAACGAAGGTATTTTGGGGCCCAGCTTCGACGGCTACGTCACCCGTGGACTCCATGGCAGCAGCGTTCGCGACCCCGAAAACCCAGGTGCCGCTCACGCCTTGGCTGCCGAGCCACGTGAGGCCGCCGAGCCTCGAGGAGATGGGGAAGTGGTCTCCACGGCCGCGGCGTTTGCGCCCCCGAGAACCCGGGTGCCGTTCCCGCCTTGGCTGCCGAGCTTGGAAAAGCGCCGAAATAGAAATGTTTCGTTAAGTATTTTATTACCATTTTCTTACTCGCTCCTAACATAAATGGTTCCTAGCTCTAACTCCTATCTGTCTCGCCGCCACGAGAGTTGTTCCCCGTAGGGTACGGCCCAAAGCCTGTCTCACCAGCTCCTCCTGTTCCTCCATCGTCATGGAGTCCCGCCTATCCATGGTGGCGGGGCGCCATGGTCTCTTTGTCCTGGGCGGCCGGTAGTGGTGCCGCTTGGTTGGGCGCCGCTAAGTCCCGGACACGTGGTGTCCTCGTTATTTCCCTCAGCTCCGAGATATACGTCCGATTGCCAGAGGGTCGTTTGTGAGCCGTCCTCGGCGGCCGATCCCTTTGCTGCTCGTTGGCGTTCTCGCCTAAGGCCGGCACGAGAGCTTCGTGTCGGCGTCTGGCTTCGGCCAGTTGTCTGCACGTCGGCGCTGTTGCTTAGGGCGCTCTTCGGGTGTTGATCGCCGAAACTGTTCGGCTCGGTTGATACTCGTTGTGTGCGTCTCTGCCGAGTGTGCGTCTGTGGCGGGGCTCTGCCGGGTGTGCGTGTCTGCTGGGGCTCTGCCGGTATGCGTGGCTCTGCCGGTATGTGTGGCTCTGCCGGTATGCGTGGCTCTGCCGATCTTGACTCTGCCGTTACGTTTGTGTTGGCCCTGACACCGGGCTAGCCAGGCCCGGCCGTGTACATGTCGATTTGGCGGTGTAGCCCTTAAGCTACTATTTACTAGGTGGGGTGAAAAGTAACCTCCTTGACCGCCGAAATGCGCTACTACTCATAACAAAAATAAAAATTGTACAAATATTATGGGGCAAATGATCCGTCAGATTACACCGTGAAATATTGGTTTCGAGAGTTTCTTGGTGGCCGCAACTCCATTACCGATGAAATCCGCAGCGACAGGCCTTCCGATGCGGTTACAGAGGAAAATACATGAAATGGTATTGGCTGATCGCAAAGTGAAAGTGCGCGAGTTAGCAGATGCCATAAAGATCAGTACTGAGCGCACACGCCATATTTTGATCGAGATTCTGCATATGAAAAAATGATCCTGCCGCTGGGTGGTGCGCATGCTCACTCCGGAACAAAAACTCGAACGCGAGAGCAGTTCGAAAGAGTGTTTGGACTTACTGATGCAGAATCCGGCGGACTTTTGGCGTCTATTGATAACTTTTGATGAAACGTGGATCCACTATTACACACCAGAGAACAGAATGAGTGCCCGGCAATGGACAAAAGCCGGCACGAGTGCTCCGAAGCGGCCGAGGGAGGCTCGATGGGTCGGAAAGGTTATGGCGTCAGTTTTTTGGGATTGTCATGGCATAGTCTTCGTGGACTACCTCGAAAAAGGAAAAACCATCAACAGCGAGTATTACTGTGCATTGTTGGATCGATTGAAGGCCGAAATCGCTGGAAAACGGCTTTACATGAAGCGAAAAAAATTTTGTTTTTGCAGGCGCACCAGAACGTAGCAACCACGGCTAAAATAAGTGACTTAGGGCTCCAATTGCTTCGGCATTCACATTATTCACCCGATTTGGTTCCCTCGGACTATTATCTCCTCCCGAACCTGAAAAGATATCTCATTAATATAAAATTCAGCTCACGCGAGGAAGTCATCGACGTCGCAGAGGAGTATTTTGCAGACCTTCCGGAACAAGAAGTTGGAAAATAGCTGGAATAAGTGTATCGAGCTAAAGGGGACTGCATTGAATAAAGTAAAAAAACATTTGAGAAAAACATTTTTTTCATTTCCAAGGAGTTTACTTTCCACTCCATCTAGTACATGATGCCCTTAATGGGACTTTCTATTTCTGTCCTACGCTAACTTATAATCTACTATCTTATTATTCTACCTTTAATCCTATTCTTAACCTATATATTTTTAAATATGTACATATATGTATATTTGTGAGGGCTGTTAATTCAGCTCCTCACAGTGTTGTTTAGACACATATGCATCCAGATGGCAAGGAATGCTAACCAAGTTCGATACAGCCGATTTGAGAATCAATCATATTTGGGGTAAAAAAATAATTTTAAAATTTTAAATCAGTCTCGATCATGCTTTCGTGGAGTGCAGACGCGTTTCTCTATCGCTGCGAATTTCATTGTGAAGAGTCTATGGACAAGTCCACCTCCGTAGCAAAATGTATTTCTTTTGTGAATCCGCAGTGCCCCTACGCTCAGCTAGTTGTGCTTCCCGTGAGAACAAGGGGAACAGAAAACCAAAGCAAGTGCAAAACTCCGCTAGTTTGTCCAAATTCGAATTTTATTTTAATCTTAATCATTTTCTCCCAATAAAAGAAAAAAATAAAGTTGAATTTCATTCGCCTTTTGGAGGGTTAGAGCTGGGTTCCGCCCAACTGCGGGGCCTACGCTTTGCCCACTAGGCGATCACACTTTTCGGAATCCAGGCAAAGGGCCTGAATATTCAAGAAGTCGGTACTGCACTGCTGTAATATTGTCCAATATTGTCTGGTCTTTCGGACTCCGAAGATGACTTATACATCAGTAAGATTGTGGCGACGAAGAGGACTGGTGGTCCCCAAGATCGGCTAACAACAAACGCCGTCTTGATTCAAGGTCATCGAATTCAGCATCACCAATCACCAAAATTCTGAGAAATTCCAATTCCCCAAAAACGAATGTTTCGGCCAACCGATTCTCAGAACTGTCGGACATGGACACAGACATGGGACACGTCCAAGTTTCTCATACGGTCAGCCCTAATGATTCTGAAAAGCCAGTACTTCAGCCGGCTTAAGGCAGGTCAGCAGCAACATCAGCAACGGCAACAGCTCTACCAACAACCCTAGCCACAACAACGTTGTCCAGACCAAAGTTAGTAACAATACCGGAAACAACAACAAGAATGTTAGTCGTCTATCTGGCAGCCAGGAACAAATTCCCTCCCACAAACTACCACCAATTGTGGTTGATCATTGTGAGAACCTGAACGGACTTATTAGATCCACGGACAAGATCGTTGACCCGTCCAAATACTCCCTCAAATGCCATCCCAACAACTCTGTTTCCATTATAGCTGCAGACTCAGATGCATACAGAGCTATAACAAAATCCCATACCCTTAAAAAAGTGCCATACCATTCCTGGCAGTTGAAAGAAGATAGATCCTATCGTGTAGTCATCCGTGGTGTCCATCATTCCGTCCCGGATGAAAATATTAAGGAAAGTATTATCTCGGCTGGACACACGGTTAGATTTCATCAATAGACCTAGAAGCCGCTTTGACAAAACCAATTTCGTCAGCCTGGTTTTTGTTGAACTAGAGCCGGCGGCAAATAACAAAGACATTCATGAGATTAAGACACTTCCTCGGCAAAGGGTTCAAGTTGAACTCCCCTACAAAAAGGATGATGTCGTTCAGTGTCAGAGGTGCCAAGCATTTGGACACACAAAAAATCATTGCCAAAAACTCTTCAACTGAGTCAGATGTGGCCTGCTACACGGTGTGGAGGCCTGTTTAAAAGATATTCACCCTGTCAAGTGCGTTAACTGTGTCGGAAACCATACAGCTAGCTATAAAGGCTGTGTCGTATATCAGCAGATTGCTAATCGACGGAAAAATGTCACATCCCATCGCAGCACCGTCCCCAAACAGCTAACTCCTGAAAATGGTCGGTCAAACTCTGCTAATCCAATCTCCTATGCTAACGCTGTCCGTGGTCAAGCTAGCAGTCCCCAGCTCCAACAAGTTCCTATGACTCTTCGACAGAGTCAACAGTTTCCTCCACTGAGCAGCAACAACAGGATGCAGAGTCAGCGTCAAAAAGCACCGCCTCGACAGCAGCAGCAGTCATCACAGCAACAACTGGCTCCTCAACAACAACAACAGCCGGATCACCAGCAGCAGTCTCTCCGTCAACAACACCGACGCAACCCGCAGCAATTGATCAACGACCAGCAATGGCAGCGACAAGAGCAACTGTTCCTGCAATCCAACGAAATAATGTCGGTCCTTGTTGCTCAAATCGACAAGTTATTCCAAATGATGGTGTCGATGATGGGACTTGTCACAAGACTGTTACCCCAAAATACTCCAGGAACAGCTCAATCATTAGCTGGATCTCTCCCAGTTAATGTAACACAACCATGAGTCAAATCGGCCTTAACATTGGTGTGTGGAACGCCGACGGACTTACCAACAAAGGCCTTGAGCTGGAGCTCTTTGTGCATAGTCATAATATTGATATTATGCTGGTTAGTGAAACACACTTTTGCTCAAGGTCATACTACAAATTGCACGGGTATGATATTTATCAAGCAACTCATCCTGCCGATAGAAAACAGCTCTGCAATTATAATAAAATCATGTCTACAATGTTACCAGTTTTATAGTCTACAAAGTCAAAATGTTCAATGTGTCTGAGTCAAAGTCAAAACCGACCTTGGCGAGACACCTATTGCGACTTTCAATGTTCTGCTGACGACTTTGAAAAGCTCTTTGACGATCTGGGATCAAATTTCATAATAGCAGGGGACTGGAATGCTCATCACCGTTTGTGGGGGTCTCGAAACTCGACCACTCGCGGAAGAGCTCTCGCATATCTTGTTCAAAGATCCAATGTCCAGGTCGTTGCAAACGGAGGGCCTACGCATTATCCATATAGCCGAAGAACACCAACAGCCATTGACTTTGCTGTATACGGCGGGATACGGTCTGAGTGTCTTTCCATTACAGAAAGTCTTGAGCTTAGCTGTGATCATAGTGCATCAACGTCCGAATATCACATCCCATTGATCATCAAATGCAGAGTCGCTGCGCAAAATATTTGCTCCAGGCCTCGCATCCTTCCTCGAAATGCGAGCCTTCCTCGCTTTCAAGCAGCAGTCAACCGGCTTGTTAACCTCAATATGATGTTAAGGTCTCTTGAGGACATCAACGACGCTGTGAAGATGTTTGTCCGGAATATTCATATCGCTGCCGAGTCCTCAACCTGTGGACAAGTCCCTAATGGAACTGGTAAGGTTGAAAAGATCCCTACGTCGCAGATATATGAGATCTCAAGATCCAGTCGACAAAAGTTCATATCGTCGTGCCGAAGATGATCTTAAAAAACTTCTTTACCAAACCAATCGTGAATATTTTGATGAAATGCTCCTCAAAGCGGAACCCACCAAATCGTACCGCTTCAACCTTTGGGAATGCACACGAAATATGAACGCCAGCCTCTTCGAAAGATCGCCAGATCGCCGTCAAGAAAGCCTTTGACCGCGTTTGGCATGCTGGATTACTCCATAAGTTGAAGTCCCTGCTCCCGACCGGCCAATTCCTCTTATTAAAATCATACTTGCTTGATCGAAGTTTTATGGTCGAGGTAAGTGGGGAAAAGTCAAGCATGAGAACTGCTCGAGCTGGCGTTCCACAGGAAAGCGTCCTGGGTCCCATGTACACTCTGAGATCTTCGGATCTGCCATGTCCTACACAACCGGGCACACTTCTGGCCACCTACGCTGACGACACTGCCTTTCTTGTAAACTCCTCCTGCCGAGTCGAGGCATCAAGGATCACCCAGGACTTCCTGGATCTGTACGGCAAGTGGACAAACAGGTGGAATATTGCTATTAATGGAAGAAAGTCGCAACATTGCAATTTTACTCTTAGAGGAAAGGTGCTTCCTAGAGTTGAACTCCACCATATCACCATCCCGCAATCACCCCAGGCGCAGTACTTGGGTCTGATCCCGAACAAGCGGCTCACCTGGAAAGGGCACACCCAAAAAATTGCAGTCACCTGTCGCACTAAACTCAGGAAGCTGAATTGGATGCTTAAGTCTACGAGAAAGCTCAGCCTTGGCAACAAAGTTTTGCTCCATATATCAATTGTGGTGCCCTTAATGACACCCCGCCGATCTCTGGACAAGAGGATGACTCAAGTCCTTAAGCATTAACCATTTACTGTTAATTATTTATAAAATTTGTTAATCACTTCTGTTATGTTTTCACGTTATTTGTTCTTTATTATTCGCAACGTATTATAACTATTTAGTGGGTTAATTAACGTAGAAATTAAATCTATTTGTTAAATAAAAAAAAAAAAAAAAAATTTTAAATCGTAATTAAATTACGGCAGAAAATTCCTTCTTTTAACTGATCATAAACCATTGGACACAATATGTTCAAACATGAACACACTATTGATATGTATGTATATATCTAGATATCTACACACAACCGAAACAACCATTTGTCAACAATAACTTAAAACAGATTCCAGCACTGGGCTATAATTTTGATGGCTCATGAAAACGCAGACGCACTCTCACGTCTTCCTATAAGCTCAGAAGCCAATTTTGACACGGAAAAGCCATGCTACAACATTATCATCATCTATCATATCTTGTCCAATTGTCCGATACAATCAACGAAAATTTGAAGGACGATTTTATTTTGCAAAGAGTCTTTGTTTCAACTGCTTGGCCTGAACATCAGAATGATCCCAAAATTCTGCATTATTTGAATCGCAGTTTTACGTTGACGATTAACAACAAGCTGCTAGGTCTTCACTCAGATATCAATAGAATTATTATTCCTAGCAAGCTTCGACATAAAATTCTTAGCTTCCTTCGTGATGGTAGTAGTCCCAGCTCCAGTAAAAGAGTTCCAAAGCTGCCCAAAAGCTAAAAGTGCCAGGGAAAGTATACACATCAGTTTTGCAGGTCCTGTATTTGACTCAATGTGGTTAATATGCGTTGATGATAATTTTCAGTTCCCATTTATAGCCCAAATGGCATTGGCTACAACTGCACTTAAAGCTATATTTGCGATCCAAGACATTGCTCACAGCAGACTCCTTTAAGGATTTTACATATATGCTTTTTTTATTGGATCTTCTCTTTAATGAGAATAACAATAAGTAGATCAAATCTTAAAAATAAATCTTAACTTACAGTCGTGAAGACTGATGTTAGACATAAGGCCCTAAAAATTATTGCTGGGTTGGTAGATCGTTTTGAGTTCTGTACGAAACCCGTGTAAGGATCATTGCGAGAATATTTGGGTGCAGTGTAGATTTGTTGTGGTAGGTCGCTTTCGCTGTGAGGAGTCATAAACTCCCCACAAATCCTGATGCAGGAGAGCGGCTTGGAAACAGCGAAGGATGCGTGAATGCCGGAGAAATGAAGGGCATCCAGGTCGAACGGGAAGTATACGGACCTTGGACCCTTATACGGCAAGGGCAACAAGGTCGAACGGTAATCAAGCGGACTTCGGACCCGCATGAATTAACTGTACCGCGATGGACCGTGGACCCTCGCACGGCAAGGGCAACGAGGTCAAACTGTAAACTGGCGGACTTTTGACCCGCACAAAGAGGACGCACCGTGAATAAATGGTACTGCAGTGCACCTTGGACTGCGCTAGCGCAGCTCAGGAACAGTACGAGTGCGAGAATCAGAGCGAGTGCGTGAACGCGGAACAAGTAAAGTCAAAACTCAAGTGCCCAAGGATCAAGATCGCAAAGTCGAGACGCCGAACGACGACAAGTCTACAAGGCTGAGGTCCAACGGTGCTAGGTCGTGGTCAAACCGAACTAAAGGAGTCCTTTGCCGACAAAGTCCAGACTGAACTCCGGGAGCCTGCGAAAAAGGTGGCTAGGCGAAAAATTTTTTCACCTGCTAGGCGGTCCGCAGTTCGCATAACATCCAGGGTCTCGGTGGAGCCGTCCCGATCTCAGTCACCCGGAGCAGCAATCTAAAGAGACGCAGCAGCAGGCCAGGAGCGGCGCAGCAGCAGGCCAGGAGCGACGCAGCAGCGGCCAGCGAGGTGCAACGCAGCAGAGGACAGCGGCAACGAGCATCAGAAGCAGTAGCAATAAGCCTATAATTCGAGAAACAATAAACCAGCACCAACCTAACCCTTTCTGGCGTTATCCTTTGGTCACGGGTAGTCACTCATTATAAATTTGGTGGAATGAACTCACCACCTCTCTGAGCTGACCGCACGTTTATGTAGCGAGCGAGAAATAAAGAATCAGGTCGTTAAAGAATGATTATCCTGACCAAGGAAACAAAAGTTCCGAGATGGGAAAGTCCTGGATTTATAATCTCAGGGAAGAGGATTTCGACGAGGTGAGCCAAGTTCTGGGAGTAGAACTTCAAGGCTCAGTCGAGTCGATGAGGAAGACTCTAGGAGATTTCGTTGACCAAACGGCAGTCCTGCAGGCGGAAGAAATGCAACTGTCCGCCACGGTGCTCATAGATGAAAAAAAAATTAAGGCCACGGTGGATACCGGCGCCACGGCTTCATCAGCGAAGAGCTGGATTTGGCACGAAAACAGTGTCAATGGAGCTGCTGATTTTACCAGGACTGATCGACGCCCTGGTGTTGGGATGGAATTTCCTCACCAGAAGTCAAGTGCACAGGACACAGAGTGTCGATACCGGCAATGGATAGACGCGGAGGATGGCTGAAGTAGAAACTTTAGTGGCAATAGTGGAAACACTACAAAAATTTGCGGAAGGGGATGTGAAGGGGTATCTAAAGGGGACATCCAACGTAGTCGTACACAGGATCACCAATCAAGACGACCAACCAGTCAAACAGAGGTACTACCCTAAAAACGCAAAAATGCAGGGCGGTATCAATGCCAAGGTAGACGAGCTACTGGAAAAAGGATGCATCGAGCCGTCTAGGAGTTCCTACAGCTCGCCAATAGTCATGGTGAGAAAGAAGACTGGGAAGTGGAGGCTGTGTGTAGATTTCCGGCAAATAAACTGCGGGAGTCAAAGTACATCAGCAGCCTCGACTTGAAGGACGGTTACTGGCAGATACCTTTGGAGGCATGCAGTAGGCAGTAAACGGCGTTTACTGTACCAGGGAAAGGACTTTACCAGTGGAAGGTGATGGGTTTGGTCTGCACTCCGCGTCGGCAATATTCCAGCCGGCATTGCACCAGGTTATTGGACTTGAAATGATGCCCCCTGCCCTTGCGTATTTTTTTTTTTGCGCGGAGTCTTACGTCTCTCTTACCCACCCAACCGACCGAGGGGCGCATCCGTGTATCGTACGGTACGATTCTCGAGAAGATAGACGCGAGATAAGAAAATAGATAAAAGTCCGTGGAAAAAAAGTAATATAAAGATCAATTTTGTGCCATTGAAGCTAGTATTAATCGTAATGATTTAATATTAGGGGAATATAATTTCTAGTTAATCACAGAAAAGTTTAGCCGACTTACCAAGTCGGGGGAGTCAATATCCCCATGTATAAGGTTATAAATGAAGACAATACCAAGCAGAAGTCTACTAGAATAAGAAGGTAAGTTAAGATTTGCATCCCAGTTTACTGATTCAATACGACCAATAAGTATTCCGTATTGCGGACTCCAGACAGGAGACCCATACTCCAGAATCGAACGGACTAACGAAATAAATAAAGTTTTAGTTAAATAAGGATCATCGAATTCTTTTGACCACCTTTTAATAAATCCAAGCACTCCTCTGGCTTTATTAACCATGGACGAAATGTAGTTTGAAAATTTTAGTTTAGGGTCCAAGAGAACGCCAAGATCGTTTACAAGAGTTATTCTATCCAAAGAGCTGCCACTTAATGTGTAAGACGCATATATCGGATTGACCCGATAAAAAGTCATCAGCTATCACTTGGATGCGTTTAAATTTAGTAAATTATCTCGGCACCAGTTTTGAAAATGATCTAGATCGGATTGCAAGTCTAAATGGCAGGAAATGTCCTTATACTGCAGGCACAACTTAACATCATCTGCGGACATAAGTACGCGAGAATGACTTATAATTGAGGGAAGATCGTTAATAAATAATGTAAAAAGTAACGGACCCAGATGGCTCCCTTGTGGGACACCGGAGGTAACACGGAGAATTTCAGAAATTGAATTTTTAAAAAGGACCCTTTGTGACCTGCCATTCAGATAACTTGAAATCCATTTAAGCAGATCAACTGGAAAACCTAACATGTCAAGTTTTTGAATAAGAAGTAAGTGATTTACAGAGTCAAATGCTTTTCTAAAGTCAGTGTAAATGACGTCTGTTTGAAAACTACGATTGAAGCCTTTTATCACAAATGTAGTGAGCTCTAAAAGGTTTGTGATTGTGGATCTACGTTTAACAAATCCGTGTTGACACGGAGAAATGATTGATCTGCAAGGGTGCTGCAAATGAGGAGTAATAATTTTTTCAAAAAGCTTAGGAATAGCTGACAACTTAGAAATACCTCTGTAGTTACTGGCTTCTAACTTGTTACCTTTTTTGAAAAGAGGAATAACAAATGATTCCTTCCAAATATTTGGGAATTGGGAGGTTTTTAGAGATAAGGTAAACAACTTGTGAAGAAGTTGGCCCAGGGCCGTGCGCAATAAATCGTCTTTGACTTTCAAAGTGAACGGTCGTGTTTTTTTCTGCGCTTCGAATTTTGCATTTTGTTTTCGTTTATTCCCATCGGTGGGTTTTATCAAAACAATTCTAATTCGCTTCCGGTTTATTTAAACATAAATTTAAACTCCGTTCGCTTCGCGAGTGCACTTTGTATTTAATACTAATTAATTGTTTTAGTTTTTTCGTAATTCTTATCTGTGTTTTCTTTTCCTATATCCCCGCCGTTTCGCTTTTGTGCATGCACTTTTACTTATTTACGCTCCCGCTCTCTTGCTCTCTTTGCTTTTGAAAGTTCTAAGCGTGCAGTTTCTGCGCTCTTGCGGTACTTATAACTGCTCGCTTATAAATTTCAATTTCGCTTTCTTGGTACAGTGGTAAATAAATAAAATGAATAATAAAAATTTAGTCTGCTTCTGCAAAAAATGCAGCCTCGTAATCAGGGCTGACCAGTCTAATATGACTTGCTGGCTGTGTGAAAATATGGTGCACACCAAGTGCGCCGGTTTTACTGGCCGGACAAGTGATGACCTTTCAAAATGGCCCAATTTGCAGTTTTGTTGTGACGCTTGTGTCGAGGTTGCGAACGAGATGAAATCGTTCATGCGCCAAGCCAAAGGCGGCCTGATGGGGGAGATTAGCTGTTTCGGAGTGGCTAGAGATAGTTTTCGCCGAGCTGATGATCTCCTATCTGCGCTGGACTCGCAGTTTAATAGTCGTAAGCTATTAGAAGAGTCCCCTAAGCGCAAAAAGGCCGCTGGTGGTAAGGAGCAAAAGGGGAACACCCCGCAACCGAAATCAAAAGAACAACAGAGCATTCCGGCGGATCAGCAGCTGATTTCAGCAAACCCTCAAATGTTGCTAAGATCAGCAGCTAAAAAAGATTCGGTATCCGAACAATCCGTTACAGAATGCATGCAACCAGGGGACTTCTAAAAATTCCGATTTGTCCGGAGTGGTTTCACAATTAGTGGATCCACCTATCTCTCAGAATGTAGCATCACCACCACAAGGGACTACTGAGTCCGGACAACCGGCTCAAGTTGGTTTTGCAGAAACAATGTCTGCTCCACCAAAATCCATTACAGTGGTTCCACTAAAGAAACTAATTTTCGTTTCTCGGCTTTCCCCTGATCAAACATCTTCTGATGTATTGTCTTATAAACAAGACAAAACTAAAGCCGATTGTAATAGTGTAAATGTGGAAAAGTTTAAGTTTTCTTATGCTAGAGACATTTCATCTTTCAAGATAACTGTCCCTAACGAGCTTTTTGAAGCCATATGCTCGGGCGACTTTTGGCCGGATAATATGGTTGTAAAAGAGTTCGAGGCTAAGATAAAGAAGAAGGGGCCCGTGGGAGTAAAACTTCCTAGTCGAGGCCAAACCAGTGTACCAATTTCAAAAAACTAACTTCTAACCTCCTTCTTTCCTATCAGAATGCAAGAGGTTTGCGTAGCAAACTCACTAAATTGTATTCTGATAGCCTTTCCTTTGCATCTCATATTATTGTGTTCACAGAAACCTGGTTAAAGCCGGAGATCTTTAGCTCCGAAGTTTTTCCAGGTAAGTACACAATATATAGGTATGACCGTCCCTCTAGACGGGGAGGTGGAGTCTTAATTGGAGTTGATTCAAACTTCCCTTCTGAGGAGTTATTTTTTGATGAATTCAATACCATTGAATTTATTTGTGTAAAGTTATCGCTTCCTGGTAACTTTATATACATAACTTGCTCATATATTCCGCCGTTGTCTGAACTTCCTGATTATTTAAATCACCTATCCGTTATTAAGTCCGTTGCAAATAAGCTTTCCGATAGGGATCAGTTGATAGTTCTAGGTGATTTTAATATACCTGGAGTTACTTGGTCCACTGAGGATGGATCGAATGTCTTACTACCTATAGCACAGCATGATTTTATTGATGGCCTGCTTGACATATCTCTATCTCAAGTAAACCATGTTCGAAATTCATTAGGTCGCCTACTTGATTTGTGTTTTGTATCAAATCCTGAAGGTGTGTTTCTGTCCAGAGTAGCACCACTCACGCAACCTGAAGATCCATATCATCCAACAATCGAACTTTCATTTGATACGGCTAGCGTTATAGAAGAAAAATCAGAAAAATCCAAACGAATGCATTGTTTTCGCAAGGCAGACTTTCTGAGGCTAAATAATTTTATTTCTGGCTTTAATTGGTCTGATCTTTACTTATGCATTAATATGTCCGATGCAGTAAATGTTTTTTTACACTGCAATAAACTCATTTTTAATTCCTGTGTTCCGTGGTACTATCCGTCAACTTCCAATAAATCACCTTGGTTTAGCAAAGAGTTGACACACTTAAGAAATGTAAAGTCCAGACTTTTTAGGAAATATAAAAATACCGGTTCTCAATCTGTTTTTACTAGATATTTAAGTGCTCGGTCAAGATTTACCTTGCTTAATGCTCAGTGTTATAATAGTTACTTAAACCGTTGTAAGGTCCAGTTCTCTCAGGACCCGAAACAGTTTTATAATTTTGTTAACACCAAGCGTTTCAACCGACTCGTCGCTAAGCAGAGAGATGCGAGCGATGGGACCGGCAATCGACGAAGTGGACCTGAGCGATTCGGAGGCCGACGTTACTGTGGTGGAGGTTGCAGCTGGGGATGTCGCTAAGACTCCTGCAGATCAACCGACATCACAGTAAAGCAGCGTCCGCTGCTCTTTTGCTTCGCCTGGCCAAAGGCGAAGCCGACGTGGTCTTAGTTCAGGAACCCTGGGTAGCAGGAGGCAGGGTTGCTGGACTGGGAACAAAAGACTACAAGCTTATGCTTGACCCCAAACAAGGTAAAATTCGAACCTGCATTTTAGCCAAACGGCATCTTAGTACATTTCTGCTTCACAAATACAGCAACGGAGACAACACAGCAATAAGCCTGGAGCTGCAAAGCGGCTCTTTTAGGATGCTATCGGCCTACATGGCTTCCGAAAAGGTAGACCCCCCAGACGCGCTAGTCAGAGGACTGGTACAGGAATGTGAAGAGCTTAAGAAAGGTTTGGTGATAGGATGCGACGCAAATGCCCACCATACTCAGTGGGGCTGCCCTATCAACAACGACAGAGGTGAGTCTTTATTCGACTTCATTCTTAAATCGAATTTATTTCTTTGCAATAGGGGCAATACCCCTACTTTTATAACAAAAACGTGCCAAACGATCATAGATCTAACCCTGGCATCAGATTCACTCATAAACACAGTCACAAACTGGGCTGTCTCCAATGAGCACTCATTTTCAGATCATAGGTTTATAGAGACAACTTTGTCCCTAATATCACCTGTGCCGGTCAGCTTTGCCAACCCCAGGCGGGCAAACTGGAATAAATACAAAGAAATTCTATCGAACTTCCTCCCCAGGAAGCCACCAGAAAGCACTCCTTGCACTCAGGAGCTAGATAATATAGTAAACAAATTCACAGAAGCATGCAACGCGGCATTCTCAGCTGCATGCCCGTTAGGGAAACCAAGGGGAAGGAAAAAACCTCCTTGGTGGACCCAGCAATTATCAATCCTCAGAGCCAAATGCAGAAACTTGTTCAACAGAGCGAAAGCTGCAAATGAGGACATAAACTGGCCAAGCTACAAAAAGGAACTAGCCACATACAAAAAGGCCATTAGAAAAGAGAAGAGAACTGCGTGGCAGAACTTCTGCTCGGACATTGAAAAGACAACTGATGCCGCAAGGCTCAGAAAAATACTTTCTAAGACAGCCGTATCCCTAGGCTATCTCCAAAAGGCTGACGGATCATGGTCGGATTCTAGTGAAGAATCCCTAAACCTACTCCTAGACGCTCACTTCCCAGGGAGCCTACAATCAGGACATCCCCCAGGAAGACACACCGGAGAAGGAATAAACTTAAATCTCCTACTATCAGACCGTAATATAAACTGGTCCATTCATAGTTTTAAGCCATACAAATCGCCGGGACCGGATAATATAACACCGGCACATATTCAACAAGCAGGAGAACTAGCTATAAACTGGCTGAGAAAAATATTCCAGACCATTCTTGCAGTAGGTGAACTACCTACAGCATGGCGGGAAACGAAAGTCGTTTTCATCCCTAAAGCAGGAAAGCCGATAAGTCTGACATCATTCCTGCTAAAAATCTTAGAAAGACTGTTAGGTCTACATATTAGAGACATCATTGACCCGACGCAGATATCAGAGGCGCAACACGCATACACCAAAGGTAAGTCGACCGAATCGGCGCTACACTTGGTAGTAAGCAACATCGAGAAATCACTCAGTATACAAGAATACACCTTGATCGCCTTCCTTGACATAGAAGGAGCTTTCAACAACGTGCTCCCCACGGCAATAACAGAATCCCTCACTGAACTAGGGGTTGAGCCACCGCTGGTGGGGCTGATCCACAAATTGCTGATAAGCAGATTGGTCACGGCCACACTAGGGACCTCGACCCAGACTAGATTAGTGAACAGAGGCACTCCGCAAGGAGGTGTACTATCACCCCTTTTATGGAATATCGCGGTAAATAAACTACTGCGGATTCTTGAAGGAGGAGGCTGTAAAATAGTGGCATACGCAGACGATGTCGCTATCATCTTTAATGGTAGATACCCACAAACGTTATGCGATCTTATGACCGCAAAACTAAAAACACTATCGGAATGGACTACAAAGAACGGACTTGGGGTAAATCCCTCAAAAACGGAACTAGTCCTTTTTACAAATAGATACAAAATCCCTAAACTTAACCCACCCACTTTAAACAACTGTAATCTCTCTTTTAGTGAGCACGCAAGATACTTGGGGTTAGTATTAGATAAGCGTCTTAAATGGGGACTAAACAACCAAGAGAGAACCAAGAAAGCGACCATTGCACTTTACTCTTGTAAAAAAGCAATTGGGCTAAGATGGGGTATGTCTCCTAAAATAGTCAATTGGATATACATAGCGGTAGTCAAGCCAATCCTACTATATGGAGTGGCTCTGTGGTGGACCGCTTTACACAAACAATGTATCTTAACTCCACTTAACAAAGTGCAGCGCATGGCGGCCTTGTGTATGAGTGGAGCCCTTCGAACTACCCCAAACGAAGCGCTGAATGCGATCTTGAACCTCCAGAGCCTGGACTTAGCAGGAATGGAAAGGGCGAAATCGGCAGCCATTCGACTAAGGGATACAGGGCAATGGAAAGCCCAACTGTATGGTCACGCTAAGATTCTTCAGCATGACAAATTGATCCCGCCAAAAACGGATCTATGTAAAACCCGTGAATACAATCACACGCCCTTCGAAGCTCTGATCCCAGGCAGGGAAGTTTGGGATCGTGGCCGACCGGGCTCAATAGACGCAATCTGTCTATATACAGACGGCTCCAAACTAGACGGACACGTAGGTGGAGGCATATACTCCGAGCAATTAGAGATCAGGCGGTCTTTCAGACTTCCTGACCACTGCAGTGTCTTCCAAGCGGAAGTGTACGCTATAATGGAAGCACTTGTCTGTTTAAGGGAGTTAAACACCCAGAACAGACACATAAACATATATAGTGATAGCCAAGCGGCTATTAAATCAATCTACTCGACAAACACAAACTCCCGAACAATAGCAGACTGTCGCAAATCTCTCCACGAGATGGCTAATCAGTTTACTGTCAGCCTTATATGGGTTCCGGGTCACCGGGATATCGTAGGCAACTGTATAGCAGACGAGCTAGCCAGGCAAGGCACCACCATACCTCTCCTTCCAGGAAAGGAGAATGTCGGCATGCCGATGGCTACTTGTAAGCTAATTATTAAAAACCACTTCAGCAAATTAGCCAACACTTATTGGCAAAACACACAGCAATGCCGAATCTCTCACCAGACATGGCCTGTAATAAACAATAAGAAAACATCAGAACTACTCAATTTCAGCCGCACTGAGTGCAGCATGCTAATTCGAGTACTCACAGGCCACTGGCTCGTTAGCGCACACGCCGGCAGGCTAAAAGCCCCAAAAAACGATTTTTGCAGAAGCTGCAGGGATGAGGAAGAAGAGGAAACGGTGGAACACCTACTCTGTTCATGCCCAGCCCTATGCAGGCTCAGACTGAAACACTTAGGATATCCTTTCATAAATGACCTGACCGAAATATCGCAGACTAACCTAAAGAGTCTAAGCTCTTTTATTAAATCCTCCGGATGGGGGACCTGCTGATCGACCAACTTACAGGCTGACTCTTAACGGATAGGGGACCCAAAAATAGAGATCATACGGTATCACAATGGACCCACAGAGGTCTAAGTGTACCAGGCTATAGCCTGGTAGCCGTCCTAACCTAACCTAACCTAACCTAACACCAAGCGTAAATCTAATTCTTTTCCTTCCTCGCTGTCGTTCGAAAACATGACGGCAACCACAGATCAGGCAATAGCCGATTTATTTGCCCAATTTTTTCAAACGACTTACTCTACTTCAGATTATTCATCACAGCCTTATTCTTACACCATGTCCAAGTCAAACCTCATATTCTGTCCCACTTTAACAGAAAGCTCTCTTCTTTTGGATCTTCTTCGTATTAAGCCTGTTTATTCGCCAGGGCCCGATGGTATTCCTGGGTGCGTGCTTAGGTATTGCGCTAAGGCCCTGTGCAAACCTCTTCACAAGTTGTTTACCTTATCTCTAGAAACCTCCCAATTCCCAAATATTTGGAAGGAATCATTTGTTATTCCTCTTCTCAAAAAAGGTAACAAGTTAGAAGCCAGTAACTACAGAGGTATTTCTAAGTTTTCAGCTATTCCTAAGCTTTTTGAAAAAATTATTACTCCTCATTTGCAGCACCTTTGCAGATCAATTATTTCTCCGTGTCAACACGGATTTATAAAACAGTAGATCCACAATCACAAACCTTCTAGAGCTCACATCATTTGTGATAAAAGGCTTCAATCGTAGTTTTCAAACAGACGTCATTTACACTGACTTTAGTAAAGCATTTGACTCTGTAAATCACTTACTTCTTATTCAAAAACTTGACTTGTTAGATTTTCCAGTTGATCTGCTTAAATGGATTTCAAGTTATCTGAATGGCAGGTCACAAAGGGTCCTTTTTAAAAATTCAATTTCTGAAATTCTCCGTGTTACCTCCGGTGTCCCACAAGGGAGCCATCTGGGTCCGTTACTTTTTACATTATTTATTAACGATCTTCCATCAATTATAAGTCATTCTCGCGTACTTATGTACGCAGATGATGTTAAGTTGTGCCTGCAGTATAAGGACATTTCCTGCCATTTAGACTTGCAATCCGATCTAGATAATTTTCAAAACTGGTGCCGAGTTAATTTACTAAATTTAAACGGTTCCAAGTGTAAGCTGATGACTTTTTATCGGGCCAATCCGATATACGCGACTTACACGTTAAGTGGCAGCTCTTTGGATAGAATAACTCTTGTAAACGATCTTGGCGTTCTCTTGGACCCTAAACTAAAATTTTCTAATCACATTTCGTCCATGGTTAATAAAGCCAGAGGAGTGCTTGGATTTATTAAAAGGTGGTCAAAAGAATTCGATGATCCTTATTTGACTAAAACTTTATTTATTTCGCTAGTCCGTCCGATTCTGGAGTATGGGTCTCCCGTCTGGAGTCCACAATACGGAATACATATTGTTCGTATTGAATCTGTACAAAAAAACTTCCTTCTTTTTGCTTTACGGCGCCTAAACTAAGATGCAAACCTTATCTTACCTTCTTATTCTAGTAGACTTCTTTTGATTAATTTACCATCCCTAGCCAACCGTAGAACGATGCTTGGTACTATCTTTATTTATAAACTTATACATGGTGATATTGACTGCCCCGACTTGTTAAGTCGGCTAAACTTTTCTGTGCCAAGTAGATTAACTAGAAATTATTTTCCCCTAATTTTAAATCATTGTAGATCTAACTATGCCTTGCATGAGCCTTTCAGAGTATTATGTTCTGACTATAATAGACTTTTTCCTGTAATATCAAATCTTGACTCTCTGCCGCTCCTAAAACGATTGATACTTGCTTCATTGGCACAAGATTGATCTAACTATTACTTTTTCCCCGGACCTTTACCTTTATTTTCCTATCTCGCGTCTATCTTATCGCGAATCGTGCCGTACGATACACGGCTGCGCCCCTCGGTCGGTTGGGCGGGTAAGTGGGCCGTGGGACTCCGCGCAAAAAAAAAAAAAAAAAAAAAATACCTAAGCACGCACCCAGTAATACCATCGGGCCCTGGCGAATAAACAGGCTTAATACGAAGAAGATCCAAAAGAATTCTTAGAATTCCCTAGTTGCATGCATTCTGTTACGGATTGTTCGGATTCCGAATCTTTTTTGGCTGCTGATCTTAGCAACATTTGAGAGTTTGCTGCAATCAGCTGCTGATCCGCTGAAATGCTCTGTTGTTCTTTTGATTTCGGTTGCGGGGTATTCCCCTTTTTCTGCTGACCACCAGCGGCCTTTTTGTGCTTAGGGGACTCTTCTAATAGCTTACGACTATTAAACTGCGAATCCAGCGCAGAGAGGAGATCATCAGCTCGGCGAAAACTATCTCTAGCAACTCCGACGATATTATCGTCATTGGTCGGACGCTAGAGGAGCACATGCAAAATAATTAATAATATAAATTGTATGTTTGTGACCTGTCTATCTATTTGTCGGTAAAAAACGTGTTATTTGTAAGTTGCTTTTGCAAGAATTGCTTTTGAGCAGTTTACCAACTTTATTGGACTCTAACTAACGTTCTTCAATCGTATTCAAGCTAATTTTAGTATTTGTGTAAAGCATCGGTCCTTGTGGTGTGAAAATGTCCAAAATGTTTCCAAATGTATTAACTCACTTGATTCTTTCTGACAAATCAGTTTTATCAAGCCAACGATTACCAGCTCATTTACCATACTCCATGATTTTCATATGACTATGCTGGATGGTAAAACATTTGGTGTTCTAGCAGAAGCATCCTCACAGATATGTGGTATTTGTAAAACAGTACCAAAAGATATGAACAATTTGGATTTGGTAAAACGTTACCCGGTTGACTTAGATCTATTGAAATACGGCCTATCTAGTCTTTATGCGTGGATACGATTCTTTGAATGTGTTTTACATATATCCTACAGACTTTCAATCAAAAAATGGCTTAGGAATGAAATTGGCATATTAGTGGACATACCAATGGCTGGTAGTGGCAATACCAACAATGGTAATACTGCTAGAGGTTTTTTTAGTCAACCTGACTTAGTAGTTCGCATTACAAGAGTTAGCGAGGCACTTATTTACAATTTTTGTGTCATTTTCGTGCCATAACTTGTGGATATGAAATCAATATTGATGCATTCAGTTCATATGCCATAAAAACAGCTGAAATGTTTGTCAACTTATTTTCATGGTATTACATGCCATCTTCTGTCCATAGGATATTAATAAATGGTGCAGACATCATACATCATGTGGGACTTCCTATTGGTAGGATGTCTGACGAAGCTCTTGAAGCCAGAAATAAGGATTGCCGAAATATACGGGAGAATCATTCTCGAAAAATAATAGATGTAATACAATGGTAGTTGTCATGCACGCCTTGCTGGTATCTTCTGATCCACTAATTACATCATTATCTAAAACGTCTACAATGTCGGCGAAATCAATCAATTTCTATTTCTGATTCAGATTAAATGTCACATTATATATATAATATTAAAACTAAAAAAAATATAAGGGAAACTTATAATTAAAAAAAAAAAATTACTCATTTACACTGTACGTATATGAATTTTTTTAACATTTGTATGTGGGCTGTGGGAAATAACTAACGTATCTCGATGCAATTTAGAGGATTTACGTAAAATAGGCTAAAAGCTGTAGTTACAAAGTTTCATTGAAATAACTATTCATTTACTCGAGCAATTAATAAAATTCCGCTAGCAGGGCTATCTGGGCGTTCTCCAAAAGCGTACAAAGTGGAAGTGGACAGATGACCATTGTGAGGAACCATAAAACGGCCCTCACAATTTATTTCGTAGCCATGTAAGATTTTGTAACCATGTAGGATTTTGCAGCCATGTAGGATTTTGTAGCCATGTAGGATTTTTGTAGCCATGTAAGAATATTTTTAGTTTAGCTTTTTAATAGCCAACGCACGCAACACATTTGAACCATCGATCGCCTGACCGCAACCAACACGCTCTCGCTCTCTCCTACACACACTTCAAACATCAGCAGTTGCACACATTTGAACAATCGATCGCATGAGCGCAACCAACACGCTCTCGCTCTCTTCTTCACACACTTCGAACATCAGCGGCTCCACACATTTGAACCATCGAACGCCTGAGCGCAACCAACACACTCTCGCCCGCTTCGAACAGTTTGAACACCTGCACAAAGCCAACACACACATAAGCTTTTCGTCGCACGATCGAACCAAATTGCAACCGACCCGACCGATGTTTTCGAGCAAGGGGAAAAAAATTTCGCACAGTCGAACCAAATTGCAACCGACCCGACCGATGTTTTCGAGCAAGGGGAAATAATTGCCTGCAAACTGCCGAAGCGCAAGCGCAGCGGCAGTGACGCCGACGCAATGCATGGGGAACGTGCGCCAATATCAAAGAGGGGAAAGGCAATTACTCTTGAGGCTTCGCGCGTGCCAGACAAAAATCGTGAGACCTGATAAAACCCGGGAAACCGCCCCGCCGTGCAAAATTTCTGACAAGTGCGTGAAACGTGTGGATAAAATGTCAACCGACAGTGGCGATGTGGATGGAGTGCGCGACGTTATTCCCGGTGCGGAGGCATGGGGAATCAACTGGCTGGATTTCCTGTGGACGGAAACGTAAGCGTCTAATATATATTTTTTTCCGGATATATTTTGTTTTTGAAAACAACGACTGGACTGGAGTGGCGTGACAAGGAGGCTCTGTACACCCCTGGCACAAAACTTAAATAAAGAAAACAAAATATTTGAAAACCCAAAAACTATTTGCCTGACCTGTTTTGTGTGTGAGTGAACGTAGGAGGGGAATGGGAACTATTTTCTCTTGCCTCCATCTAAGAAAACCCCCCTTCTCTGCCGATCGTTGCCGGACCGCGTGGTGGCCAAGGATTACGACGGAGTCTTGCACTCGCTTGTCGTATCCGAGGCTGTTGCCGGTCCCGGAGCGCGTAGTGGCCGTGGATTACGACGGAGCTAGGCTCGTTTGTCGGGTCCAGGGTCAGTGCGGGTTCCGGAGCGTGCGGCTGGGAGAGATTTCGACGGAGTCTTGTACTCGATTGTCGGATCTAACTCCGCTGCAGGTTTCGGCCAATGGTCGGCATCTCTGGGTGACAGTGCCCACAAAACCCCCTTCCTTTTCTTTTGTTGCTGTCTCTGCCGATCGTTTTCGGACCGCGTAGTGGCCAAGGATTACGACGGAGTCTTGCACTCGCTTGTCGGATCCGTGGATTACGACGGAGCTAGGCTCGTTTGTCGGGTCCAGGGTCAGTGCGGGTTCCGGAGCGTGCGGCTGGGAGAGATTTTGACGGAGTCTTGTACTCGATTGTCGGATCTAACTCCGCTGCAGGTTTCGGCCCATGGTCGGCATCTCTGGGTGACAGTGGGCCCAGGATTACGACGCAGTCTTGCACTCGTGTGTCGGATCCGAAGCCATTGCCGGCCCCGGAGCACGTAGCGGCCGTGGATTACGACGGAGCTAAGCTCGTTTGTCGGGTCCCGGAGCACGCTCCTCTCCTGGGGAAACGGGAAAGAAAATGTAAATTGCGAAAATTGTGGTTGCAAAAATTTTTTTCTCCTCTATTTCTTCCCACGTTGTCCCGAACGCGGTGGACACGTGGCCGGCGACTAAAAGAGGAGCACACCGGGCTACCAGAAGTCAGTCAAGCTCCGGCCCTCCGGCCGTCAAGCCCTCAAACGGTACGATTTTTTTTAATTTGAGGATCTGGCCACTCTGATCCAACGGGCCACGGCCTATGAGATCACACGCGACCGCGATCGAGCACTGCATACAAACTTTCTAGCAGCTTTGCCACACCGACAACCTCGACGATTTCCAGCTCCCATACCATCCACAGGAAACGTGAGACACCCCCTGGAACTTCCAGGCACCCCAGCAACAAATCGAATGGTGGCACAGGTACCCGAACACCGCATCGATGTCCGGAACACTTGTTCCAAAATTGTTCCCAATCCCCAGGTCCTGTTCTGCTGGCAGTGTGGAAGAAGGGGAGTGCGGATCAACGAATGCTGTCGGGCCCGAAACCCGGGAAACGGACCGAGTCCTCGCCCATCCGGGGAACCAGCGAGGACCACACACCAAGGACCCCAGAATTAACCCCACCTTTACGGTTTGAAGGGGGGCGCATCGTGGCGACGGTCAGCATCGAGGGGAAGATATTTCACGCCACTCTGGACACCGGGGCGTCAAGGAGCATCATCAGCGCGAAAATAGCCGACGACATTGGGAGTACCAATAACCGTCGGAATGTACGAACGAGGATTGCCCTGGATCCTCGGTGGATCCACCACCGACGTCACCCACGCCCTGACCACCACCGTAACCCTTGGACGGGATACGGCTAAGACCACACTGCTAGTGCTACCGTCCATCTTGGACGAGATCATCCTCGGAATCGACCTCCTCTGCGGGATCAAGACCACTATCCAGTGTGGGAAAGCCCAGTTGTCTCTCTCCTACTACACTCCGCCGCTAACAAGCAGAAGCAAACCACCCATCGTCACCCCACGAGTAGTCGTCAGACCAAGCGCCGTCGGACCAACACCATCACTACGCTGCACGGTACCACCCGTGGCAGCTCCTCGACGATCGGCGTCTCGAATACAAGTCAACGAGCCTACCGTAACCCCACGACGATCACCGGCACTTATACAAGTGGAGACCCCCACCCTAACACCGCGACCCCGACCCACGCCGTCACCAGTGAATAACTATTTTTATTTAAAACCTTTGGCCGACGCCGCCGAAGCACGGAAAAACAACCCCTTTCGAAAATCACCAACGACTTCCCACCCACCGGGACAAACCCAAGAGGTAACAGTCAGCCTAGCAACGGTCATCACTGAAGGACCCGAGGAATCCCGGATCCAAGCCTTTCTCGAAGCGGAACTCGCTCCCTTCGAGCATATGACCGGTACCTCTCACATAGCCGAACATAGGATTGTCATGAAGGACGACAAGCCCATCAAGCAGAGGAACTTTCCAAAGAACCCTGCCATGCAGAAAATCATTAACGAACAGGTTGATGAACTGCTTCGCGACGGACGCATCGAGCCTTCCCGGAGTCCTCACAGCGCACCCATCGTCCTCGTCGGCAAGAAGACAGGAGATGTGCGCATGTGCGTGGACTACCGTCAGCTAAACGCGCACTCGGTGCCCGACGCCTACCCATTACCGCGGATAGGACACATCTTGGAACGACTTCGCAACGCTAAGTTTATCTCGACGCTGGATCTAAAAAGCGGTTACCGCATTTACCGTGCCGGGCCGCGGGCTCTTCCAGTGGAAAGTAATACCATTCGGCTTGCACTAGGCTCCTGCTACATTTCACTGGACAGCGTGATAGGACCCGACATGGAGCCTCACGCATTCGCTTATCTAGATGACATCATCGTCATCGGGACCTCGTTGGACGAACACTTCACCAACCTACGGGAAGTACTCCGACGGCTTAGGCAGGCCAACTTGAAGCTGAATAAAGCGAAGTGTAAGTTTTTCCAGCGCAGCATAACTTACCTAGGGCACGTCATCAGCGAAGACGGAATCCACACCGACCCAGTCAAGATAGCCGCTGTAAGAGAACTCCAGCCACCCACTAACTGCAAGGAACTTCGAAGATGCTTGGGGGTAGCATCCTGGTACCGGCGATTTGTGGAGAACTTCGCCACAATCGTCCAACCAATGTCCGCCCTGCTCAGGAAGGGAAGGAAATGGACCTGGAGCGACCCTCAACAACAGGCATTCGAGGAGTTGAAAAGAAAACTCACCGAGGCACCAGTACTGGCCTGCCCGGACTTCAACCTCAAATTCCAACTACAAACCGACGCAAGCGACTTTGGCCTTGGAGCCGTCTTAACCCAGCAAACCAAACGAGTCATCGCCTATGCCAGCAGGAGGTTGCTTGCAGCAGAGGGAAATTATTCGGCTACGGAAAAAGAGTGCCTTGCTATAGTGTGGGCAATCAGGAAAATGAGGTGCTACCTCGAAAGATACCGATTTGACGTTATAACAGACCACCTCGCCCTGAAGTGGTTGAACTTAATCGATAACCCGACAGGCCGAATCGCACGATGGGCCCTCGAACTCCAACAATTCCAGACCGACGAACCGTGCAAGTGGATCACCGCGAAGATCAAGCAAATCGAAGCCAATCCGGAGAAATTTCCTGACTACATCCAAGAGAACGGGCAACTCTACCGACACCTCGACAACGCGTTTAGGAAGGAAGACCGTGGAGCATGGAGACTTTGCGTACCCAACAGCCATCAGCGTCGGGTTCTGGAAGAATGTCATGGCCACCCCACTGCAGGACACCTAGGGATCAGGAAAACGACCACTTGAGTCTGCCAACAATATTATTGGCCGGGTTTGTTTCGAGACATCGCTCGTTACGTCGCACACAAGCGGGGAAGATGCTAACCAGGAAATCGGAGGGACCATTCTCAACCCTGTGCGCGGGTTTCGTAGGGCCTCTGCCCAGGTCCCGCAAAGGATACACCAAATGGGTGGAATTAGTACCCTTACGCCGAGCTACCGCCACCAGTCTGGAATTAGCCTTCCGGAAGCGAATACTGGCTATGTGGGTATTGGGCTGTGGCTATTGGGATGCGGGTTTGGATCCGAACTCACCACCTGTCCAACGCCGCGGAGGCGTTCAATGCAAAACTAGCTCCAAAGTTCGAAAGTCCCTATAAGATCATAAAATTTCTGTCAGAAATCAGAACGTCCGACAGACGTTAAAACGGCCCTCACAATTTATTTTGTAGCCATGTAAGATTTTGTAGCCATGTAGGATTTTGTAGCCATGTAGGATTTTTGTAGCCATGTAAGAATATCTTTAGTTTAGCTTTTTAATAGCCAACGCACGCAACACATTTGAACCATCGACCAACACGCTCTCGCTCTCTCCTACACACACTTCAAACATCAGCAGTTGCACACATTTGAACCATCGATCGCCTGAGCGCAACCAACACGCTCTCGCTCTCTTCTTCACACACTTCGAACATCAGCGGCTGCACACATTTGAACCATCGAACGCCTGAGCGCAACCAACACACTCTCGCCCGCTTCGAACAGTTTGAACACCTGCACAAAGCCAACACACACATAAGCTTTTCGTCGCACGATCGAACCAAATTGCAACCGACCCGACCGATGTTTTCGAGCAAGGGGAAAAAAATTTCGCACAATCGAACCAAATTGCAACCGACCCGACCGATGTTTTCGAGCAAGGGGAAGCGCAAGCGCAGCGGCAGCGACGCCAACGCAATGCATGGGGAACGTGCGCCAATATCAAAGAGGGGAAAGGCAATTACTCTTGAGGCTTCGCGCGTGCCAGACAAAAATCGTGAGACCTGATAAAACCCGGGAAGCCGCCCCGCCGTGCAAAATTTCTGACAAGTGCGTGAAACGTGTGGATAAAATGTCAACCGACAGTGGCGATGTGGATGGAGTGCGCGACGCTATTCCCGGTGCGGAGGCATGGGGAATCAACTGGCTGGATTTCCTGTGGACGGAAACGTAAGCGTCTAATATATATTTTTTTCCGGATATATTTTGTTTTTGAAAACAACGACTGGACTGGAGTGGCGTGACAAGGAGGCTCTGTACACCCTCTGCACAAAACTTAAATAAAGAAAACAAAATATTTGAAAACCCAAAAACTATTTGCCTGACCGTGTTTTGTGTGTGAGTGAACGTAGGAGGGGAATGGGAACTATTTTCTCTTGCCTCCATCTAAGAAAACCCCCCTTCTCTGCCGATCGTTGCCGGACCGCGTGGTGGCCAAGGATTACGACGGAGTCTTGCACTCGCTTGTCGGATCCGAGGCTGTTGCCGGTCCCGGAGCGCGTAGTGGCCGTGGATTACGACGGAGCTAGGCTCGTTTGTCGGGTCCAGGGTCAGTGCGGGTTCCGGAGCGTGCGGCTGGGAGAGATTTCGACGGAGTCTTGTACTCGATTGTCGGATCTAACTCCGCTGCAGGTTTCGGCCAATGGTCGGCATCTCTGGGTGACAGTGCCCACAAAACCCCCTTCCTTTTCTTTTGTTGCTGTCTCTGCCGATCGTGGTCGGACCGCGTAGTGGCCAAGGATTACGACGGAGTCTTGCACTCGCTTGTCGGATCCGAGGCTGTTGCCGGTCCCGGAGCGCGTAGTGGCCGTGGATTACGACGGAGCTAGGCTCGTTTGTCGGGTCCAGGGTCAGTGCGGGTTCCGGAGCGTGCGGCTGAGGGAGATTTCGACGGAGCCTTGTACTCGATTGTCGGATCTAACTCCGCTGCCGATTTCGGCCCATGGTCGGCATTTCTGGGTGACAGTGCCCACAAGACCCCCTTCCTCTTCTTTTGTTGCTGTTTCTGTCGATCGTTGCCGGACCGCCTGGTGGCCAAGGATTACGACGGAGCTAGCCTCGTTTGTCGGATCCAAGGATCATTGCGGGTTCCGAGGCGCGTGGCGGGTAGAGACTACGACGGAGCTTTGCTCGATTGTCGGATCCAAACCCGCTGTGAGTTCCGGGCACGGAGTCTGAATAGGGTCATTTTTATCTCGCCCCTCCCTTGAGTCCTTAAACTGAAATAAATTATTGTAAGTGACCCTGGGAGCCCTGAGCACAATATCCCAGCCCAAGAACTTCCTTACACCATCAGCAGACTTGTGAAGCCGGAAAGGCCAGATTAGTCGCTGAGAAAATTTTAGCATGCCCCGATCGACGCCATCGATTACGGGCTCGGTGCTATTCTCACACAGAATTCCGACCAAGGCGAGAGGGTGATCTCGTATTCCAGCCGGTCCCTAAATGGATCAGAAAGAAATTTCTCGGCGACTGAGAAGGAATGCTTGGCAATCGTGTGGGCCATACTGAAGTTAAGGCCGTACCTGGAGGTATTACTTCAAAGTGATAACAGATCACATGGCCCTGAATTAGTTGAATAGCATCGAGAGCCCAACGGGAAGAATCCCACGATGGGCGCTGGAACTGCAACAATATGACTTTGAGATCGCGTATAGGAAGGGCCAGCTGAATATAGGGGCAGGCGCACCATCGCTGCAGCCACTGCCAGAAACGTGTCGACGGATAAAGGGCAAGGCACAAGAACAGCAGAAGGAAACTGTCGAGTGTAACTGGATAAGGGACATGCGGAAGATAGCCCAAAATCCCCAGATATGACGCCAGCTACAGGCGGCTGGGAAAATGCTAGCCCAAGTACTGGAGGAGCCGTGGGCCACGGTATGCGCAGATTTCTTGGGACCACTAGGCCATTCCAAACACGAGAAATCTATGCTACTTGTGCTGGTAGGTAGGTTTTTAAAGTGGACTGAAATGATGCGAATGCGTAGGGCGAGCATGGAAACGGGAGCAGAGATACGGCGTGCCCAAGGTGCTGATCACGGTGCTTTAAAAAATCCTGGGCGGAGGGAGCCAACATGACGTTGAAAACAATGATCGGCCAGTTCACCGGGACAGACCAGAGGACCTGGGACGAAAAATGGCCGGATTTGCAGCTGGCCGTGAACACGAGCGTGGCAGAGTCCATGGGCTTTCGCCGGCTTTCGTCACCCAAGGAAGGGAGTCCAGGTTACCCAACGCCCTGTTCGACGAAGAAACAGCCGGCACCGAAATATAAACACAAACTCCATCCGAGGCTGAAGAAAATCTTCGATCTGGTGAGGCGGAACATGGAAATGGCAGCGCAGGATAAGGCACACCGCTACGATCTCCGTTGACTCCCATCGAAACCGAATATCGGGGACACAGTCTGGGCCAAGGAACACTATCTGTCCAAGGCAGAATTCTTCGCGGCGAAATTGGAAACAAAATAAGAAGGGCCGTTCAAAATAATAAATTTTTGTTCGCCGGTAATATGTAAGGTGCGGCATGTGAATACAGGCAAAGAAAGTACCGCTCACATTAGCCGCAAAATATTGGTGGCCAGACTCGGGGTGCGAAGGTAAATATAGCGGGGGCACACAGTACCTCATCCGAAGAGAAGGCGAGGACCATACGCGGTATCAAACGCACACACCTATAACTTAGGAGCGCGAGAGCGGGAGAGGCGAGGGGTAGTGGCACCAGTCAACAGCCAGCGGTGAGTTGGAGGCGGAACTCCGGTTCCGTAGTTCAGCTGCTGGCGTTCCCTTTGGTGTCGCGATCCCCGTCACCATCCCGAGAGACGGAGGACGAGGGAGGACCTTCAACGTAGAGCTGCCGTCGGAGGACGAGGAGATGATCGCCTTATCGTCAGAGGATGAGGATACCGGCGAGGTGGATCCCGGGACGGAGATGGTGAGCCCGGAGGTGTCTTCCGATGAGGACGACGAGCCACGTCGGGCGGCAAAGGCCCGGATGGTTTTCCGAAGAATTCGGAGGGCCGCAGCCGGGTTCGGACGAATCCGGATGGGAGACGTGGCGCCGTCGGGGAGACCGGAGAAGCTGCGAAGGATTCATTCGGCAAGGGCGAACGTCGTGCGTACGATTATAAGTCAACTCTTCGAAAAACGAACATCCACAGTAATCGATCATTCCAAGAAGTCAACCGATACCAGCACCGGATTTCAGAAAGCGGAAAACTATGAACAATTTGTAATTTCAGAATATTTCTTAGAATATTGAATCATCCCTTTTTTAAGTTATTATTTCCTTAATGATTTGAATAAACTTTAATCTTGGTGCGTTAGTAATGAACTTAACTTAAACCATTTCAATGTAATGTAATGTCCTTTTATCGCTTTGGACCAATGACATCTAGTTATTTTCTTGCCTCAAGCCAGCTTGAACGTATTTGACGACCCTTACACTACTCGGCGTCTTAATTTTTCTCTTCTTCGACGTTTACTCGAATATAGATACGACTTATTTTCCTCGTAATATGTAGGTCTAATTTTGACTCTCACGACCCGTTTCAATTTCTTTGTTAGCACTAATACGATTTGTTTCACGTGCTATATAGAGTCATCTTTGTTTTTAAATGTTTCCAAGATGATGGTCCACTTGTCCTTGTACTATAAATGATGTTAAAAAATCTGTAAATCTGTAGAATGTATGGCACTTACTCCAATTAACTCGTAAGCCGATCCTTGCAGAAACCTCTAAGACATCGTTTAACTTAGCAAGTCCCTTATCAATGTCCTGAATGGGTATAATGATGTCGTCCATGTAAACAACAGCGCCAATGACTTCATAGTCATTCATGAGGTGTATTTCCAAGAGCCTGGCTCGGTCGGAACGTGAAAAAATCCGTGATTAATCATTTTCTCGGACACCAAAACTAATGGAGATGCGATTTCAGTGGACCTGGGTTGGATAATATTTTCAACAGGTACCGTCGCGTTTTCGTTGCTTTCGGGAACATACTTAAACTTCTGTAGGAAGCAAAACTCACTGCCTTCTTTGGTCATTTTTATCAAGAATAGTTCTGCAACGAAGCCCATGTCTTCATCCGGAACCACGTGTAACTATGTCCATGTTGTCTATCACCACAGGTATGTTGATGATCCCAACACTTGGCTTTTGCCAATTCCCGTCAAATATTTCTCCTTTTGGGTTAAAATTTCGCAGTCAAAAATGTTTTTGCGCAGCAGGCAAATTAACTACAATATAACTTTAATTAAAGATTCTTATTAATATTGTAAGCAAATTATTTTGGCAGAGCTTGCTACTGAGTTCTCACGGGTTCTTATCATATAAACATTCCCACCCTCGCAAACGGCGAGCCAAGCTTGAGACATCGCGTTCGCTTCCAAATTTTTCACGCTGATCACAGCATTCTATTTTATTTTTTATTTTAACTTTGCTTTTATTTATTGAATCTTCTCTTAATTTTGAGACTAACAATAAGTTGACATTAACATAAAAATTAACATTAAAATTTAACTAACAGTATGCATTCTGGTTGCGCGTCCCTCAAGTAGGTCGCTGGGTGGGTAAGTCATTTCAAGGAAAGTGTGATTGGTTGATCAACCTTGTAAGACCTTTCGCCAGGTGGTTAGGGTGCAACGATAGCTTGGTAAAGTACTTTTCTTTCTGTTCTGCGATCACTTCTTTGACTGGTAGGATGTTTAAGTACCACGGTGTCCCGGTGATTGTTCTCAAGATCTTCGACTGAGCTCGCTGGACTATGTCAATATTGCTATTGCTGACATTTCCCCATAACTGAGAGCCGTACATCCATGTAGGTTTTAGTACCGAGTTATACAGCAGGACTTTATATTCAAGACTAAGGGGAGACCCAGCGTTGATAAGCCAATGAAGGCTACTGCCTTTTAGCTTTAGGTGTGTTCTTTTGGCTTCAATGTGACGGCGCTATGTGAGTCTTCTATCGAGGTGCTTGCGGGTGTAGAGTATGGTTTAACATGAACGTAACGTGCTTGCATTTTTGTTCGTTCACTTTAATTCGCCAATCTGATAGCCACTTTTCAACATCGACCAGATAAAGAGCTAGCTGCATTTGCTTGCATCGGGCATTTTGAACGGCTGAGAATGGCTGTATCATCAGCAAACGTAGATGTTGTTAGTCGTGTGCTTGTTGGGATGTCTGCTGTATAGAGGACATATAATGTTGGCCCAAGCACGCTTTCTTGAGAAACTCCAGCTCCAATAGTGAAATCATCAGTTATAGCAATGTTGCATCTCACGGCAAATTTTCTGTAGTAGAGGTAAGACTCTAAAAGCTTATGGGTGTTGTGGGAGAGCATTGTCTTGATCTTGTACATTAGACCTTCTAGCCAAACTCTGTCAAATGCTTGAGAGACATCTAAAAATATGGCAGTACAATATTCTCGTTTTTCGAACGCCTTCCGAATTTCTGATGTTATCCGGTTAACCTGCTCAATTGTTCCGTGCTTTTCACGAAACCCAAATTGATGTGACGGAATTCTGGATTCTTAGGTATGTGTTTATCCGAGTCAATACGCATTTTTCAAAGAGTTTAGGTAAGCATGAGAGTAGGCTTATAGGTCTATACGACGTGGGAATTGTATGGTCTTTTCCCGGCTTTGCTATCATTATTATAATCGACTTTTTCCATCTCACTGGAAAGTGGCCAAGTTTTGCGATGGCATTAAAAAGCTGTGTGATAGTGCAAATGGCGCAATATGGGAGCTCAATGATCATTTTGGGAGTTATGAGGTCGCAGCCCGGGGATTTGGTCGGATTCAGCTGATTTTTGATGATGTTAACGATTTCGTTTGGGCGAAACTCAATTGGCTCATGTTGAAGCTGAGGCTCATATGGTAAAGTCGGCAAAGTGAACGCACTAGTGACAGAATTTGGTTGGAAGACATTTTTAAGGTGGTTGGCAAACGTGCTGCCTCTGCCTGCATCGCTGCGCGCCCAACCGCCTGTGGGATTTCTAATAGGCATCACGGTTACTTTCGGTGAGCTTAGAGTAGGGTGAGATCTCCATAGTGAGTATTTTGTACTAGATGTTGACAATTACTCTATGTAGCGTCGGTGGACGTGTGCTTCTTCTTGCTGTAAAGCTTTTGTGAGTTGACGAGAGCTTTGCCTAGCGGATGGCGATCTGTGGAGTTGCCACTCTCGACGTAAGCGTCGCTTTTCGAGGACGAGCTCTTCTATTTGTAGATTTGTCTTCTTTTGGTTGCTTTGCGTACTTGTAGTTTGGGGTGTTGAAACTCGACCTGCAGGGACGAGTACAGACTCCAGTGTATTAACAAATCAGTCTACGCTGGCTTCATCGTTGAGATGAGGGCTTAGCTCAATGTGTGAGCTAATGTATTTATTCTACTTAACCCAATTGGTTTTCTGTGATGTCAATTTAAACGATTGCTCCAATGCGCCTGGATGTCGGAGTAGAATAAACAGCACAAGCGAGTGATCAGATGAAAGATCCGAGAGGCATTCGGCGCTTATCAGATTTTTAGGAATGATTTTGGTAATTGCAAAGTCTACTTAATCGGGTATTTTCTTTGGGTCTGCCGGCCAGTATGTTGGTCTGCCAGGAGAAACATAGTCCAGCTTGTTCTTGGCTTTTATAACTGCATTATAAACCTGTTTTCCTTTTGGAGTCACGAGACGGGATCCCCAGTGAGTGTGCTTGGCATTGTTTCTGCTATGAAGTGGTCTCCAAGTGAGTTGAAAAAATGCAGAAACTCATCTTCAGCTATAATGAGCAATCTTAATCTGGAATTAACTTCGGAAACCAAGACTTCGGAAAATTACGAAGATAAACTTTAAAAGTTTCGATCCCGAGGCAACAAGGGAAGGTAACCAACTCAAGCTTGGGCATTCGTGAAATTAGTCTAAGAATTAATAAGAAATTAATAAAGAATTTATATTTTTAAATATATTCGGTAACGTATTTGTAATAGGCCCCCAACGTGGGTCCCGCGCTGTAAAAAAAAATTGAAATGAAATAAAAGATATTCGCGAGTGTTCCCATAAAAATAATTCATAAACCAGAAAATAAAAAAGGTTTCTATGTAAAAAAAAACAAAACGTACATGGTCAAAAAACAAGAGCATAAAGTGAAAATTGTATTGTGCTAGGAAACAACTAAAGTGAAATTCTAAAAAACACAATTAAAAAACACCTAAAAATAAGGAAATAAAAAAGGGCCAGAATACGCTAAATAATAAAAGTGAAAAATTACAACAAAATATTAAATATTCCTTAATGGAAATATAAAATATCCAGGAAAATATACAAAAGCATTATATACAAAAAGTGCAACACTAGAAAAAATAATAAATATTTCTAAAAAGAAATATTAATCATTCAAAAAATATTTACAAAACGCTAAATATAAAAAAAGTGAAAAAAATATATTAAATATGCCTAAAAAGATATATTAATCATAAAAAAAAATAGTTTTTAATAAAATAAAACAAAATAAAAAAATAAATAAAAGAAAACAAATAAAAAATATACAAAGAGCTACAAGAAAACACAAAAAGCTAAAGAATGACATACACAAACAATTTTATCAAACCAAGAAGTACCAAGAAAAGGAACAAAACAAAATTACTGAGAGAAGACTAAGAAGACCCAGGATCTAAAAACCATCATTGAACTGAAAGGACCACCAGGACAACAGAAGACAACAAATCGTGAGAGTAGAATTAGCATTATAAAAATATTTAAATAAGAAAGAAATTATTATCTACAAATTTAAATATTATTCAATATATGAAACTAATCTTCATAAATAAACACAGATTAATCCTGGAAGAATTAATAAACGCATTACAAAATTTTAAAATGACTGATACAAATGGTCCGTCGACTAGCCGAAGCACTAACAAACAAACACCCGAACAAACATTAACCACAGACTGAATTGTCCGTTTGATTACTAGCAATGTAACCCCTTTACAAGACGAAATAAAAATGTACGTACTCAAGAGCTAATTTAGTAACCGAATATCAAGTCGAACAGATTGACGATAACATAACATACGACGAAACTTTGGAGGTAGTACAATCCGTTCCCCAGTTTGGCGGAAGTTTAGAAAATTATGTGGGCTGGCGAGAAGCCGCTGAAACCGCAATGGGATTATACGTTCGTAAAAGCCGCATGTATTTTGTAGCTTTAACCATTTTAAGAAATAAAATAATAGGAAAGGCAAATGATGCCCTATTAAATCACGGAACCGTGTTAAACCTTGACGCAATTTTAACCAGGCTCGACTTCGTCTTTAGCGACAAAAGACCTCTTCACATAATTGAACAGGAACTAAGCGTCCTTACACAAAATAAATTCTCAGTTATAGACTTTTATAATTTGGTTAATAAAAAATTAATCTTACTAATAAATAAAACCATAATGACTTACGGGAAAGAAAATCCCATAGCCACATAAACAAACCTCAGACATAGGCAAAATGCATTAAGAGTGTTTATAACTGTCCTAAACGGCTCAATTTCCGGCATGTTATTTTCCCTTAACCCTCCAGACTTGCCAAACGCATTAGCCAGAGTGCAAGAAATAGAAAGCAACCAGATGAGGGCACAGTTCGTTTAAGCACTCCTCAACGTCGCTTTAACGAAAATCCACGAACTTCATATGATTCATACTATAAATTTGACAACTATAATCAGGGCAATTAATTGCGCCTGAATAGAACTAATTATAATAATCAAAATTATAAAGGGTAAAATGCCAACTACCAAAACACCAACAAACATGGCTATCAAAATAATAGTTATCAAAATAATAATAGCTATCAACATACTAATAGCTATAAAAACCCTAATAACTATCAAAATACTAATAGTTATCAAAACCAGATAACTATAAGTAAAACAACGCTCGGTTCAATTCAAACCCAACTAATAATGTTTGGAAACAGGCGAACAATGCTTATCAAAACAGGAGTGAGCCAATGGAAGTGGACGCCAGCATCCAGTTCCAAAATAAAAATTATAATCTTAATAACCAATCATTTCCCAAAGGTTGACAGTATCAAAACAAAAATAATAACTTCCAAACAAACTCCTATAACCAAGAAAGAAAACCATTTCACCAAGCAGACCAGCCAGCTAAGCGCACACAAATTGAGTCATCAGCTCAACCAAAAAAAAAGAAATGCGCATAAATAATATTCAAGAAAACTATTTTTTAGAAGAACAATAGGCCTGCCACACATTTTTCGGCAGGACAAGAAAATAAATAAAAAATTTAAAATTTTGATAGACACAGGAGCTACAGCCTGTTTTATAAAAAAGGCATTTACCAAAACGGGATAGAATTACCCATTTATAAGAGAGTACAGTCAATTGATACTCAATAATTAAAATATACCACTACATAAAAAAACAAATTTAAAATGACTCAATGCGATAATTAACATTCTTCACGAAACCAATATGAAAATATCACTAAAAAATCCCAAGTTTTAAAAAATGGAAACATCATTTCTAGGATATGTAGTATCACAAAACGTTATTAAAACCGACCCTCAAAAAATAGAAACCATATCGAAATATCCAATTCCCAAAAATATCAGGGAGCTGCATAGCTTCCTGGGTCTCTAGGATACTATAGAAAATTAGTAAAAAATTACGCGTCTATTGTCAAACCCTTAACCAGATTTTTAGAAGGCTCCAATGAAAAAATTTCAAAAAGAATGTCAAAAAATGTTTCAATTACTCTCGACGATCTTGCAATCCAGGCCATTAACGAACTAAAAGAACAACTAATTAGCTACATAGAACTATTTCAACCAGATTACTCAAAACAAGAAAGGAAAGCTAACTTCGGGCGGAGACGAAGTTGTTATACCCTTGCAGAATACTCTGTAAATTATATTCTCCAAAATTATTCATATGATGCATTCTTAATACTCATATAAAATCCCAACTTCCTATCTTTAAAAACACCAAAGTTATGGCATTTCCAATCGTTCAGTTATATGGCAGCTATAGGATATAGTCGGCCGATCCTTATGAAATTTGATAGGTCGGATTGATTGGCCAAAAATAAAACCCATAGGAAATCCCAACCTCCTAACTTAACAAACACCAAAGTTATGACATTTCCGATCAATCAGTTATATGGCAGCTAAAGGATATAGTCGGCCGATCCTTATGAAATTTGGTAGGTCGAATTGATTGGTCAAATATAAAACCCATTGGAAATCCCAGCTTCCTAGCTTTGCAAACACCAAAGTTATGGCATTTCCGATCAATCAGTTATATGGCGGCTATAGGATATAGTCGGCCGATCCTTATGAAATTTGGTAGATCGGATTGATTGGCCAAATATAAAACCCATACGAAATCCCAGCTTCCTAACTTTACCAAACACCAAAGTTATGGCATTTCCGATCAATCAGTTATATGGCAGCTATAGGATAAAGTCGGCCGATCCCGGCATATATACTGCGTGCAAAGGAAAGAAGGGTGTGTGCAAAGTTTCAATTCGATATCTTTAAAACTGAGAGACTAGTTTGCGTAGAAACAGACAGACGGACAGACAGACAGACGGACATGGCTATATCAACTCAGGAGATGATCCTGATCAAGAATATATATACTTTATAGGGTCGGAGATGTCTCCTTCACTGCGTTGCACACTTTTGACCAAAATTATAATACCCTCTGCAAGGGTATAAAAATGTACATTAACAACAGACGCCTCTGATTTAGCTATAGGAGCAGTGCTCTCCCAAAACGGAAACGGAAACCCAATTACCTTTATATCTAAAACAATAAATAAAATCGAAAGAAATTACGCGAAAGAAATGGGCACCAAAAAACTTAAGAATTTATTTATACGGAGTATCAGGACTAGAAATACATACGGACCATCAAGCGATCTCTTATGCTATTTCGGATAAAAACCCAAATGTTGAATTAAAAAGATGGTTTAATTATATAGAAAGTTTTAGCCCAAAAATTATATATAAGCCTGGTACTACTAATGTAGTAGCGTATGCCCTTTCTAGAATCGAAATAAATAATATAACAAATGAAGAGAATGAAGAATCCACGGATTGTGGCACTCAACATTCAGCCGAAACCAGCTTTGAAAACATAATTAACGAAACAAAAAAACCCCTTAATCAATTTAAAGAACAACTTCTAATAGCAAAAGAAAACTTTACAATACATGAACAAATCAATGTCTTCGACAACAGATCAACATATCATCGAATATGACCAACCAGAAAACCTTATTACAATTCTAAAAGAATATTTGCAACCGAATATTAGCACATCCCTAAAGTATTGTATGAAATTCAAATTCCACTAAAAGATAATTTTACAAATAAATTTCTATATACAAACATTTTTGTTCAAGATATAACACATAATGAAGATAAAGCAATAATAATAGGGGAAACCCATTGTCGAGCTCACAGAGGATTAGATAAGAATTATAAACAAATCAGTAGACTATACTATTGGCCAAACTTATACAACAAATTAAAAGAATATATCACGAATTGCGAAGTTTGTAATACGAATAAATACAACAGAAATCCAACACAAATCCCTATCGGAGAAGCTCCTATTCCAAAAAAAGAAGGTCAAAATTTACATATTGATATTTATTACGCACAAAATCTAACGTTTTTAACTTGCATCGATTCATTCTCTAAATACCTCGTTGTAAAAACATTTAGTAACAAAAAGAACATTGACTTAAAAGTAAACGAATTATTTAAAACATTTCGACTAGTAAAAACAATTATGACAGATAACGAGACGAGTTTCGTATCGGCACAGTTTAAATCCTTTTTACAATGTTCTGGAATATCAATTCATTATACAGACCCTAGACATAGCCTATCCAAAGGACAAGTTGAAAGAGTTCATTCAAACTTAACAGAAATAGCTCGTTGTATTGAAGACATGTACCGCCTTCAAGATTATTCTGAAATTATTATTAGAGCAGCCAAAAATTACAATTTAACAATTCACTCAGTGACAATCGAAAATCCTTACGACATCTTATTTAATAAAATAAGATCATCAAAATAAAAATAAATTACAAAAAAATTATCACGTAGGAGAAGTTGTATACGAAACCAACAAATTTGGACCGATTTCACCGAATTGTTCCTATGGGAACTATAGGATATAGACGTCCGATCGCCAAGCGCTTTTACCCTGATCAAGGTATGCATAAAAAAATAAGATTTGGAAAGATTTATGTTAAATGCTTTTACACTGCGCGAAATATCTTCCATTCTGGGAGCTATAGGATATAGACGTCCGATCAGCATGCGCTTTTACCTTGATGAAGGAATGCATAAAAAAATACGATTTGAAAAAATTTATAGCAATAGCTTTTACACAGCGCGAAATATTCTGAAAAACATCAAATTTTTACCGATATTACCCTTTGGGAGCTATAGGATATAGACGTCCGATCGCCACGCGCTTTTACCCTGATCAAGGTATGCATAAAAAAATACGCTTTGGAAAGATTCATGTCAATAGCTTTTACACTGCGCGAAATATCATCAATTCTTGCAAGATATATCCGATTGTTCCTATGGGGCGATTTTCAAACTTGATCTGCGTACACATGTTTTAGGACCAGTGTGAAAGTTTCAGATCGCTAGCTTTTAAACTGAGCTCGCAAACGGTATTGAAACAGACGGACAGACAGACAGACGGACATGGCTATATCGACTCAGGAGGTGATCCTGATCAAGAATATATATATTTTATAGGGTCGGAAACGTCTCCTTCACTGCGTTACAAACTTCTGACCAAAATTATAATACCCTCTGCAAGGGTATAAAAAGATTCGGAGAAAGAAACAAACTAGGTCAAAGATTCAAAAAACAAGTCGCTCAGGAAAACTTACCAAACAAAGTAATAATTAATAATTGAAAAAGAGTTTTCATAAAGATATAATTAAATAATTCATCTCTTACAGACGATGGAAATCTCATTTGTCATCGCTATTTTGATTACTTTTTGCCACTCAGCAATTATTGACTACATTAACAACGAGTATTTACTACTAAAAAACGAAAACGATGTAATGACTTACGACTCCTTTGAGGAATGGGACATTGCACAAAATTTAAACATTATTAAAACCCTCATTTCCCAACTATTAGAAATAAAAGGGGCATTAACGAATTGGGAACAGTATGGAAGTGGCTATCTGACCATGACGGCATAATAAGAATTGAAAATAAAATTAACGAACTTACAGAAAACAATAACAAACCACATACAATAAACTCACGAATATTTCAGGAAGTATAATTAATCACCAAAACCCTTGAATCAATCACTTTTAAAAAAGAAACAAAAGCAAGACAACACCGTCTGAAATTAATTACACACGATATTCAAAATTTAATCGATACTATCACTTTAGCAAAAGTCAACGTTTTCAATACAAAAATATTAAATGAAAAGAAATCTTTATACACGTTAATACCAATTATACTATCAGATTTACTAGACATTTCAACATTTAAAATAGTAAAAAACCAAAATTTACTTATAAAATATATAATTTATCCAATAATTAATAATATTTGTAGTTTGTATACATCAAAGTCAATCGCCCAAAATAATGGAAAATTAATAATAGACGATAAGACAGCGTATTGCAACGGAATATTTTATAAGATAACAAATTTTAAAAAAGAAATATTCAATAATTATTGTAAACTATCTAACGAGAGTTCCTCTTTCATAAATTTATTAAATTGAAAAAAATTTGAAAATTTAGATGATAAATTTAAGCCCAGCGGAGTCCTAATAACCTTCGAACTCTATAACCTCCCATCTAAAATCGAAATTTCTTGGCACTCAGTTAAAGTTCGCGAGTACATACCAAGCCCCATGAGATGCAAGTCTTGCCAACTCCTCGGTCACACAACCAAAAAATGCGTAAACACCCGAATCTGCGCTGAATGTGCCCTACCACCCCATTCCCCAAACAAATACACTAAAATCTTCTGTGCCAATTGCTCTGGCGAGCATTCGGCCTCTTCCCGACAATGCCCTTAGTACCAAGAACAAAAAGAAATACTCAAAATAAAAACAGCCAGAAAATGCACTATGCGTGAGGGCAAAACAATATTCAAAACAACATCACATAACTCGGTTAATACCGCTTCATATTCTTCTGTAGCCAAAACATCACATCAACGTAGCGAAAACGCAAACCAAAACAAAAATGACAAAATTAAAATCGCTTCCACCGACGAAGTCCCGATAAAAACCCCTTCCCCTCCCCTTCCCCATCCCATTCCCCAGTCCCCTATCCTCACAACCCCTTATCAGTTATAAAAAGTATAACTTATCTCCTGCATCATATGCATACTTACAAGAAATCCATGCTGAATATGAAAGCAGCAGCCGAGCAACATCTTTAAATCATAATAAATCAACATCACACAATATTAATTTAAATGCCTACGAACCTGACGATGCCATGAGTGATTCATAGTTTCGTCAATCCAAAACCAAACCAAATAACATCCTCTCTCTCTTCCCACTTATGTACATTACACTAGTACAATGGAACATAAATGGTTACTTTAACAATTACTACGAACTACAACTTTTGATAAACAATACTAACCCTGATGTTATTTGCCTTCAGGAAACACATATTAATGCCAACCTAACGAATATTGTTTACCCCAAGCAATTTATTGGACACTTTTTTAACTTTAGATCTATTATCTATACCAAACAAGGTGTTAGTATACTCGTACGTAAAGACATTCCCCACAAACCCATACTAATCAACAGTAATACTTGCTCTTTAGGTATTGAAATCCTACCAAAATCTGTACTTTTAATACATATATACCTCCATCTCAACTAGTAGCAGCCAATCCTATATGTGGGAGATTTTAAAGCTGAGGGTTCCAAATAGAAGAAGTCATAAACAAATCAACTTTAACTCTCCTCAATGACGGCTCCGCTACTTATCATTCCACTAGGTCAAATGACCTTCAACTTAGCGAAGGCTTTCATAATCAACCGATCTATCCGAGTAAGAGTTAACAACACTCTATCTAAATTCTATATTCTCCACAATGCCATCCCACAAGAATCCCCCCTCTCTGTGGTATTCCAGACGATGTCATCATTTTTAGAAAAGGAAAGAATACTACTACACTTAATAATAAGTTTAAAGAAGTCCTTTATGAAATCCAAACCTGGGGTAACACCTCCGGTGCGACCCTTGCTGTAAATAAATGTAATGTTTTTCATATTTTTAAAAAACAGCGCTGTACACACCCACCATTATCGTACAATGACATAGATATAGAACGCGTTCCTTTTCTTAAAATACTTGGTTTGAAAATTGATAAACGACTCACATTTAAACAACACTGTAGCGAACTTAGGATTAAACTTATCAATAGACTAAACATTATTAAATTTTTAACATCTAAGCGATCTCTTATTCACCGGACCACACTCCATAATTGATTATGGCCTCCCCATCTACGGCTGGTGCGCGCCATCGAACTTAAGAAAAATTTTACCTCCTTATCATGCGGCCGTCAGGCGTAGCATTGGTGCATTTCCAACGATCCCAACTAAATGCATCCTAGCCGAAGCAGGATTACCGGACATTAAAAACAGAGTCGCGCAAACTACATTTAAATTAATACCAAAAATCATGTGCTCAACCAACTCTATTCTGTTGAAGGACTATGAAGTTGCCTCGAAGCACCGTAGGAAATTCAAAGTCCAATCTACGATACGAAGATGTATCGCCACTTCTCAGTTTTTACTGCGGCAGCAGTAGCTATTGTTAAGGCAATTAAATTTGGTCTCGAACTTAAGGGAAGTTATATCATCTGCAGTGATAGTCTGTCCACCCTGCAAGGAGTACAAAACTTCTACAATAACAATTACCTTTTATCCGAAATTCGTCACCTCTGCATAAAAAACAATAGCAAAATTAAACTATTATGGGTCACGGCTCATATAGGAATAATTGGGAACGAGTTAGCCGACAAAGCTGCAAAATTAGCCGGACGGTCTCCGTGCCACACAATCATACCTGGAGTCCAACAAGACATCTGGAAAAGCATCAAAAACATTTTGGTGGACATCGAACTGGAACACTGGTCGTCGTTTAACCACTGGTATAAACAATTTAACCCCGACAAGAAAGACATCATGTTCCCTACTTCGATCAACGAAAGGGATTGCGCCATTCTCACTCAATTAAAAACCGGACACACAAATCTGACACATAAGCACATCCTTAATGGGGAAAGTCGGCTAAACTGTCCTAAGTGCGGAGAAGAACTATCAGTAAAACATATACTAGATACCTGCGGACACTACCAAAACATCAGAACAAACCTATTCGGTCGCACCCCGCCATCAAATCTATTAACTGACCTAACAGCTACCAACTCCAAATTATTGTTATCTTTCTTACGGATATGTAAAATTATACATCAAATTTAAACACCTCTTTTAATTAACTAATATCCCCTCTCATCAAATGTTAAATCACACATATAAATGTAACAAAATTGTTATCAATTGTCGAGTCGATGGCCACTGTAGCTAGCTACTCCTTTCCCTAATTTAGTTATTATATTTTGCTACTACTTGCTAATGAGTTCTCACGGGTTCTTATCATATAAACATTCCCACCCTCGCAAGCGGCGAGCCAAGCTTGAGACAGACTTAAAGAAATTCCCCCAAGCTACCCGCCAAAGGCGAGCCAAACTTTAGACTAAACATCCGTAAGAATCCCAACACCGCGAACTCTCATTTTTAGGCATCACGTTCGCTTCCAAATTTTCCATGCGGATCACAGCAATCTTAATCGGGAATTAACTTCGGAAACCAAGAACACCAACTCAAGCTTGGGCAGTCGTGAAATTAGTCTAAGAATGATTGTATTGTACAAGTGAAATTCATTTAATAAAGAACTTATATTTTTAAATATATTCGGTAACGTATTTGTAATTGGCATGTTGCTGGTTCATAAAATTAAAACTTATCGCCATGCCACACCCCAAACTCATTAGCACACTATCGATATTTTTAAGTCCTGATCATGAGTTCCCGTCGCCCATCTTAAAAGGTATTTATATGTGAAACTGACGGAGTGGGAACATCTTTATTAAATTTGTAATAGCCACATCTTTATTTAATTTGCAATAGTTGACCGTCAAAGTGCGAATTTAGCTTTGTGAAATATTAAGAGAAATTGTAAAATGCAAAACAAGCATTCACATCGAACTGCGCAGAAAAAAATGGGATTTAATTCGAGCGAGATGGCTAGTACTTCTACACCGACGCCAAACAGTCGATAATACAATCTTGGAATTAAAAGAGAAGGTTCTTGAAAATGACGTCTTTCGGAATATAAAAGAGATGATAAAAAGCATAAAAGATCATCAATTAGAATTACAAGCGGGAGTTAATAGCTTGATTGATGGTCAGGCAATCCAAGTCACTCTTGTAGAACCCGATTAATGAAAATGTTTAAGTGAAATCAGATCTGCTTGTGAAGTATTGAAAGAGAACACAAAGCGTACATTGGCACTGGGCCACGAAAGGAGACGCGGGCAACCTTGGCGCTGCTGGAGGCGTCATCCAAGAAAACTTACGCATATGGTATACGAATTCGAAAAACCTTTTTCGTTTGCAGAAGAGTGTAAAGGCAGGGGCTAGAGAAGAGGTTAAGGGCTTACTAGTTAACCCTAATTATGTTGAAATCATTATAGAGCGACTACATTTTGCTTATGGAAGGCCAGACATGTTAATAAATAGTCAAATGAACATGGTTACCCAAATAGCCCCGGTTACAGAAAATAACTTGGAAAATATGGTCCTATTTGCTTCTAAGGTTGACAATTTAGTTATATTATGAAAAATCAGCAAATGCCACCCAACATTTACAAAATCCTGTTCTGATAAAGAGCCTGGTAGGTAAGATGCCACTCAGTAAGCGATTAAACATTCATCGCAAATTCAGCCTTATCAAAATTTATATCACTTTAGCAACTGGTTGAGCACTAAGGCAAGTGCAGTGCTTAATCATTGTATTTTGGGAAAGACAACGAATTTGCCACCCGTATTTTTCAATATATTTATCAAAGCGCACGATAGGTTTTAAAATGCGAAAAAGACGTGTTTAAATTTTCGAGATCGGAGCTGCACTGAATACATAAAAAAAACAATGCACCCGCCGGGGGCTATTGTAAGCGGCGCTCGGCTTACAAGATAAGATTAGAGCTAAAAGCGAGCCGACGAGAGAGGCTCTGGCGCGTAACAGCTTTTAGTACAGTGGGCTTCATTCACATTGTCTTCCATCATATGGAGTTGCCTTTTAACGGCTACCCCACACGCGTAGGTCCGAAGAGAGGGTGAACTTCAAGGGCCTATGGCCGTGTAGTAGTGAGCGCGTTTTATTCTGTGAACAACTCAAATTAGTCTCATACATTTCAAACTAACTTAATCTTACCGCAGTGTGCCCTCCTACAATTCACACGACAATGAGAAGCACATTTTCTGGAAGCATCCATGATACCGATATTAGTAGGCCCACATTTTAAGGCCAAGAAATTCATATGAGATCGGATAAATTCACAAATACAAGATTTTCCTTACAATACTTATTCTACCTATCGATTACAATGTTTTGACCGTTGACATCCCCGACCCCGTGAAGAACCGCTTCCGAAATAGGGCATTGTCGTTCACGCGCACAGTAGCGCGTCTGACGACTCCATCAGCTCCGCTGTAAGCCTCCTCCACGATGGCCTTGCGCCACTCTCGTCTGGGCAAGGCAGGATCACAGACGAAGACCATATTACCCTGGTGAATGGGCTCCGTTCTCCGGCACCACTTCTCGCGGCGCCCAAGCGTAGGCAGGTACTCCAGGACCCACCTCCTCCTCCCAATGCTTCCTTGAGCAGATCGTTTGGCGTCAACGGCGCCTCTTGGTCCGCATCCACCGGCAAGTGGGTGAGCGGACGCGAGTTGACCACAGTCTCCGCCTCGATCAGGAAACTCTCCAACACATGATCGTTCGGCGCGAATTCCTTCAGGGTATGGCGCAGCACTCGTTTGACGCACTGCACCATCCGCTCCCATACTCCGCCCTCAGACGGGTTCGATGGGCAATTGCAATGCTTCTGCTGGATAACTCACTCTGTATCCTCTCCGTCTCGAACACGTCTCCAAATCGTCTGGCCTCGCTGTCAGCTCCCACGAAATTCTTGCCGTTATCACTCCGCAGCCTATGTACTGGTCCTCTACGGCAGACAAAGTTCCTCATCGCTATTGTGCAGAAATTCGTCGACAGGTCATGCGCCAGCTCCAGATGAATCGCCCTTGTCGTCAAGCACGTAAACAAGGCGACCCAACGTTTCTCTCTGTGACGGGCGACAGTCACCAGCAGTGGCCCAAAGTAGTCCAATCCGGTGTACTTGAATGGCCATCCTCCCGCTTCCAGTCGATCCTCTGAAAGGGGTCCCATTATCGGCGGCATCGGCCACGTAAGCTGCAACTTGCACTCGTTGCACGGCGAGATTACTTCCTTTAGCACTCGTCTCGCCTATCTCCTCTGGTAGTGGTTCGTCCCACTGGATCTTCTGCCTCCAGATCTCTCTCAACAAGAGCTTCGCTCTAATCATCAGGCAGCACAGGAATCCCAATGGGTCGAACGTTGACATCAGCAGGCTCAAATGCTCCCTCTTCGTAGGGGCTCGATCTCCACTTAGAACACTACTTGGCACTCGGCGATTCTCCACGTTGAATCTGAAGTCGTCCGTGGCTACCTGCCACCGCATTCCAAGGATCTTCTGCTAAGCCTCACCCCATCCGACGCTCTTGACTCGTCCAGATGGTCCCAACGCCGCTTCAACGATGGGTGAGCTGGATGAAAACTGGCATAATTCGAATCCAGCCTCCGCATGTATCTCCTTAACTTGGGTAGATACACTGATAGCTTCGCTCTCTGTAGCGAAACTGTCCACATAGTCATCGACGTAGTAGTGGTCGATGATAGCCTTGACTGCCTCGGATCCGAATCCCGAAACTTCAGGGCATTCACCGTCTTTACGTAATGCGCAGCGCTCGGCGAGCAGGCTGCTCCTGAACGTCATTACGTTCATCTCGTTGGGAACATCGATCCTCGGGTCGGATCAGCACTTGGTGGAACATCTCCTTGATGTCACCGCAGACTCCGACTGCTCCTTCCCTGAAGTGGAAGAGCACGGCTGGCAAGGGCTTATAATGCTGAGGCCCCTTGTCCACCGCCGAATTCAGAGAGGTTCCTCCAACCTTGGCTGCAGCAAGCTGGACCTTACCGGGCTTGTTCGGGTTTTCGACACCAAAATGTGGCAAATACCTTTGCCGGTCGCTCTTCACCGCGACCTCATCCTGCTGCAGCTTCCTCTCATATCCTTTGGATACGTAATCCTTGAAGATACGATCGTATTCCAGCGCCAACTGCCCGTTGCGCTTCAACTTCTTCTCGACGTTGATCAGCCGTCTGTGCGCCATCTCGTAGCTCCGTGGCAGCCCAGCGTGGTCGTCCTTCCAGAGTAATCCTGTCTGGTAGCGACGCCCCACTTTCACCGTGGTGTCTTCGAGGATCCTTTGTGCCCGCGCGTCATCGCTGGCTGCGACCTGTGGCGCGAGCTTCACACCAAAGCTTTCCATCTCGAAGTAGTCCTCCACCATCTGTTCCATCTTATCATCCATTGACATGGCTAGAAGGCAGGACCTCGGTGACGCCGTAGTCGATTGCCCACTTACTGGCCCAAACACAACCCATCCAAGCTCAGTTGCGGCCGCATACGGTCCCTTTCTGGCAAACCGCCTCGTCCTAAGTGGCAATCCCAAATGTCCATGGTCCAGTCCGATAAGCAGCTTAGGCACCACGTTGCTATATGGCTTCATCGGCAGACACGTATCCTTATGCACGCCCTGGACATCACGTCGGCATAAGGTCTGCATCGGCAGACTCAGGCTCGAAACGGAGTACACGTTCCTCAAAGCGTGGCGAGTGGACTTCCCAGCTCCACTTATCTTTAGGCTTACCACGTTGCTGGGCTCTCTGCTGGCCCTTCATCCAAACCATTGGATATTCAGCTGTCAATGCACGCCTCGCACTCCCAGATCCCTCCGTAGCTCGTTAGCGATCATCGTGACGGAGAATCCTTCATCCAAGAGCGCGTATGTGTCCACCTGGCGACCAGCTCCGTACAGCGTTACTGGCAGTATACGGAACAAACGTCGGCCTCCTTTGGCGTCAACGCAGCTTAAATTCCTCTGCACGGGCGCCTCCGCTGGTTGCGGGGCCCTTCTCTCCAGGCTGTTTCTGGGGACAGCCGACTGCTGGCTCCGCTGATCGGCAGAGCCAATGCCTCCTCACCCTGCTTCACCTGCCCGGTGGCGAAGCTCCAATAAACTCACTGCAGCTCGTCGCACCATGTTGCCCTCCACAGATTGGACAACCTCCATGCCGGTCATCCTGTTGATCGCATCCGTTCTGGTCGACGCTCGTATGCAGAACTCGACGCCTCGGCTCCTTTCCCTCGACGTCCAAAACCGTACACATGACTTTTGCCATGCACTAAAGTGTGCTACAGTGGGAAAGGGATCGATCGATGCAGCGTGCCTGGCCCAGTCCTCTCGCTTGCTCGTAGGAAGCTTCGCCACAAGCTCCTCCATAAGCGTTGGGTTCCACAGGTGCTGCTTCGCCTTCGCTGACTGCAATAAGGCCGTGAGGTTACTCACTCGGGTTGCGAAGGGAACGATCCTCGCCAGGTGGTGCTCCGAAATCGGCGGCACCTCTCGCACACTGTTCAGCTGGCTGCGTATAAGCTGCTGCCAAACCTAAAGCGCAGCTGCTCCATCACGGCGCTGACGTTCCCAGGGTGAATCAGTTGTATGCTTGGGTCGTCTCCACAAACGCACAGTTAAAGATCGGCCACTCCTCGATGTTCAAACCATCGGAACTCTGATAATGCCATTTTCGCCGCATATGACCTCTTCGACGCGTCCCATATGCCATTTAAGGGGTGACAGATTCTCATCCTTCAGCAATACGACGACACCCATCCCTATGTTGGCTTTCCCTTTTAGAAAGTGCGACGGTGTGAGCACTTCCAAATTATTCGGGTCTTTTGAAATTGGACAAAGTGGGCCAGAATTTAGAATCGCAGATATTTCGTATACTAGAGTTCGAAGTTCATCGAATGTCAAAATTGTGGGACCGACAACTCTGTAAAAATTAAATTTCGCTGTTTTTACGGCCGCTTCCCATAACCCGCCGAAGTGTGGTGAGCGGGGAGGAATAAACTTCCAGTCGATACCATCGGAGAGACAAGTTGCAGCAATGTTTGACATACTGGGTTCACTCTTGAACAATTTCTTTAGTTCTGCAAGCTCGTTTTTAGCACCTACAAAGTTAGTGGCGTTATCAGTCCACAAAGTTCTTGGCTTTCCCCGAATGCTGATAAATCGCCTTAATGCTGCGATGAATGCGGCTGTTGATAAGTCATTAACGATCTCCAGATGAGTGGCCTTGGTTGAGAAGAAGATGAATATCCAAATGTAGCATTTGTGGGGTGGCTTGTTTCGAGCCTCAGCCTTGTAAAAAAAGGGTCCACAAAAGTCGATGCCTGTGGTGTGAAAAGCTGGGTTTGAACGGACTCGATCATCTGGCAGACTGCCCATAATGTGTTGAAAAATAGTTGATGGTAGGTAATGGGTCATCCCAGCTTTAACTTTCCTTTTACAACGCCTGCAGGAATATTTTGGCTTTCACTAGAATCGGAGCTATAAAACCAAGTGGATCATAACATTTTGCGATTACCGATAAGACGCATCTTTTAAGGAGGTGGACCATCTTGAAGCATTGCCGAGAAGTTGAATAAGAAGTGGTCCGAACTAGGTTCCCAAATGAGTCCTAAAGTCTGGCAATGTCGGTTCCATCATGAAATTTAAGAAGCTTCTCCTTATCCTCCTCCGACTCTCCCTTAAGAATACTCGGGTCGTTGGAGCACCACTTGCGAATTGGAAAGCAGCCCCTGGAAATCAAATCTTTGACTTGTCTTGGAATTTCCTGTACTTCTTCAATTGTATTTCCACCAGACTTTAGGTCACCGACGTAAAAATCCCTTTTTACAATTTTAGCCCCAATGGGAAACGAATATTCATCATCCTCAGCTAACTGGTGCATGGCGCGAATGGACAGTCTTTGACAGTCTCCATCTTACAAACCTTTATTTCCTCCACAGGGTTATTCCTCCAAAGAATACAATGAAAATATTCATCGGGATGTGAGATTCGTACATTTTACATATATCAGCGCAGAGTGCAAACCTGAATAGGTGAAAACGAACAAGTGTGTGGAAGATTTTTGGCTGAATTGCTGGCACAGTTAGGAGCAAATTGTTGAGCGATTGTCCTGAAGTGCTTTTCGCCGATCCATCGAACACGACACTAAGTTTTGTACTGCTGCTATCCAGCTTCTGCACGCAATGATGGGGCAAAAAGAATTGCTTGTGTTGATCCTGTTGGGAAGCTAACGACATATGGCCTAGATCGATATATTCTTGCAGGAACGCACTATATTGAGTCTTTAGGAAAGGATCTATTGACAATTTTGCTTCTAAACACTTGAAATGCCTTAGTGCGAGACCAAAAGAATCACCCAGAGCATCAAATCTGTTTAAGAGTCGAACCGAGTATTGCCCGCTATCTAACCGAGTAACGTTCTCCTTAAACAAACGCTCACAAAGAATATCCTCATTGGACAGGACATATCTGACGAGTAGCAGTTTTCTATTTCCCAAAATACTTATACAGCTTCAATGAGAGATTTATCTTCAGTTTCAGATGTATTCGGCTTGACTGACATAGCTATGGCACATATTTCCTTTCTTTCGCTTGTCAAACCCCCAGAAACTATACAACCAAGTTTGGTGTTCTGCAGAGTCGGCAGCTTTTCAGATAAGTTAATTTTCTCCATGCAAAACAAATCAAAAAATATTTCTGCTCCAATCAACATTTCAATACGCTGCGAATTGTAAAATTGAGGAAATATTTTTGGGAATATCCCAGGTAGAAGCATTTATATCGAACTGCGGCTGATAGTCCGTAATTGGTTTTGTGACAACAGCAGTAAAGGAGGCAGGATAGCAAGAATCCTGAGACTGCACGATAATAACTACCTTTTACGAGTTGAGTGAAGATTCTCCTATTCCAGATATTAATACATGCGACGATCGTGACTTGAGCTGCAGCTGGCCAGCAAAAAGAGACGAAATGAAATTGAGTTGCGATGCTGAATCGAGTATAGCACGTCATGGGATGAATCAACCAGGGCGTTTTTTGACAAAGACAACAGCCGTTGCAAGCAACACGTATTGATTGAGATAATTTGTGCTATTTATGATAAGTGGATAGTATGATGATTTGGGCGAACATGCAATTAATGTAGAAGCTTGCGAAGATGGGGTAAGGTCGCCTGATGAAGATGATGCTAATGGTCCCTGTGGGTTAGGGGTCAAATGAAGAAGTGTGTGGTGCCTCATATGACAAGTTTTGCAATTGTCCGATTTGCATTGCTGCAAGCCATGACCTTTCCGCAAGCAATTAAGGCACAAATGCAATTTCTTGGCCTCTTTATAGCGAAAGCTAGGAGAAAGATTTAAAAACCTTGTGCATTTTGGCAAATAATGATCCCTTCCCTCGCTAAAAAATACATAAAGGTTTATCGGAGTTCGTAGATGCGGCAATGAGTACGTTTTGGTTATGTTTATTCGATTGTCTTCCCACCTGATGGCCTGGCGTTTACCAAGGCGCTATCCAAATTTTCCATCAATCTGCATCGTTTTTCCAAAAATTGAGCCATAGAGGTCCATGTAGACAAGATGTTGGATGACAATTCCTCTTCCCAGCGCTCCAAAATTCTCGAATCTGGCTTAGAAGCCACGATGTAAATGAAAAATCCATACAGGATTTTGTCTGAGGTAGCGAGCGTCCTGATCGCTCGCTGATGAGAGTTCAACTTATCGCTTAATTCGCGAAGGTCTGCAGCAGATCCCATTTCAACACCATTTAACCCAAATATCGCCTTTACGTGTGCCTGGAAATACAAAAGCTTGTTGTCAAAACGATTAATTAATAATCCACAGCCGTATCATAGTTCGCATCGGATGGCTCTAGCGACCAACGCTACACCTTCACGGCCAGCACGGATATATTGGAATTTTTCAATTTTACTTAGCTCTTGGTCATTGTTCACAATAGTTGAAAACATCGCGTAGAAATCTTGTCAATCTGCGTAATTTGCAGAAAAACGAGGCAGTTTCAGATGCGAAAGTTTTGATTTCCTACTTGAGTTCAGGCTGCCATATCCTACAAAATGGTTATGCAAGGCAGTGGAATTTGCATTACTGGTGCGCCCTTGTTGCACAAGTAATTCTCTCGAGAGTTTTGATTCGATGTCAAAATAAATATTTGCCAAATTAGGCCGCGCATCACTCGATAATTCCGCCCAATTCTATTTTTCCAAACTGGCCTGCGCAGCGTTAAAATCTTTTGACAAAGACTCAACGTATTTTAGACGCGCTTGCAAATCTGCCTCATCGAAATTAAATAATACTTCTCTGGTTAGAAAAGAATTGGTTGCCGATAATTGTCGCACAACCGACTTATAAAAGTCAATTTCACTTGGAGCGTCCACCATTTTAGTTCAGTTAAAAAACAAGAACAAAAACCGAAATAAAAGTCACCCTGTAGTTGCGCAACCGCCAAATTTAAGCGTTCGAAATTGTAACGGGTTTTCTTTTTCAGTTTCCTATTCCATTTTCGAAAGGTCTTTGCACCGCGAATATGTCACCAACAAAGTTGCAGGGCGCGGATTATGATTATGTCAGTAATGACATTAATGACGATTAAAAAAACAATGTACGTCTGTTTTTGCGACGCAATGCACACTGCGGATCAAGAATTACGTCGTGGTGACCAAATGTTTTGGGGAAGACAACGAAGACAAAGCACACGATAGGTTTTAAATTGCGAAAAAGACGTGTTTAATTATTCGAAATCGGAGCTGCACTGAATACATAAAAAAAACAATGCAACCGCCGGGGTCTATTGAAAGCGGCACTCGGCTTACAAGATAAGATTACAGATAATAGCGAGCCGACTAGGCTCTAAAGCTCTGGCGTGTAACAGCTTTTAGTACGGTGGGCTTCTTTCGCATATTAAAATGTTTACAAATTTTCGGCATAACAAACATTAGCCAAAGGCATTTATTATTAATGAATTTTGTTTTGGTTCTGCTCCGAACAATCATTTTAAACCCAGTAAACACCAAAAAGTCAAAGAATGAACCCAAGGTCCACTAAAATCAGTATTACATTCTTCCAGGAAAGAAACTAACGGAAACAAGATTGAGTGATATTAATGTCAGGGTGAACATTATCTTAATAAATGTGAACATTATTTACAAACTGATATTTCAGAAAAGATGAAGATGATAAAGGTTCTTCGCTTATGTTTTGGTTGTCTTCGGCATGGACACACTCTGCAAACATGCAAGTACAAAAGGGAGTGAAAGAAAAATGGATGCAAGATAAAACCCCCACATGTCTTTACATGCAGAAGATTCTCAAAAGGAAGATAAAGACGACACTAAGGAAGATACGATTAACTCGATCAAGCCAGTTAATAGGTACTTCAAACTTTTCAGGTATATTTCTGATATACTGAAGATAATTTTGTAAAAATTTCAAAAATTTTGAAGTATTTCCGGAAGCAGGACACAGGGCGACGTAGGCCAATGCGCGGAACAGGAACACCGTTGGCGACTCTTATACAGGTCGTAAAAATGGTCTATAACAAAATCTTCAAAAATTGTGTTCTTTATTTGGAGTGTAATTATGGAATGGACTACATTTATCGAAATTGAATAAGAAATAACAAAATGGGGGTATTTTTAAAATGTTGTGTCGTTTTAACAGAAATTTTCTTCATTTTTTTGTCGATAAAAAATCCAATCTATAAGCTATCTATGTAATTCTAGTTAATTCCATGGACAATTTAATTACGCGTATTAAAAACAAACATTAAGATTCGTTAAGAATTGACTAAGATATGACGGTCGCCAGCTCGAAAAATGTAGTTTTCCAGAAAACGCGTTTAAAGTTTTATGTACAGTTTTTCAATATAAATGTTTATATCTGGATACTTATAGCTAATCAGATATTCCTCAATATTGATCTGATCTTGCAACCTTTCGTTTTTTCCTGCTTACTTTCCCTACCTGCTTTGAGTCGGCCGGCTCGGAGGATCATAACTTTTAAACTATTACGTATTTCGATTTGCCCTTTTAGTATAATATTCGTGTAGCTGTCGAAAAATGAAAAAAAAAATTTTAATTTTTTTGAAAAAACTAACCAGAATTGACCCTTAATAAACAAAAAGTTAGCAGATAGTCTGGGTGTACTTGAGCAAAAAAAAAAATTGACTGGATAGAAAACCATGCAAAGGAGTTTTTGTCGATGGAATGCAATCTTCGCATAAGAGCACATAATGCTGATATAAAATGGGTGCGTATTACAAGAAACTTAGTTTAAAATGATCAGTATACACATAAAAATATAACGATTTGGAAAATTGCAAAAATCTATTATTTACACATATTGAATAATCGGTCTCGAACCGTATGGTCAGTATGAGAAATATATGGCAGCTATATGAGGGATATAGACCTCTGATCTCCGCCGTTTTCAAACTTGATCAGCGTACACAATAAAAATTCCGGTGGTGAACGTTTTTTTAATGATATGATTAACGATACGTCTATCATGGAAACTTCTGCCCAATTGTATTATACCGTTTGCATGGGTATAAAAAGAATATTATTAACATTGTCTGTAATTTTGTTCAAATCAAATGATTAAGCTCTAGAAAGTTTAATTCTATCTTTATGAACTGTTTGTGTCTTATTTTTATACCCCTGCAGAGGGTGTTATAATTTTGGAGAGACGTTTGTAACACAGTGAAGGAGACGTTTCCGACACCATAAAGTAAATATATTCTTGATCAAGATCAATAGGGGAGTCGATATAGCCATGTCCGCCTTTCCGTCTATTTCAATACCGTTTGTGAGCTCAGTTTAAAGCTAGCGATCTGAAACTTTCACAGTCGTCCTAGAACATGTGTACGCAGATCAAGTTTGAAAAGCGATTGGACGTCTATATCCTATAGCTCCCATAGGAACAATCGGATATATTGGCAAGAATTAAATATATTTCGCGCAGTGTAAAAGCTATTCACATGAATCTTTCCGAATCGTATTTTTTTTATGCATACCTTGATCAGGGTAAAAGCGCGTTCCGATCGGACGTCTATATCCTATAGCTCCCATAGGAACAATAAGGTGAAATCGGTTAGCATTTAATGATTCAGGATATTTCGCGCACTATATAAGTTATTGACATGAATCTTTCTAAATGGTATTTATACCCGTTACTCGTAGAGTAAAAGGGTATATTGTATTCATGCAAAAGTATGTAACAGCTAGAAGGAAGCGTTTCCGACCCTATAAAGTATATATATTCTTGATCAGGATCACTAGCCGAGTCGATCTAGCCATGTCCGTCTGACTGTCCGTCTGTCTGTCCGTCTGTCTGTCTGTCTGTCCGTATGAACGCTGAGATCTCGGAAACTATAAAAGCTAGAAGATTGGCATTTTGCATGTAGATTTTAAAAGTTCCTACGCAGCGCAAGTTTGTTTCAAAATGGTGCCACGCCCCCTTTAACGCCCACAATCGCTTATATACGATTTTAAAAATTTAAATATTTCGGAAAAGTAAAAATGCAGTTTTATTGTGTTTATCAATACCTATCGAAATGTAGAAGAAATTTTTCAAATCGGACCATTCGTTAAAAAGTTATACGTGATCAAAATTTCTATCTCCATCTCCCTCGCACTCCCTTTACCTAAGTAACGGGTATCTGATAGTCGGGGCACCCGACTATAGCGTTCTCTCTTGTTTTAGTTTGGGAATCATGCTGTACTGATATGAGGCAATGACCTCCGAGATCTCAGCGTTCATACGGACAGACAGACAGACAGACGGACAGACAGACGGACTTCAGCATATGAAACTTCTCGACCTCTCAGATTGTAGACATTTTCATTACGAGTATGCTGTTTTTGCATGCTATGGGTTGCCTGCTTTCTCATGATGTCTGAAGAGTCTTCCTGGCTCAAACGAATTGACCGATCTTCGAGCAGGCTTAAGCGCCGAACTAGTTCATACGTGGCTGTATGTGTTGGTAAAAAACAAGGCGGTATGGCGTGTTATGTACAGCGGTGTGGAAATTAGATCTGAGAGAACAAAAAATCTTACTTAAATTCTGATCCCAAATGGCCTGATTCGGATGTATGTGAGCTTTGACTTCGGACAGTACTGAGCGATTTACGCGTTCGGAGGCATTACCTTCAGGAGCGTGCACGACTGTGTAAGCGTGGCTTATGCCGTACTTCGCCATTAAATTTTTAAATCCGTGGGACTTAAATTGCACGCCGTTATCAGACACAACGGCTTCGGGTACTCCATAACATTGAAAAAGATCCTTTTCTATAAACGGAAGAATTGCATCCACTCTAAATTTCTTCGCTGCTTTTAGGAAGGGAAATTTCGTGAAATGGTCAACCACTATGAAAATTCCTATATGCCCTGCTTTAGATCGCGGATATGGGCCTAAATAATCTATGTAAATCTTTTGAAAGAAAACAACTATCGCGGTAACAACTTCAAAAATAAATACCGCGGTAGGGGCAAAAACCGAGGTAATTATCAGAATATAATGGCTCTAACCAAAATAACGGTTATAACCGAAACTATAATTATAGAGGTCGTGGTTATTATAGACAATGCAATATTATAACCAGAAAACGATTGGCTCATACTGAGACCAGATAACATCTATAATCCGATTCATATTCCAATAAATCATACACTAGAAAATAATTTGACAATTCTACCAGCCTCAATTTTCCACCTCAGTTCAAGGAAATTCTTAACGAATTATGCACAAAATACACAGATATATTCGGAAAAGAATCCGAATCAATATCAACTAATAATTTTTACAAACAAAAAATAAGAATGAAAGATGATGAACCTGTATACATAAAGAATTATAGAATTCCTCACAGTCAAAAAGACAAATTAATTAAAGACAAAATAGTAGAACCTTCAGTTTCTGAATACAACAGTTCATTACTAATCGTCCCGAAAAAATTATTACCAAATTGTGATACTAAAAGATGGCGTTTAGTAATTGATTACCGCCAAAATAACAAAAAAATTTTTATCAGATAAATTTCCACTACCAAGAATAGACGATATTCTTGACCAATTAGGTAGAGCTAAATACTTTTCATGTTTAGATCTAATTTCATCAAATAGAACTCGAAGAAACGTCTAGAAATATAACATCCTACTCCACGAGCAATGGCTCCTATCGCTTCACGCGATTACCTTATTGTTTAAAACTAGCGCCAAATTCTTTCCAAAGAATGATGACAATTGCATTTGCAGATATCGAACCTTCACAGGCATTCTTGTATATGGATGACCTAATTGTCATCGGTTATTCAGAAAAACATATGAATAAAAATCTTACAAACGTTTTTGATTTATGCAGGAAGCACAGTGAAGTGACCTTCCTTGGACACAAGTGTACTGACAAAAGTATTTTGGCAGACAATAAAAAATACGTTGTAATAGAAAAATACCCTGTCCCAACGGACACAGAAAGCGCTAGAAGATTCGTTGCATTTTGCGATTACTGCAGACGATTTATTAAAAATTGTTCCGATTACTCACGTCACATAACTAGATTATGTAAAAAGAATGTTAAATTCGAATGGACAGATGAATGTCAAAACGCATTCGCATACCCTAAAATTCAATTGATGAAACCTACACTTCTACAATACCCAGATTTTAATAAAGAATTTTGTATAACAACAGATGCAAGCAAGCAAGCGTGTGGAGCTGTTCTTACTCAAGATTACAATAACACACAGCTACCAGTAGCCTATGCATCAAGATCATTTACTAAAGGAGAAAGCAACAAAAATACAACTGAACAAGAATTAGCAGCTATCCACTGGGCGATAAATCATTTTCGACCATATATTTATGGTACTTACTCACTTATTTTCGATGACAAACCCGAGCTTAAAACTAACGCGAATGAGATTAGATTTAGAAGAATATGATTTTACTGTGGAATATCTTAAGGGAAAAGACAATCATATAGCCGACGCGCTTTCAAGAATAACCATAACTGACTTAAAGAATATTCAAACGAATAATAAAATTCTGACAGTCACTACCAGAAACCAAAGTAAACAGAAAAATTCCTGCGCAGGAAAAGAAAAAGAACAAATAGATTTGCCTAGGCAAACTCTAAATAAAGCTTCACAGCCCAACGTATATGAAGTCATTGTAAATGACGAGGTACGAAAAGTTTTTCCCTTGCATGGAAAAAAAGTTATAGCAAGAATTGATGTTAGCGATATGTACACCAATGGAATTCTCGACTTAGGTCAGTTCTTTCAAAGGCTTGAAAAAATGCCGGTATACTTAATATCAGCAAACTCAAAGTGGCACCGAGCGAAAAGATCTTTGACACTATATCAATAGAATCTTTTAAAATAATGGGCAATAAAATATTACAATCTCTAAGAGTAGCGCTACTCAAGCCGGTGACCCTATTATCAAATAATGATAAAGAGAAAGAAACATTACTGTTTACATTCCATGACGATCCAATACAAGGAGTTCATACAGGCATAACTGGAACATTAGCAAAGATAAAAAGGCATTATTATTAGAAAAATATGACCCGATTTATAACAAATTATACAAGAAAATGCCCAAAATGCCAAAAATCCAAAACAACCAAACATAGAAAAACAACATTGACGATAACTGAAACGCCACAAATGGCTTTTGACAGGGTAATTGTGGATACGATCGGTCCACTACCTAAATCTGAACAAGGAAATGAATATGCAGTAACCCTAAGCTGCGATTTAACTAAATACCTTGTGGCAATACCAATCCATAACAAAAGTGCAAAAACAGTAGCAAAAGCTACATTTGAAGATTTTATTCTGAAGTACGGTCCAATGAAGACGTTCATAACAGATATGGGAACAGATTATAAAAATTCGATAATTGAGGAATTATGTAAAAAATTAAATATTAAAAACATAACTTCTACCGCACACCATCACCAAACTGTAGGAACCGTGGAGCGAAGCCACTTTTACATATTTTTTGTATTGGGCATTGTGTTTGTTTTGACTTTGCGTGTAAAGTAAAAGAAAGTAAAGGATGGACTGCCTAGGCAAAAATTAACCCGTCAAAACACAATAAAATGAATATATTTAATCTTCTTAGGAGAGGATGCTCCCACACTTCCAGTTATTTAGCACTTATTATACCCTTGCGGAGGGTATTATAATTTTGGTCAAAAGTGTGCAACGCAGTGAAGGAGACATCTCCGACCCTATAAAGTATATATATTCTTGATCAGGATCACCTCCTGAGTTGATATAGCCATGTCCGTCAGTCCGTCTGTACGTCCGTCCGTCTGTCCGTCTGTCTGTCCGTCTGTCTGTCCGTCTGTCTGTCCGTCTGTCTGTTTCTACGCAAACTAGTCTCTCAGTTTTAAAGCTATCGAATTGAAACTTTGCACAAACCTTTCTTTCCTTTGCACGCAGTATATAAGTCGGAACGGATCGGCCGACTATATCCTATAGCTATAATCGGAAATTCCAAAACTTTGGTGTTTGTTAAGTTAGGAACAGAATACAGAGTATTCTGCAAGGGTATATCAACTTCGACTCCGCCCGAAGTTAGCTTTCCTTTCTTGTTATTAATATTTTTATACATTAATATTTTTTTTATTATGCCTACATGGGCAGGTGCACGTGCTGGGCAACTTAGGGTTAATTTAGGGGTTATGTCTTTAAGTTATTTTATGCTGTTTTTTCACATGTCCACTTTTGGATTATTCATTGCGTTTATAATCCTTAAGATGGGACGGTTTTTGGCGTCTCCATTATTATGTCCTCCCTGTACTGCGGCGACTGGCAGTTGAGGGTAAGGCGATATAAGGTTTTATAAGGGTATATAAGGGGCCAGCCCCTTCCTATGGGTGGCTGGCACCTGATGATTTTCTTTTGGTTGTCTGAACTGATTTATTTTTGGCCTCCCACTATTCATTGATCTGCAACTGCAGTGAATAGGGCAGTGCCGCTGGCTTGGCCTGGTTTTCCAAGTCATGAGGCTTGTAAGCCGACTTGAGGTTACCAGTCTGGATGGGGCGTGACCAGCGTGGCCAGCTTGAGATCTTTGGTAGAAAACAAAGCGGTTTTTCGATCGGAAAACTTAGGGACATATGTTTTTGAAATCGAATATCTACCACGCCTGCATTGAATAAATGGGTTCATGGGTTGACTACATTAGTGGTGAGATTAAAAGCTATAGAAATGGTCACCTAAAATTAAAATTCGGTTACAAGCGCTACTTAAAGTCCCCCTGACCAAAATCACACTTGGCGACAGAACAAGGGTGATACCCGCTTGGAACCATAAATACCTATTGTTTAATATCCTTAGCGTGATATTTGCCTATTAGGCTTCCCTGTATATCCTCTATCTCGTAATAAGCTGATCCAAGTCTTCTTCTTTGTATTCTTCCTTTAAGAAAAGTTGGAATCAACTTAGCATTAAATCCTTTCCTGGCCTTCAGCATATGAAGAGTCTTCCTGGCTCAAACGAATTGACCGATCTTCGAGCAGGCTTAAGCGCCGAACTAGTTCATACGTGGCTGTATGTGTTGGTAAAAAACAAGGCGGTATGGCGTGTTATGTACAGCGGTGTGGAAATTAGATCTGAGAGAACAAAAAATCTTACTTAAATTCTGATCCCAAATGGCCTGATTCGGATGTATGTGAACTTTGACTTCGGACAGTACCGAGCGATTTACGCGTTCGGAGGCATTACCTTCAGGAGCGTGCACGACTGTGTAAGCGTGGCTTATGCCGTACTTCGCCATTAAATTTTTAAATCCGTGGGACTTAAATTGCACGCCGTTATCAGACACAACGGCTTCGGGTACTCCATAACATTGAAAAAGATCCTTTTCTATAAACGGAAGAATTGCATCCACTCTAAATTTCTTCGCTGCTTTTAGGAAGGGAAATTTCGTGAAATGGTCAACCACTATGAAAATTCCTATATGCCCTGCTTTAGATCGCGGATATGGGCCTAAATAATCTATGTAAATCTTTTGAAAGAAACGATGACTCTGGGTAGACTTTGACAAGGGAGGCCTCAAAGTTTTATTTAGGCTCTTAGTGACTTCACAAATCTCACACTTGTTGACATAATTTCGCACATCAGTTGCTAGATTGGGGCAAAAAAAAATAGCGACGAATCCTTTCGAGCGTCTTATTAACTCCACCGTGTGATGAAAGCGGGTCGTCATGAGCCAACTCCAAAGCCACTGGAACCAATTCCATCGGTAGCCAAAGTTTCCACACTGGATCATCGGCTATTCTATTTTCCGATGCGAGTTCGGTTCGGCGGTAAATAAGCCCGTCAACAACCTTTACATCAGCGATTTGGGTTTGGCCTCTCTCAATTTTGTCTCGCAACTCAATGTAGGGCGGACACATAAAGTGAGGAGATTTTAGGTCAATAAACTTATCAATCTCTACAACTGATAAACCTTCCGCATAAATACGAGAAAGGGCATCTGGAACAATGTTTTGAGTGCCCTTTCGATGTTGAATGGTGGAATCATAGCCTTGCAACTTTGATGCCCGTCGAGCTAGTCTACTACTTAAGTCAGTTTGGCTCATCAACCATTTTAACGGCGCATGGTGGGTTATTACAGTGAATGGCCCTCGATGTATGCGGGAAATTTCTTAATGCTTAGTATGGGTGCCAAACATTCTTTTTCTGTCACAGAGTAGTTTCGCTGATATTTATTGAGCTTACGAGACATGAACGAGATGGGGTCTTCATCACCTTCACTGTTCTTCTGCATCAAAACTCCACCTACACCTGTATTGCTGGCATCGCAGTGCACATAGAAAGGACTTTCAAAATTCGGGGTATGCAAAACGGGTGCCTTACATAGCACGCTCTTAAGCGCTTGAAACGCTTGTTCTGCTGCTTCGGACCACTTAAATCGTTTTGTATATTTTAACGCATCTGTCAAGGGAGCGGCAAGTGAGGCAAAATTTGCAGATAAGTTTTTGATACCAACCAGTCATTCCGAGAAGTCGACGTAATTGCTTGACTGAGCAAGGAGCTGGGTAATTCAAGGTCGCAGTTATTTTGCCTGCATCCATTGAAACGGTCGCATTGCCTACTACATGGCCAAAAATTACTCACCTCTTTCATGTAGAATTTAGTCTTTTCTACGTTGGTATTTAGACCGGCTTGGGCCAAACAAGACGCTATTTCTTTAAGGACAACTATATGACGCTCAAACGTAGTCGAAACGATCAGTAGATCGTCTAAACATATAAAAACTTCGTTTTTCAACGACACTGGGATAATTTTATCCATTAAGAGGGGGCGTTAGTTAACCCAAATGGCATAACTGTAAACTGGTAAAGGGCTCTACCGGGTACTGTAAAAGCGGTCTTATCACGTGAACTTGGATCGAGTGGATAGTGGCGTTGTTTAATCGGCTTTGCGTCGCCAACATCAATTGTATGAGAGTGAATGAAGGGAAACTCTGAATAGTTTCATCCAGTTGTAATCGTTGCACATCTGAGAGGGACCGAAATAGGTATACGTGGATAGATGCTAAACTTTTCTCGCTGCTAAGTTTTAAAATTTCCAAAGGAAGTAACTGAAACTATGTCCAGACGTCGATTCCTACGTATAAGGGCTGAACTAAAGAAGGAACTATGTAAAAGGTTGTACATTTCTTACCACCTTTGTATTCAATTTCAGTACTAAGTTTGCCTACTATACGTTGCGTTTTCCCATCAGCGTTTCGAGCAGAGGAACATATCGATTTGTGAGGAATATTTTCTTGTAAAATTTCTGCTGCCAATGATCCGCCGATGCACCTGTGTCCATCAGTCCTAATACACATACATTTGCATATGCATACGGCAAGATTCGCGAGAAGATAGACGCGAGATAAGGAAATATAGGTAAAAGTCCGGGGAAAAAAGTAATAGTAAGATCAATTTTGTGCCAATGAAGCTAGTATTAATCGTTTTAAGAGCGGCAGAGAGTCAAGATTTGGATTATAGGAAAATTCTATTATAGTCAGAACGCAATACTCTGAAAGGCTCATGCAAGGCATAGTTCAATCTACAATGATTTAATATTAGGGGAATATAATTTCTGGTTAATCACAGAAAAGTTTAGCCGACTTACCAAGTCAATATCCCCATGTATAAGTTTATAAATAAAGAGTACCAAGCATCGTTCTACGGTTGGCTAGGGAGGGTAAATTAATCAACAGAAGTCTACTAGAATAAGAAGGTAAGTTAAGATTTGCATCCCAGTTTAGGCGCCGTAAAGCAAAAAGAAGAAAGGTTTTTTTGTACTGATTCAATACGACCAATATGTATTCCGTATTGCGGACTCCAGACGGGACACCCATACTCTAGAATCGAACGGACTAAGAATCATCGAATTCTTTTGACCACCTTTTAATAAATCCAAGCACTCTTCTGGCTTTATTAATCATGGACGAAATGTGGTTTGAAAATTTAAGTTTGGGGTCCAAGAGAACGCCAAGATCGTTCACAAGAGTTATTCTATCCAAAGATAGTCGCGTATATCGGATTGACCCGATAAAAAGTTATCAGCTTGCACTTGGATGCGTTTAAATTTAGTAAATTATCTCGGCACCAGTTTTAAAAATGATCTAGATCGGATTGCAAGTCTAAATGGCAGGAAATGTCCTTATACTGCAGGCACAACTTAACATCATATGCGTACATTAGTACGCGAGAATGACTTATAATTGAGGGAAGATAGTTAATAAATAATGTAAAAAGTAAAGGACCCAGATGGCTCCCTTGTGGGACACCGGAGGTAACACGGAGAATTTCAGAAATTGAATTTTTAAAAAGGACCCTTTGTGACCTGCCATTCAGATAACTTGAAATCCATTTAAGCAGATCAACTGGAAAAACTAACAGGTCAAGTTTTTGAGTAAGATGTAAGTGATTTACAGAGTCAAATGCTTTACTAAAGTCAGTTTAAATGACGTCTGTTTGAAAACTACTATTGAAGCCTTTAATCACAAATGTAGTGAGCTCTAAAAGGTTTGTGATTGTGGATCTACGTTTAACAAATCCGTGTTGACACGGAGAAATGATTGATCTACAAGGGTGCTGCAAATGGGGAGTATTGATTTTTTCAAAAAGCTTAGGAATAGCTGACAACTTAGAAATACCTCTGTAGTTACTGGCTTCTAACTTGTTACCTTTTTTGAAAACAGGAATAACAAATGATTCCTTCCAAATATTTGGGAATTGGGAGGTTTCTAGAGATAAGGTAAACAACTTGTGAAGAAGTTTGCACAGGGCCTTAGCGCAATACCTAAGCACCCAGTAACACCATCGGGCCCGAATAAACAGGCTTAATACGAAGATGATACAAAAGAAGAGAGCTTTCTGTTAAAGTGGGACAGAATATGAGGTTTGACTTGGACATGGTGTAAGAATAAGGCTGTGATGAATAATCTAAAGTAGAGTAAGTCGTTTGTGGTTGCCGTCATGTTTTCGAACGACAGCGAGGAAGGAAAAGAATAAGATTTACGCTTGGTGTTAACGAAATTATAAAACTGTTTCGGGTCCTGAGAGAACTCGACCTTGCAACGGTTTAAGTAAGTATTATAACACTGAGCATTAAGACCGGTAAATCTTGACCGAGCACTTAAATATCCAGTAAAAACAGATTGAGAACCGGTATTTTTATATTTCTTTAAAAGTCTGCATTTAACATTTCTTAAGTGTGTCAACTCTTTGCTAAACCAAGGTGATTTATTGGAAATCGACGGATAGTACCACGGAACTCAGGAGTTAAAAAATGAGGTTATTGCAGTGTAAAAAACATTAACTGCATCGTACATATTATTACATAAGTACAGATCAAACCAATTAAAGCCAGAAATAAATTTATTTAGCCTCAGAAAGTCTGCCTTGCGAAAACAATGTATTCGTTTGAATTTTTCTGATTTTTCTTCTATAACTCTACCCGTATCAAATAAAAGTTCGATTGTAGGGTGATATGGATCTTCAGGTTTCGTGAGTGGTGCTACTTTGGAAGGAAACACACCTTCAGGATTTGATACAAAACACAAATCAAGTAGGCGACCTAATGAATTTCGAACATGGTTTACTTGAGATAGAGATATGTCAAGCAGGTCGTCAATAAAATCATGCTGTGCTATAGGTAGTAAGACATTCGATCCATCCTCAGTGGACCAAGTAACTCCAGGTATATTAATAACGGAAAGGTGATTTAAATAATCAGGAAGTTCAGACAACGGCGGAATTTATGAGCAAGTTATGTATATAGAGCTACCAGGAAGCGATAACTTAACACAAATAAATTCAATTGAATTCATCAAAAAAAGCTCCTCAGACAGGAGGTTTGAATCAACTCCAATTAAGATTCCCCATCTCCGTCTAGTGGGACGGTCATACCTATACATTGTTTACTTACCTTGAAAAACTTCGGAGCTAAAGATCTCCGGCTTTAACCAGGTTTCTGTAAACACAATAATATGAGATGCAAAGGAAAGGCTATCAGGATACAATTTAGTGAGCTTGCTACGCAAACCTCTTGCATTCTGATAGGAAAGAAGGAGGTTAGAAGTTAGTTTTTGAAATTGGTACACTGGTTTGGCCTCGACTAGGAAGTTTGACTCCCACGGGCCCCTTCTTCTTTATCTTAGCCTCGAACTCTTTTACAACAATATTATCCGGCCAATATTATCCGACCGTTATCTTGAAAGATGAAATGTCTCTAGCATAAGAAAACTTAAACTTTTCCACCTTTACACTATTACAATCGGCTTTAGTTTTGTCTTGTATATAAGACAATACATCAGAAGATGTTTGATCAGGGTAAGCCAAGAAACGAAAATTTGTTTCTTTAGTGGAACCAGACATTGTTTCTGCAAAACCAACTTGAGCCGGTTGTCCGGACTCAGTAGTCCCTTGTGGTGGTGATGCTACATTCTGAGAGATAGGTGGATCCACTAATTGTGAAACCACTACGGACAAATCTGAGTTCTTAGAAGTCCCTGGTTGCATGCATTTTGTTACGGATTGTTCGGATACCGAAACTTTTTTAGCTGCTGATCTTAGCAACATTTGAGGGTTTGCTGAAATCAGCTGCTGATCCGCCGGAATGCTCTGTTGTGCTCCTTACCACCAGCGGCCTTTTTGCGCTTAGGACTCTTCTAAAAGCTTAAGACTATTAAACTGCGAATCCAGTGCAGAGAGGAGATATTCAGTCCTGCGAAAACTATCTCTAGCCACTCCGAAACAGCTAATCAGCCCCATCAGGCCGCCTTTAGTTTGGCGCATGAACGATTTCATCTCGTTTGCAACCTCGACACAAGCGCCACAACAAAACTGCAAATTAAGCCCCTTTGAAAGGTCATCACGAGTTCGGCCAGTAAAACCGGCGGACTTGGTGTGCACCATATTTTCACACAGCCAGCAAGTCATTTTAGACTGGTCAGCCCTGATTACGAGGCTGCTTTTTTCTGCAGAAGCAGACTTAATTTTTATTATTAATTTTATCTATTGGAACCACTGTACCAAGATAACGAATTGAAATTTATAAGCGAGCAGTTATAAGTACCGCAAGAGCGCAGAAACTGTACGCTTAGAACTTTCAAAGCAAAGAGAGCAAGAGAGCGGGAGCGTAAATTAGTTAAAGTGCATGCACAAAAGAGAAACGGCGGGGATATAAGAAAAGAAAACACAAATAAGAGTTACGAAAACTAAAGCAATTTATTAGTTTTATTACAAGAGCACTCGCGAAGCGAGAAAAGGAAGGAAAAGAAAGAAAATTAAAATTGTTTTGATAAAACCCACGGATGGGAATAAACGAAACAAAAAAAATTCGAAGCGCAGAAAAAAAACACGACCGTTCACTTTGAAAGTCAAAGAAAAACATCGGTGGCGATGATGGCAGATAATAAGAATTTCTTCGCTTTTTGGTGTTCATTATAGTATGCTTTTATGCGCATGGCAGAACGAGTTTGACTTTTTCTTCTGGAGCTCTCAGAAGGAGTTTTGGGAAATTTTTTAAGTCCGGTGCGTTTTGAATAAAAGAGGTGTTTTATTTTAGTCCGTGCTCGACGCTTTCGAAGCTACTTGTCTGCGTGCACTTCTCGCTGGTGCACGAGGTTGGTAGTTTTTTGAAACACTGCATTGAGGACACGAGGGACGATAGGTATCGGCTTTTCCACAACCGTAGCAAAAATGCGACGCTCGTTCAAGCAGTCTGGGTAACGATGGCCATTCTAGCCACCATTCCAACAGGACAAGTTAATAGCTGAAATATCTTCCTCATCATCACAAGTGATGCATTCGTTATATTAACAAAAACATTTCTACAAACATTTCATAAAGAAGGTACAGAAAATTAGAGGTATAGATAATATGGGATCCGTACAGATAGGGAAACGAATAAAAAAATCGTTTTTCCTCAGTATCCCGATTATGCTTTATGACTAGAACCAATAAAGCGGTAGGACGCAGCTTGAATATACCACAACCTAAATCCAGTTAAATTTTCTTAGCCATAAAGTATTTGTTCACAGACTCACTATTATAACACGGACGCAGTCTATTTGTAATAGATTCGCGTATCCAGCGCTAGAATTTAGTTAACCTGCTGTAGTCTCTTTTGAACTGGGTTATAAAGCTTTTATAAACTCCTCAATTCTGGAATAAAGACTAACAAAAAAACTACAAGGAAAAACAAGGAAACTTAACTAAACTAACGAATCGGATGATTATGACCGTTTTTTTTTCTATTGTTTAATTCGGGCCTGCCGGATCCGACCCCACACGTTGGACGCCAAAATTTAATTATATATTGTAGCATACAACGAAGGATTCGGTACATGTAATTCGAGCTGATGGAATCGTAGTCCTATTCTGCGGAGCACGCGCTAGTATTCCGACTCAGTTAAGTCGGCCAAATTGGTCGGGGTTACTTAATCAGTACCTCTAGTCTACTTGCTCTCTGTACAGAATAATCTAATAAATACTCACGTGCTATGTTTACCCATTAGCTAGTTTCGACGGGACAGAACAGGGAAAGAAGAGATAGAATTGAAATCAGGAAAATTAAACCACCCACACTACCTGTTGGCCCAGCTCAGATGTCTGTGAGCGGCCGTATCCCCACCCCTTTAATGATTGCCTGGTGCATTGCATCCTATAGTTTTATTTGGCGATCCCTTTAGGTAGTATAGGAACTGGGTCATTGCCTCATATCGGTACGGCATGTTTTCCGAACTAAAAAATCTTCTTCTTTGGACTTCATATAAAGATTTTATTAAACATACTTAAAATTATATTTTAAAGCGAAAAGAAATTAAAAAAAAGATAAGGAATTAAATATAATTTTCACTCACTTTGCAAGTAGATAGTTGACTAGGGAATTAGGAAAAATGAAATGATAGGCAAATAACATTATTATCATTTCATTTTTCCTAATTCCCTAGTCAGCTATCTACTTATGAAGTGAGTGAGATAAGGTGGCTGAAATAAAAGGGTTAAATATATTTCATATAAAGTACATTAATAATTATGTATATAAGAAACATATTACATGTGTCAATAGTTAGCCATGAGTAGCTATAGATAGTTATATATTTAAATATTATTAAGTTTAAATCGCTTTCATATTACTAGATTAAGTAAAGTTTAGCCATACACATTATGTTGAGCCTCCACTGTGTTACAGCATCTTAAAAAAATTAAACTAGGTTAAGGCTTAGCAGGTAGCGAATATCAAAATGTAAACACAAAGATCGCAAAGCTCTTATCGCCTCTCGATGCGTGGATGCATGCGTTAGAAAGAGAGAGCCACAGTAATAGCATAGGCCAAAAATAAAAAAAACTGCTCATCTAGAAGAAATGAAAGTGAGAGAGAGGCTTTAGCGTTGTTCTGTCTCTTTCACTCTTTGCCAATATGCCTGAAGGGAATGGTCAAATTCACTATACAATTTTAACCAAACAATCACAGGAGCAAACCCATATAACTGGGTGGGTTTAATTTTATTTTTACTGTTCACTTACATGGCCGTCAATCCAACGGCAAAAGATCTTTCTCCGGCGTCGACAGCTGATCAAAAATAATTATGTTAGATTAATCGGTGAATGTGTTTGTGCTTGACTTTACTGGTTCTTTCTAGTGTTTTATTTATTTATTCTTATTGGGTTTCAGCAAAGAAAAAGAAGAAAGAAAAAAATAACACTCTTGGCAGAAATATTGGGTACTTCAAAAGATAGATAAGGACCTTTAACTATTTTTTGTTTTGGGCATTGTGTTTGTTTTGACTTTACGTGCAAGTATGAAACGCAGCTAAAGTAGGCCTTTAAAGTAAAGGATGGACTGCTTAATCAAAAATTAACCCGTCAAAACACAATAAAATGAATATATTTAATCTTCTTATCTAGCACTTATTATTAATATTTTTATACATTAATATTTTTATACCCGTTACTCGTAGAGTAAAAGGGTATATTGTATTCGTGCAAAAGTATGTAACAGCTAGAAGGAAGCGTTTCCGACCCTATAAAGTATATATATTCTTGATCCGTCTGTCCGTCCGTATGAACGCTGAGATCTCGGAAACTATAAAAGCTAGAAGATTGGCATTTTGCATGCAGATTCTAGGAGCTCCTACGCAGCGCAAGTTTGTTTCAAAAAGGTGCCAGCAAGTCATTTTAGACTGGTCAGCCCTGATTACGAGGCTGCTTTTTTCTGCAGAAGCAGACTTAATTTTTATTATTAATTTTATCTATTGGAACCACTGTACCAAGATAACGAATTGAAATTTATAAGCGAGCAGTTATAAGTACCGCAAGAGCGCAGAAACTGTACGCTTAGAACTTTCAAAGCAAAGAGAGCAAGAGAGCGGGAGCGTAAATTAGTTAAAGTGCATGCACAAAAGAGAAACGGCGGGGATATAAGAAAAGAAAACACAAATAAGAGTTACGAAAACTAAAGCAATTTATTAGTTTTATTACAAGAGCACTCGCGAAGCGAGAAAAGGAAGGAAAAGAAAGAAAATTAAAATTGTTTTGATAAAACCCACGGATGGGAATAAACGAAACAAAAAAAAAATTCGAAGCGCAGAAAAAAAACACGACCGTTCACTTTGAAAGTCAAAGAAAAACATCGGTGGCGATGATGGCAGATAATAAGAATTTCTTCGCTTTTTGGTGTTCATTATAGTATGCTTTTATGCGCATGGCAGAACGAGTTTGACTTTTTCTTCTGGAGCTCTCAGAAGGAGTTTTGGGAAATTTTTTAAGTCCGGTGCGTTTTGAATAAAAGAGGTGTTTTATTTTAGTCCGTGCTCGACGCTTTCGAAGCTACTTGTCTGCGTGCACTTCTCGCTGGTGCACGAGGTTGGTAGTTTTTTGAAACACTGCATTGAGGACACGAGGGACGATAGGTATCGGCTTTTCCACAACCGTAGCAAAAAATGCGACGCTCGTTCAAGCAGTCTGGGTAACGATGGCCATTCTAGCCACCATTCCAACAGGACAAGTTAATAGCTGAAATATCTTCCTCATCATCACAAGTGATGCATTCGTTATATTAACAAAAACATTTCTACAAACATTTCATAAAGAAGGTACAGAAAATTAGAGGTATAGATAATATGGGATCCGTACAGATAGGGAAACGAATAAAAAATCGTTTTTCCTCAGTATCCCGATTATGCTTTATGACTAGAACCAATAAAGCGGTAGGACGCAGCTTGAATATACCACAACCTAAATCCAGTTAAATTTTCTTAGCCATAAAGTATTTGTTCACAGACTCACTATTATAACACGGACGCAGTCTATTTGTAATAGATTCGCGTATCCAGCGCTAGAATTTAGTTAACCTGCTGTAGTCTCTTTTGAACTGGGTTATAAAGCTTTTATAAACTCCTCAATTCTGGAATAAAGACTAACAAAAAAACTACAAGGAAAAAACAAGGAAACTTAACTAAACTAACGAATCGGATGATTATGACCGTTTTTTTTCTATTGTTTAATTCGGGCCTGCCGGATCCGACCCCACACGTTGGACGCCAAAATTTAATTATATATTGTAGCATACAACGAAGGATTCGGTACATGTAATTCGAGCTGATGGAATCGTAGTCCTATTCTGCGGAGCACGCGCTAGTATTCCGACTCAGTTAAGTCGGCCAAATTGGTCGGGGTTACTTAATCAGTACCGCTAGTCTACTTGCTCTCTGTACAGAATAATCTAATAAATACTCACGTGCTATGTTTACCCATTAGCTAGTTTCGACGGGACAGAACAGGGAAAGAAGAGATAGAATTGAAATCAGGAAAATTAAACCACCCACACTACCTGTTGGCCCAGCTCAGATGTCTGTGAGCGGCCGTATCCCCACCCCTTTAATGATTGCCTGGTGCATTGCATCCTATAGTTTTATTTGGCGATCCCTTTAGGTAGTATAGGAACTGGGTCATTGCCTCATATCGGTACGGCATGTTTTCCGAACTAAAAAAATCTTCTTCTTTGGACTTCATATAAAGATTTTATTAAACATACTTAAAATTATATTTTAAAGCGAAAAGAAATTAAAAAAAAGATAAGGAATTAAATATAATTTTCACTCACTTTGCAAGTAGATAGTTGACTAGGGAATTAGGAAAAATGAAATGATAGGCAAATAACATTATTATCATTTCATTTTTCCTAATTCCCTAGTCAGCTATCTACTTGCGAAGTGAGTGAGATAAGGTGGCTGAAATAAAAGGGTTAAATATATTTCATATAAAGTACATTAATAATTATGTATATAAGAAACATATTACATGTGTCAATAGTTAGCCATGAGTAGCTATAGATAGTTATATATTTAAATATTATTAAGTTTAAATCGCTTTCATATTACTAGATTAAGTAAAGTTTAGCCATACACATTATGTTGAGCCTCCACTGTGTCACAGCATCTTAAAAAAAATTAAACTAGGTTAAGGCTTAGCAGGTAGCGAATATCAAAATGTAAACACAAAGATCGCAAAGCTCTTATCGCCTCTCGATGCGTGGATGCATGCGTTAGAAAGAGAGAGCCACAGTAATAGCATAGGCCAAAAATAAAAAAAACTGCTCATCTAGAAGAAATGAAAGTGAGAGAGAGGCTTTAGCGTTGTTCTGTCTCTTTCACTCTTTGCCAATATGCCTGAAGGGAATGGTCAAATTCACTATACAATTTTAACCAAACAATCACAGGAGCAAACCCATATAACTGGGTGGGTTTAATTTTATTTTTACTGTTCACTTACATGGCCGTCAATCCAACGGCAAAAGATCTTTCTCCGGCGTCGACAGCTGATCAAAAATAATTATGTTAGATTAATCGGTGAATGTGTTTGTGCTTGACTTTACTGGTTCTTTCTAGTGTTTTATTTATTTATTCTTATTGGGTTTCAGCAAAGAAAAGAAGAAAGAAAAAATAACACTCTTGGCAGAAATATTGGGTACTTCAAAAGATAGATAAGGACCTTTAACTATTTTTTGTTTTGGGCATTGTGTTTGTTTTGACTTTACGTGCAAGTATGAAACGCAGCTAAAGTAGGCCTTTAAAGTAAAGGATGGACTGCTTAATCAAAAATTAACCCGTCAAAACACAATAAAATGAATATATTTAATCTTGTTATCTAGCACTTATTATTAATATTTTTATACATTAATATTTTTATACCCGTTACTCGTAGAGTAAAAGGGTATATTGTATTCGTGCAAAAGTATGTAACAGCTAGAAGGAAGCGTTTCCGACCCTATAAAGTATATATATTCTTGATCAGGGTCACTAGCCGAGTCGATATAGCCATGCCCGTCTATCCGTCTGTCCGTCCGTATGAACGCTGAGATCTCGGAAACTATAAAAGCTAGAAGATTGGCATTTTGCATGCAGATTCTAGGAGCTCCTACGCAGCGCAAGTTTGTTTCAAAAAGGTGCCACGCCCCCTTTAACGCACACAATCGCTTATATACGATTTTAAAAATTTAAATATTTTGAAAAAGTAAAAATGCAGTTTTATTGTGTTTATCAATACCTATCGAAATGTAGAAGAAATTTTTCAAATCGGACTATTCGTTAAAAAGTTATGCGAGATCAAAGTTTTTATCTTCATCTCCCTCGCACTCCCTTTACCTGAGTAACGGGTATCTGATAGTCGGGGCACCCGACTATAGCGTTCTCTCTTGTTTTTATTATGCCTACATGGGCAGGTGCACTTGCTGGTTAACTTAGGGTTAATTTAGGGGTTCTGTTTTAAGTTATTTTTCACATGTCCACTTTTGGATTATTCATTGCGTTTATAAAGAAAATGCAAGTAGGGTACGTAGGGGCCAGACCCTCCCTTTGGGTGGCTGATGATTTTCTTTTGGTTGTCTGAACTGATTAATTTTTGGCCTCCCACTATTCATTGATCTGCAATTGCAGTGAATAGGGCAGTGCCGCTGGCTTGACCTGGTTTTTCAAGTCACGAGGCTTGTGAGCCGACTTGAGGTTACATTACCAGTCTGGTTGGGGCGTGACCATACGTCTGGCCAGCTTGAGATCTTTGGTAGAAAAGAACGTGGTTTTTCAGAAACTATGTTAATCTACTCTCGATCGGAAAACTTAGGGACATATGTTTTTGAAATCGAATATCTACCACGGCTGCATTGGATAAATGGGTTCATGCATTGACTACATTAGTGGTGAGATTAATAGCTATAGAAATGGTCACCTAAAATTAAAATTTGGTTACAAGCTCTACTTTACATGAATCTTTCCAAATCGTATTTTTTTATGCATACCTTGATCAGAGTAAAAGGGCGTGCGGATCGGACGTCTATATCCTATAGCTCCCATAGGAACAATGGGGTGAAATCGGTTCAATTTTAATGATTTTCAGGATTTTTCGCGCAATATATATGTTATTAATAGAATCTTTCCAAATCGTATTTTTTTATGTATACCTTGATCAGGGTAAAAGCACGTGCCGATCGGATGTCTATATCCCGTAGCACCCATATGAAAAATATGGTGAAATCGGTTAAAATTTGATGTTTTTCAGGATATTTCGCGCAGTATATAAGCTATAGGGTGAAATCCCTGTAAATTTTGTACTTTTCACTGTGCCTAGTGTCCTGTGTGATCGTTGTGCTTCGCATGGCGTAGGCCGAATATAGAGAAGGGGCTGTATGTGCAGATAAAAAATTGTCCAGTGTTCTTAGAGGCAAAATGGCATGCTTTTGATATGGCAAAAGCTTCGGCAGTGAAAATGGAGTTCCTCCTTTCAAGTCGAGTCGGTGACTTTAGAACCATCGGTGAAAATCCAGGTTTTATGCCCCAGATCTGATTGTACACTCAAAAAGCGTTTTTGGAATTCTTGAGGGCATGTATCTTGATTAGCACCGTTGTATATTTGTGTGTTTATGTTTGGCTTTTCGGAGCCCCAAAATGATGGCGATTTAAAAGACTTCCTGGGCTAAGGCAGGGGTAGGTTGAGCTGTTTGATGTAGCTGGCGCATCGTCTAAGTGTAGATATAGATTTGTAAATCGGTTTTTGCTTGATATCGAAGACCTTAATGAGTAGGCGGTTTGATGAGGTGTATAGCTTTGTGATGAGCATCATCGTAGTTTGTTCTATGCGTGATTGAACACCCGGTAGACCGGACTCTGCCAACGTGCATGGTATGGGAGAGGTGTGAAATGCATGAATGGCTCGGCGCACTGCCCAGTGGTAGGGCGCGTGATTTTTTTTTATGAGCGATTTGGCACACCAACCGAAGATTGGCAGGGCACAGTCTATTTTTGAGAGAATTAGAGCGCGCGTAATATCTAAAAGAGTTTTATTGTGTATACAAGTGTAATTAGATGATAGGAGTTTAATAATATTAAATCTAGTTTCAAGTAGTTGTCTAAGAATTTTACAGTGTTGATGTAAAAGAAGTTCCGAGTCGAAGGTTATACCCAAAATTTTTAAGAAGTTAACATTTTTTATTTTGTGGTTGTTAAAGTCTAAGTCGGAAAGGTAACATCGGTGTTTGCGCAAATATGTAAAAGCTGGCATTTATCAATAGCAAGAGAGGCATCATAGGTTGCTTCCCACAAGTTAATTTCGTACAGCTGTTGATTTCTTCAAATGCTATCATAGATAAAACTACAGAAAAGGGAGAACCCTGTGGAATTATGTTGTGCAAAATGTGGGTGTTCGAGGTGACATTGTTTATTCGAACCCTGAAAGAGCGATTGGTCATGAAGGCCTTGACAAGGTTGTGAATCCTTGGACCAATGCCCCAGCGCTCGAATCTACCAAGTACGGCATGAGTGCCCACGCTATCGAAGGCTCTTTCAAATTCAGTCGCCAGGATAGACGTTATTTTTGGTCTAAAGAGCGTTCCGAGCGAAGTATTGAAGACGCAGCAACGCGTCCATAGTGCTATGTTTTCTTTTAAATGCAATTTGGTTATGTGAGATGAGATTGTGGTGGTTAAACCAGAGAAGTCTCTGAGCAATTATTTTTTCAAGTGTTTTACCTAGGCAGGGCAAAAGGGAAATAGGATGGTAGCGGTTAATATCAGAAAGGGGTTTGTTAATTTTCGGAATGGAAATGGGCCCTATCGGCCCCATGACTTTTTCCTTTTGCGCATGCTATTGAGGTGTCTATTTCCAGCAGGGTGAAGTTGGAGTCTAAGCATGTAGCGGATGGTAACAATGAATTTGGGAGATAAGGTTCTGATAGATACCAAATTTGTTCTAGTACAGGGTTGCCCATATTCGACGGACCCATCTGACGACGCCATAACTTTTGACAGAGATGCCAGATCGCTTAATGACATACCGCGTTTGAAGCGTCAGTCCAAGCAGATTTTTACCATGGAACAATACACGCCACGCGAGCGCTCTGAAATAGTTGAAATTTACATTCAACAGAACATGTCAATTGTGAAAACTCAACGTGCTTTTAAAAAATTAAAAAATGTGAAAAGTGCGCCTTCTAAGAACACCATTAAGCGTTTATACGAAAAATTTACGACTGGTGAGGCTCTTTCTAATCCGAAGAGGCCAAATAAAAGTCGACCAAGGCGATCGGACGAGAATATCGCTGCCGTACGAGCCAGTGTTGAGAGGTCCCCAAGAACATCCCAAAACGCCGTTCTCAGCAGTTGGGCATGGCTCGGTCCACTTTACAACGGATTATTCGCGTTGATTTGCATTTGTTCCCGTACAAAATTCAATTGACGCAAAGATTGTTGCTTACGGACAAGCCTCGTCGATTGGAATGGGCCCAAAGAGTCATCGAAATGGCCAAAGATGACGATCAATTTTGGAACAAAATTATCATGTCCGATGAAGCCCATTTCACATTGAATGGGACCGTAAATAAGCAAAATTGCCGTATTTACGCCACTGAAAATCCTGAGAAGATTCAAGAAGTGCCTCTTCACGACGAAAAAGTCACAGTTTGGTGCGGCGTTAGTTCGAAAACGGTCATTGGGCCGTTTTTCTTCCAAAATGAAAATGGCCATGCTGTTACCATCAACCAGGAGCGTTATCGCGACATGATGACCAATTTTGTGATGCCAATTATTCGTCGAAAGCGTATGAGGCAGTTCTGGTTTCAACAAGACGGCGCTCCACCGCACACAAGTCGCATAACAATCGATTTTCTGAAGAAATTGTTTCCGGGCCGTTTGATGTCGAAAAGTGGTGATTTGGACTGGCCACCGCGTTCGCCCGATTTGACGCCGCCTGACTTCTTCTTGTGGGGATATTTGAAGTCAAAGGTTTACGTTAACAAGCCAAGGACCCTAGAAGAGCTCAAGGACAACATTCGTGAAGAAATAGCCGCTATTCCGGCCGAAATGTTGGCGAAAACGATGGAAAATGCTGCAAAAAGGGCACAATACGCCATCAACGCCAGAGGCGGCCATTTGAAAGATATCATATTCAAAAATTGATGTAAACAAATCTACTTGGAACAAATTAAATGATTAAGATTGCCAACCGCCAAATTTTTATTTTTTTCTTTGATTTTTAAAAAAAAAACATGGGTCCGTCGAATATGGGCAACCCTGTATGTATTCTGCTGAAAAGTTTCTGTCGGAAGAGTATTTAGACCAGGCGTGGCCAAAATCTTCGGCGATGTTAAAGGATCCAGATAGAGTACCTGAGTCCAATCTTATGTATTTGAAAGGTGTGGATGTGGGCGTTTTACATCGTACCAGAACTTTTTTGGGGTGAATAAAGGGAAAATCCGAGAAGTGAATTTTTCAAGGCAGTTGTGCTTGGCTGAGAGTACCGTTTTTTTTAAAGAGCGTTGGCTTTTTATACCCTTGCAGAGGGTATTATAATTTTGGTCAGACGTTTGTAACGCAGTGAAGGAGACGTTTCCGACCCTATAAAGTATATCTATTCTTGGTCCGTGTCAATAGAGGAGTCGATAGCCATGTCCCTCTGTCCGTCTCTTTCAATACCGTTTGCGAGCTCCGTTTAAAAGCTGAAACTTTCACCGTCGTCCTAAACCATGCCCCGTCGCCCCGATCGGACGTCTATATCCTGTAGCTCCGATAGGAACAATATCTGCCAATAATTGATGATATTTCACGCAGTGTAAAAGCTATTGACATGAATCTTTCCAAATCGTATTTTTTTATGCATACCTGATGTTTTTCAGCATATTCTGCGCAGTGTATAAGCTATTGACATTTTTCCAAATCGTATTTTTTTATACATACCTTGAGCGCGTGCCGAACTGTCGTCTATATCCTATAGCTCCCATAGGAACAATAGGGTGTAATCGGTACAAATTTGATGTTTTTCAGAATATTTCGCGCAGTGTATATGCTATTGACATAAATTTTGCAAAGTCTTATTTATTTACGCTTACATTGATCAGGGTAAAATCGTCCAATCGGACGTCTATATCTAATAGCTTCCATAGGAGAAATTTTTAAACTAATAGCTTCCATGTGAAAAATTATTAAAGGCTGCGAAAATATCATTTTTTCTATTTTTATATGACATTTTTGCAGAATAAAAGCTATTGACATAAAACTACGCAAATCTAATTTATTTATGTATAACTTATTCTTTTCTTTTTTCTTTTTCAATTTTAGCAATTTCGGCAAAGTTAAAACATCGGCTTGCCAAAGTTAGCTTCCGTCCTCGTTTGAAAATTATAAGATTTCATTTAGCTAGGTCAGTCTTGAATTTGGGTAGCGGTAGAGTATTATCGGGGTGGATTGGTACAGAAATATTTATGGTTATCGGAAGGTGATCACTGCCATGGAGGTAATCTAATATAGACCAGCTACATGGGCTATCACAGGAGATATCAAGGAGACATCTATGTGAATGAAGGTGTTGTGGGTTGAAAGGTGTGTGGGAAAGCCGTCGTTAAGGACTATTAGGTTGTTTTCTTGAATGACTCGTTTGATTTTTTTTTCCTTGTGTTTGTGTGCGGGGAGCCCCTTAAAGAACTCTACGAGTTTAGGTCACCAAGAAGTATAGATGACCAATAAGAGTTTCAAGCGTATTTGCTACGTCAGAGAATTAGGGGGATATAGGCATTAATAATTTTAATAGTTTGGTCAATACTAAGCTCCAGTATTGAGCATAAGGAGTTTAAGTTCGTTGTAGTAATTAAAAATACCATGGATATTCCATTGCATTATAGCAATTGGCATTATAAGATTGTATGGATTTTATGCTTGCTTGTTTGTAATGTTAAGTATTTAAAGGTAGGGATGTAAAAATGGAGAGGATCGGGACTAAGACATTGTTACGTCAGAGTTTGTAGGGCTGTTTGTGGTGTGTGAAGAGACAGATTCGTTTGATTTTTATTTTGAGATCAGTGAGGAGTCATTGTCGTCTTGTTCGGTTTGTTCTGTAAGGATGCTAATCACGAGCCAGGATACGTACAAAGTCGTACCAGGGTCCTCCTTTGCAGGGACAGACAGGACGGGTGGCCAAATGGCCGGGGTTGTTGGGCATGGGGAGATTAGGAGGTAGAAAAAAAGGTGCAGTTGAGCCGGTCCCGTGAGTCTGAGTTCCGGCCCTTACGCAGCCCTACCGGGAAGTTTGCCGGAACGGGACCGATCCCGTGCGCCGGGTGTCGGGCTCGTTTGACCAAACGAAGGTGTTTTGGGGCCCAGGTTCGACGGCTACGTCACCCGTGAGCCGCCGGCCTGGCTCCGTGGGAATCCCGAGGTCGATAGCGGTCCCGTCAGCCGGGACCCGTATACAGATCGGAAGGAGGTGGGAGTGGCCTCCATGGCCGCAGCGTTCACGACCCCGAAAACTCGGGTGTCGCTCTCGCCTTGGTCACTGAGCCAGGTGAGGATCTCGAGGAAGTAGTCTTCACGGCTGCCGAGCCACGTGAGGGACTAGGGGAGGAAGGAAGAGGAAACCTTGCCAGAAAAGCGCCGAAAGAAAAATGTTTCGTTAAGTATTTTATTTCCCCTTTTGTACTCGGTCCTAACATAAATGGTTCCTAGCTCTAACTCCTATCTGTCTCGCCGCCACGAGAGTTGTTCCCCGTAGGGTTCAGCCCGAGGCCTGTCTCACCAGCTTCTCCTGTTCCTCCATCGTTATGGAGTCCCGCCTATCCACGGTGGCAGGACCCCATCGGTCTCGTTGTCCTGGGCGGCCGGTAGTGGTGCCGCTCGGTTGGGCAACGCTAAGTCCCGGACACGTGGTGTCCTCGTTATCTCCGAGCTCCAGCTCCGAGATGCACGTCCGATTGTCACTGATGCCAAAAACTAACTCCCCGATCGGCGAGCAGAGGGGCGTTCGTGAGCCGTGCTCGGCCGCCGATCCCTTTGCTGCTCGTTGGCGTTCTCGCCTTTGGCCGGCACGAGAGCTTCGTGTCGGCGTCTGGCTTAGGCCCGTTGTTTGCACGTCGGAGCTGTTGCTAAGGGCGCCCTTCGGTTAATACCCGTTGCTCTGCCGGGCTCTGCCAGGTGTCCGGCGCTGCCGTGGCTCTGCCGGGTGTGCGTCTCTGCCGGAGCTCTGCCGGTATGTGTGGCTCTGCCGGTATGCGTTCTGGTATGGCTCTGCCGATGTTGGCTCTGCTGCTGTGTTCCGGTGTGGCTCTACCGATGTTGGCTCTGCCGCTGTGTTCTGGTGTGACTCTGCCTATGTTGGCTCTGCAGCTGTGTTCTGGTGTGGCTCTGCCGCTACGTGTGTGTTGGCGCTGACGGCGGGCTAGCCAGGCCCGGCCGTGTACATGTCGATTTGGCCCTTACGCTACTATTTACATGCCCTTGATGGGACTTTCTACTTTGGCCCTACGCTACTATTTACATGCCCATCATGGGACTTTCTACTTCAGTCCTACGCTAACTTATTTTTTTTTTTTTTATTAACGTGTGGCTTAGTATTTAATACTGTCCTTTGTGGACAATCAATAAATGTGGTGGTGAGGTACTTCGCTTATGGTTTTTACAGGTGTAGTGGAGTTGTTAACTTATAATCTACTAACTTATTATTCTAACTTTAATCCTATTCTTAACCTATATATTTCTAAGTATATACATATGAATATTTGTGAGGGCTGTTAATTCAGCTCCTCACAGTTCTATTAATTTTTGTACTTCTGATCTGACAGCGCGAGATTTTTCTAAGTGTTTTTGAAGGATACTTCCGTCGTTTAAGTTAGAAAATTCAGTTTTGGAAGAGTTATTAAGTGTGGTTGGTAGTTTGTCTTTGGGAATCTAAGAGCTTGCATGCGTAGATGATAGGAGAGATGTTTGAGCTTTTGTCGAACGGGTGGGGGAGTCGGTATTCGTGGTCTCGTAGGATTCGGGGATCTTGTCGCCAGCGTCTGTTTTGTTCGGGGATGCGTTGAGTTGGTTGTCGTGCTTTGTTGTTGTTTTAAGAGTATGCGAGCTTCTAGAAAGCTCCATTTTTTGATCGTTTTTATCTGTAGAAGATTTCTTTGTGCTTGGAATTGCGGGCAGGAGGGTGAGGAAGCGGGGTGATCGCCGCTGCAGTTTGCACAGAAAATTCGAGTGCACTGGACGGGAAGGTGGGGAGGGAGATTGCATGATACACAGGCGGCTGGGTTACCGAATTTATTTAAGGTGTGTCCTAATGACATGACTTACACCTCATAGGGCTTGGAATATATTCTGTAACTCTAACTGTGTGCCAGTAAAATGTTGCAAGAATTTTGCAGTGCCGTCGATCATTTTTGTGAATTTATAAACGCTGTAAACATTCTGAGACTTAAGCTCTTCAACAATTTCGTTTTCTTGGATACAGGGTGCATAAATTTAGCTTTTTTCCGAAATTCAAAAGTCAAATCCGACTTTTTTCAAAGTCGAAATGCGGAAAAAATATGGGAATTGCGGAAAGCGGGAATTCTGGATTTTTTAAAAAGCAGTTTTTTTTTAATGCTGGCACAAATTTCATGAAGATACACAAAAATACAAATTTTGATGAAGCTGTAGAAAAAAGTGTTCTAACGCTGTAACACCTACCAGTATTATCATATGTTGGTAAAATCCAAGCTAAGAAACTCAATGAGCGTAAGCACGACTAACATCATTCTTAAGGTAATATTTATGGTAAGTAAAAAGATAAATCCGATTCTTATATATTTTATTTTAAAAAACAGATATGGTTTACAAAGACTGGGAAAATGCTGCTATGATTACGATGTACCATTAAATTATCTTCGCATGATCGGGACAAACATGTCGTACGAAAGCGAAACTAATGGTAGCTTCGAAGAATTATATGACTTGCTAAATATCTTATAAATAACAAAATTAAACAAGAAAGGAAAGCTAACTTCGGGCGGAGCCGAAGTTGATATACCCTTGCAGAATACTCTGTAAATTATATTCTCCAAAATTATTCATATTATGCATTCTTAATACTCATAAAAAATCCCAACTTCCTATCTTTAAAAACATCAAAGTTATGGCATTTCCAATCGTTTAGTTATATGGCAGATATAGGATATAGTCGGCCGATCCTTATGAAGTTTGGTAGGTTGGATTGATTGGCCAAAAATAAAACCCATAGAAAATCCCAACTTCCTAACCTAACAAACACCAAAGTTATGACATTTCCGATCAATCAGTTATATGGCAGCTAAAGGATATAGTCGGCCGATCCTTATGAAATTTGGTAGGTCGAATTGATTGGTCAAATATAAAACCCATTGGAAATCCCAGCTTCCTAGCTTTGCAAACACCAAAGTTATGGCATTTCCGATCAATCAGTTATATGGTTATATTATATTATAATATAAAATCCATAGAAAATCCCAACTTTCTAACTTTACAAACACCAAAGTTATGGCATTCCCGATCAATCAGTTATATGGCAGCTATAGGATATAGTCGGCCGATCCCGGCCGTTTCGACATATATACTGCGTGCAAAAGAAAGAAGGGTGTGTGCAAAGTTTCAATTCGATAGCTTTAAAACTGAGAGACTAGTTTTATACTGTAAAAATGTCTTATAAAAATAGAAAAAAAGGGATATCTTCGCAGCCTTTAACAGTTTTTCCTACGGAAGCTATAGGCGTCCGATCGGCAAGCGCTTTTACCCTGATCAAGGTATGCGTAAATAAATAAGACTTTGAACAATTTATGTCAAGGGCTTATACACTGCTCGAAATATCCTAAAAAAAAACATCAAATTTGGGCCTATTTCTCCTTATTGTTCTTATGGAAGCTATAGTATATAGAAGTCTGATTGGAACGCAATTTTACCCTGATAAATATATTTGTAAATAAATAAGACTTGGAGAAATGTATGTCAATAGCTTATACAGTGCGCGAAAAACATCAAATTCGTCTTTGACTTTCGAAGTGAACGGTCGTGTTTTTTTTCTGTGCTCCGATTTTGTATTTTGGTTTCGTTTATTCCCGTCGGTGGGTTTTATCAAAACAATTTTCATTTTCTTTTAATTATTTAAACATACATTTAAATACCGTTCGCTTCGCGAGTAAACTATAAATATTTGTGCACTTTTGTAATACTAGGCGGGGTGAAAAGTAACCTTCTTGACCGCCAGAATGCGTTACTACTGCAAAGAAGTTATGGTTCCTTACGGTGCGTTCATGTTTAGGCAAGCGTACCAAATTTCAGTGAGATACTGCCCTTAGTTTTGTTTTGGCAACTGATTGTTGTTTACGTGTTTGGCATCATGTTGAATATGGACAAAAACGATTTTCTTTCTCTCATAAAACATTACTTTTTGAGAGGCAAAACGGCGAAGGAAACAAAAGAAAAATGGGACAAATATTATGGGGCAAATGCTCCGTCAGATTACACCGTGAAATATTGGTTTCGAGAGTTTCGTGGTGGCCGCAACTCCCCTACTGATGAAGACCGCAGGGGCAAGCCTTCCGATGCGGTTACAGAGGGCAATGATCAGTACTGAGCGCACACGTCATATTTTAAGCGAGATTCTGCATATGAAAAAGTTATCCTGCCGCTGGGTGCCGCGCATGCTCACTCCGGACCAAAAAGTCGAACGCAAGAGCATTTCGAAAGAGTGTTTGGACTTACTGATGCGGAATCCGGCGGACTTTTGGCGTCGATTGGTAACTGTTGATGAAACCTGGATCCACTATTACACACCAGAGAACAGAATGAGTGCCCTGCAATGGACCAAAGCTGGCACGAGTGCTCCGAAGCGGCCGAGGGAGGCTCGATGGGTTGGAAAGGTTATGGCGTCAGTGTCATGGCATACTCTTCGTGGACTACCTCGAAAAAGGAAAAACCATCAACAGCGAGTATTACTGTGCATTGTTGGATCGATTGAAGGCCGAAAAACCCCGCAAAACAATGCACCGGCGCACAAGAGCGTAGCAACCACGGCTAAAATAAGTGACTTAGGGCTCCAATTGCTTCGGCATACACCTTATTCACCCGATTTGGTTCCCTCGGACTACTATCTCCTCCCGAAGCTGAAAAGATATCTCATTAATAAAAAACTCAGCTCACGCGAGGAAGTCATCGACGTCGCGGAGGAGTATTTTGCAGACCTTCCGTAAAATTACTTTTCGGATGGGATCAAGAAGTTGGAAAATCGATGGAATAAGTGTATTGAGCTAAAAGGGGACTACATTGAATAAAAAAAAAACATTTGAGAAAAAAAATTTGTTCATCCCCAAGGAGGTTACTTTTCACAACATCTACTAACAAAATTGTTTTAATTTCGTAATTCTGTTCTGTGTCTTCTTTTCTTGTAACCCCGCCATTTCTCTTTTGTGCGTTGATCGTCGTAAGTCGTAGTGCTGTTTTTAGTGTTGCTTTCGCATGCACCTTAAATAATTTACGCTCCCGCTCTCTCGCTCTTTTTGCTTTGAGTTTGAGCTCTTGCGGTACTTACAACTGCCCTCTTAGAAATTTCATTTCGTTTTCTTGGTACAGTGGTTTCTATAAGTAAAATGAATAATAATAATTTAGTCTGCTTCTGCAAAAAATGCAGCCTCGTAATCAGTGCTGACCAGTCTAATATGACTTTTACTAGCCGGACATGTGATGACCTTTCAAAGGGGCCCAATTTGCAGTACTGTTGTTATGATTGTGTCGAGATTGCGAACGAGATGAAATCGTTCATGCGCCAAGCCAAAGGCGGCCTGATGGGGGAGATTAGCTGTTTCGGAGTTGCTAGAGATAGTTTTCGCCGAGCTGATGATCTCTTCTCTGCTATTAGAAGAGTCCCCTAAGCACAAAAAGACCGCTGGTGGTAAGCAGCAAAAATGGAACACCCCGCAACCGAAATCAGAATGTAGCCTCACCACCACAAGGGACTACTGAGTCCGGACAACCGGCTCAAGTTGGTTTTGCAGAAACATTGTCTGCTCTGCCAAAATCCCTTTCAGTGGTTCCACTAAAGAAACAAATTTTCGTTTCTGGGCTTTTCCCTGATCAAACATCTTCTGATGTATTGTCTTATATACAAGACAAAACTAAAGCCGATTGTAATAATGTAAAGGTGGAATAGCTTAAGTTTTCTTATGATAGAGACATTTCATCTTTCAAGATAACTGTCGCTAACGAGCTTTTTGAAGCCATATGCTCGGGCGACTTTTGGCAGGAGGCTAAGATAAAGAAGAGCGGCCCAGTAAAACTCTCTGTTTGAGGTCCAACCAGCGTATCAATTTCAAAAAAACTAACTTCTAACCTCCTTATTTCCTATCAGAATGCAAGAGGTTTGCGTAGGAAGCTCAAAAAATTGTATTTCGATAGCCTTTCCTTTGCATCTCATATTATTGTGTTTACAAAAACCTGGTTAAAGCCGGAGATTTTAAGCTCCAAAATTTTTCCAGGTAAGTACAGGTAATAGGTGGAGTCTTTATTGGAGTTGATTCAAACCTCCCGTCTGAGGAGTTATTTTTGGAGGAATTCAATACCATTGAATTTTTTTGTGTAAAGTTATCGCGTCCTGGTAGCTCTATATACATAATTTGCTCATATATTCCGACGTTGTCTGAACTTCCTGATTATTTAAGTCACCTTTTCATTATTAAGTAGTTGTTGCAAATAAGCTTTCCGATAGAAATCAGTTGGTAGTTCTAGGTGATTTTAACTTAGCTGGAGTTACCTGGTCCTTTGAGGATGGATCGAATGTCTTACCACCTATAGCACAGCATGATTTTATTGACGGCCTGCTTGACATGTTCCTCCACCCTACCATCGAACTTACATTTGAAAAGAAAGAAAAATCAGACAAATCATCCGGATGAATTGGTGTGATCTTTTCTTATGCAATAATATGTGTGATTCAGTTAATGTTTTTTACAATAAACTCATTTTTTAATTCATGTGTTCCTATCCGTCAATTTACAATAAATCACCTTGGTTTAGCAAAGAGTTGACACTTAAGAAATGTAAAGTCCAGACTTGTTAGGAAATATAAAAATACCGATTCTCAATCTGCTTTTACTAGATATTTAAGTGCTCGGTCAAGATTTACCGTGCTTATTAGTGTTATAATAGTTACTTGTATAGTATTACTACTATAATAGTTACTGTATCTGACCTAATAAAAAGGGAATTGTTGATAAAGGACCGTATCGAGATAGACTCGGTAAAGAAGCTACACGACGCCGACGGAATAATGGCTGTTCTGGTTGAACTAAACACAGTAAGCGCAGTACAGACCATCCTTAAGCACACCAAAAACCTGAAAGGAACGCGAGTCTCAATCGAACAGGATCTGAATATCGAAAGGAGACTTAAAAAACGCGGCCTCCGCCGGGACATTCTGGAAAGCCACAAAGACTTTAAGGTCACTGTTATAAACGATCGCATGGTTTTTGAAGGTAAATGGTTCTACTGAAATAAAGACGGCAAGCTCATGTGTGGAGTAGAGTTAGCACAAAATGTCCTGGAGAACATATATTGTACTCATTTAAAATAGCCCTAGACTACGAAGTTATATTGAGCAAACTAAGTTCAAAAAACTAAATGTTCCTAATGTAGTACCGTCCCTTTATGTTAAAATTATATGGTACAATATAGCTGGCTTAACAAATAAGACATTATTTAAACAATTTGTTTACGCCGCTCTCCCCTCTTTTAAACTGCCCGCGCTTCCCCTTTAGCGAATGCCCACTCGCCCGCACTGGATGCTCGCGACTCCAGGCTCTCCCGCTCTCCCGCACTGGACGCTTGCGATTCCAGGCTCTCCCGCCTTCCCGCTCCCGGAATCTCTCCACTGCGCTTTGAAACGCAGCGCTCAATTAGGTTTAAGTTAGTCTTTCATTTGTCTCTTACTGAAATACATCGCCCGGCCGGTCCGCGCTTTTACCGAAAACCACATCGAGTTTTTTTTTCCTTCCTTTGCGCACCGCGATCTCGAGTGTTTTTCTTCACCATCTCTTCCCAGCTTGCGCTACCTGCAACAGCCGCAACCACCGACGAAGCTGCCCCCAATCGACGAACACCCCCGACGCCCCAACTCTTCATTTTTTGGTCCTTCGAGCCGGATAAGTGCCAATTTATTAATTTTTTTATTAACTGCCGGTCGACAGTCAGCCATCCGAAAAACATAATTCGTTTGACTTTCTGTACGATTTGTCTAAAATCCAAGTCCGATTTAATCCGACGACGGCAGTTAGTAAATTACAATTCCAATTCCGTCTTTTATTTCTTCGTTCTCTTTTAACGTGCGGCCATATTGCCTATTTTCTAATTCCTTTTCGTGTGCATATTGATGTACAAGTTTCATATTCGCATTTGGCCGTACATCCATTAAATATACATCCAACATCAAATCGAAGAAAATAAAAAATATAAATCCAAATTAAAGTGTGCAAATAAAAAGTCAAGCGTACAGTGAAAAATAAATTAATTTCAAAAAAATTCAGTGAACAGTGAAAAATAAATTAATTTCAAAATTGAGTTCAAATTAATTTTCCACAAAAAAGTGAAACAAAAATTAAGTGTTCCGCCAATTTCGGCCCACAAATATTTTTGATATTAATTTTTTATTGTACATCCGCTGTGACAATATTTGCTTACATTATTAAAAATCCAAATACAGTCCACAATAAATCGAAAATTTACAACACATACCCGCCGGCAAAATTTACAATAAAATTTTCCGCCATATTGATTACATATATTACATCCATATTACATATATTACATCTATTATATATATTACATATTCCATATATATATACATACATACATTTATACATATTTTTCTACATAACTACACCCCAATTCCGAAAGCTCAAGTATTTCCGTCGGCCATCCAATACATATATATTAAATAAATTCCCAAAGCCGACGTGAAATAACTTTTGTGTCTCAGTGTGTTTTTCTTATTTACATATTTTGGGCACTATCCATCCATACGCGCATTCCAGCGTCACCAATACACAGCCCGCAAAAGTTCGGGCAGTTGTTTTTCAATCATCACATAAATAAATTCCAACAAAATTAATAAACACCAAGTTCAACTGCAATAAAATTAAACAGAGAATTACTGCCAGTTCCAAAAAAGGAAAAAAAAGGGAGAAATATAAAATACTGTCGCCATCGCGGAACTAGTGGAATCAATTTATTAATTTATTGATTTATTAATTTGTTTCTTCGGTTTCACATTTTTTCAAAAAAAAAACGCCCATTCCAGTATTTTTTTCTTATTTATTGAGCTTGGTAAATCTACATATATATCGATACTCGATTTTTTCTTTTGGGGATAAAAAAGAAAAATTGAAAAAAAAATACCACCCGCATACCACTGCAAGGTATTTTTTTTTGTTTGTCTCCGAATATTTTTAAAATAAAGAAAAACAAAACCAATAATCTCCAAACACTGCCGGGGACATCCAATCCCATCCTAATTCGGCCAACCACCCCCTATAAAATACTAAACGACAAATACCTCATCAAATACAGTATTTTTTCAGTATTTTTATTTTGTAGTATTTTTTTGGTATTTTTTTCCATTCTTGCTCCATCGTTCCACCAAAAGCCTGGGGAATATTTTAACAATAATTCAGCCACGCATATCGACTATTTTTTAGTCGATACCCTATTTCCACCGGTCCATAAGTGGGTCCGTAATTGTTTCTCTGATTTTTGTCCGAAATATCAGCGCGCACATTCCATCCTAACAGCATCCTAGTTTGGTATGTCCAGGGAAAGTTCCAACAAACTATCCCCTGTTCCATCACCGAAAATACCAAAAATCACGGTAAGGACGCCCACACCTAAAAAGGTCAAGACGCCACCTCCCAAAAAGGCTCCTTCTTCCATCGAAAGAACCACGCGAGCCAGCACAAAAATGGTTGCAACGGCTGCCGACCTCGCTATGAGCCAGTTTATTGAAGTCTCGGATCGACTGTCCGAATTGGAATCGCGAATAAATATTCCCTCGGCGGTCCCTCCTACGTTATCCGTCCTCAATATTCGCCGAGACGAAATCCGAGAGGTATGGGTCCGCATCAAAAAAGAATACGATGCCTGTACCGCATGCCTTGTAGCAGCCGGAGAAGGTGCAGCTGACAGCTTGCCAGTCCTCAAGGCTAAGTACGGTTATTGCTACAGCGCGTACGAAAGGTGCGGCGCCCAGATAGCAGATATGATAGCGCAAACTCCGCAACTTCCGCAACCGTCCCCAACGCCAGCTGATCCTTCTCAGACATACATTCCGTCAGGCTGCCGGCTTCCGCCGTGCGATACCGAAGTTTTTACCGGCGACTATCTTCGTTGGCCAACCTTTAGGGATCTATTCACGGCAATTTATATCAACAATCCCAGACTCACTCCTGTCGAAAAATTATTTCACCTTAATGCTAAAACGAGTGGCGACGCTCACAATATAGTTTCAAATTCACCCCTTACTAATGATGGCTTTCGATCAGCGTGGGATAACCTCACTGAGCGTTTCGAAAACAAGCGATTGTTAGTAAACAGTCAATTAAAGATACTTTTCAATGTACCGTCCGTCACACAGGAGTCTGGGTCAGCTTTGAAAGAACTTCAAAGTACCATCCAGGGTTGCCTTACTGCACTAGAAATGTCCGGTATTCAGGTCGAAACTTGGGATTGCCTCTTGGTGTATATGTGCTCGTCCAAACTCCCAAAGCTTACGCTTTCCCTATGGGAGCAGTCCCTCCATAACAAAGCCGAGATCCCTACGTGGCACGAGCTGAACGTTTTCCTAACGGAGCGTCACAGGACACTAGAAGCCATAGATGATGTTCGACCATCAGGTTCTAGTCAGACTCAGCCCAGGGCATCCACTTCCAACTCGGCGTCTCGAAGAATAAATTCATATGAGACAAGGGTAGCACCTAGGCAACCTAGAGGGTGCGATCTCTGTAATAGAGAGAACCATCCTGTACGCACATGCGCCAAATTTCTCCAGATGACGGTCGACCAACGCATCGCATATATAAAAAGAAAACAGCTGTGTTTAAACTGCTTTGCGCGGACACATCAGTTGCGCGACTGCGAAAGCGCACATAACTGCTTCACGTGCCGCGGCCGCCATCACACCCTCCTACACCGAGGCAGCCCATCCCCAGCGCGCGCAAATCCAACGCCAACGCCCAGATCCAGACCAAATACTCTCGGTCCCTCGGCTGCCAGTGGCACGCAGTCAACGCTTCAGAATTATTTTGCGGCAGGCACTAGGTCAGTCCTCCTAGGCACCGCTATAATTAATATATGCCATCGAGGTTCCAATTTCCAAGCGCGAGCCTTAATAGACTCCGGATCTGAGGCGACCTTCATCACTGAGCGCCTTTTCAACCTGATTAAACTGCCGTTCCAGGTTATCCGAGCACAGGTCTCAGGACTTAATCAAACGGTCTCCGCTGAGACCAAAAAGATCTGTCAATTCACGATCCGTTCTCCGACCCGGCCTAGCTTGCAGTTAAACACCACTGCCTACGTGCTTCCACAAATAGCCGGAAATCTTCCTTCATGTCCGCTTCCGCAACATTTCCTGCGAGACCTTCCCGAACTTCCGCTAGCGGATCCAAAGTTTTATGAGAGCGCACAAATAGATATTCTAATCGGGGCCGATATACTTCCATCCATTCTACTAAGCGGTACCCGAGCGAACATCTGTGGCTCGCTTCTCGGTCAAGAGACCATTTTCGGCTGGATTCTAACAGGACCAGTACCCGCTCCGAGGCATGATCAAATATCATCCTTTTCCACGCAAGTTGCACACACGTATGAAGCGTCCCTCGATAAACTCCTCACCAAATTCTGGGAGGTGGAGGATCTGCCAGTAAAAGTGGCAAAAGAATCCGACGTGATTTGTGAGGACAATTTCCTTCGGACCACCACAAAAGACGAGACCGGCAGGTATGTCGTGAGTCTTCCTTTTCGAGATCCTGAGAACATTAATTGCTCCCTAGGACATTCCAGATCCCAGGCGCTGGCTCAATTTTTAAGAAACGAGCAGCGGCTAAAAAGGGACAGTACGTTAAAATCCAAGTACGACTCAGTTATTCAAGAATATCTCGACCTCAATCACATGAGAGAAGTCCTTCCTACCCACGATTCAGCATGTTACTACCTGCCACACCACGCAGTGTTAAAACCGGAGAGTACGACCACCAAGCTTCGAGTGGTATTCAACGCCTCCAGCCCTTCAGACAATGGGGTCAGCTTAAATGATATCCTTCATGCTGGCCCGGTCCTACAGTCCGATCTAACCATCCAGATCCTGAAGTGGCGATATTTCCGATTTGTGTATAGTGCTGACATCGAGAAAATGTACCGGCAGATCTGGGTAGATCCGAAGCAGACAGCGTTCCAACGTATCTTATTCCGCGATAGGGAAGGATACATTCGAGATTTTGAGCTAAAAACTGTTACGTTTGGGGTCAATTGTGCGCCGTTCCTGGCAATTCGGGTTCTGCAACAGCTGGCGACCGACGTGCAACTAACCCATCCAAGGGCGAGTAAAGTTATTCGTGGTTGCATGTATGTCGATGATGTCCTTTCGGGAGCTGACTCTGCAGAAGAGGCTCACCTCACCATTCGCGAGTTGCAGAGTGCCCTCGATTCGGCTGGTTTTCCATTGAGGAAATGGACCTCCAACCACAAAGAAGTTCTGGCTCATATCGGAACCGATCATCTTTTAACTGCCGATTTCCTCGAAATAGATACGGAAAGCACGGCGAAAACTCTCGGAGTCCGTTGGAAAGCAACATCCGATGAGTTTTTCTTCGCCCTCCCCGACCTATCCACCGAAGCTACACTCACAAAACGGCATGTTCTCTCCCAAATTGCGAAGCTGTTTGATCCAGCAGGCTGGTTCGCTCCTTTCGTGGTCTGTGCCAAGATTTTCATGCAGGAACTTCCAATTGAACTGTGCCAAAAGTGGCGTGATTTCCTTAAAAGCTACTCAGTCCTAGATCAAGTCCGAATTCCCAGATGGGTTTCCTTCCGCCCAGAATTCCGAGTGGAACATCACGGATTCTGTGATGCCTCTCAAAAGGCGTACGGTGCTGCGATCTATGTGCGCGTCGAGATGGGGCACACGACGCTAGTGCATCTTCTCACGGCCAAGACGCGCGTGGCGCCAGTAAAAACTGTGTCGCTTCCCAGACTAGAGCTGTGTGGAGCTCTATTGCTATCCGAGATGGCCGAATCCATCCTCCCCCATATGCCGATGCTGTCCTCGAAACTCCATTGTTGGACCGATTCCACGATTGTGCTTGCATGGCTAGCCAAACCAGCATGCCAGTGGACAACGTTCGTTGCCAATCGGGTAACAAAGATCACCCAGTCCACAGAGGCAGCCAATTGGTCGCATGTTCAATCCGAACACAATCCAGCTGACTTGGCCAGTCGGGGCGTGCCATTACAAGAACTGGTCGACAACTCCCTTTGGTGGCATGGGCCCACTTGGTTGCAAAAGCCACGAGATCAGTGGCCTGCCCAAAGCACCGACTTACAGGTGACCGAAGTGGAAAGGCGTCCTGTCAAGGCCCATGTTGCGTCCATTCCGACAGAAGACATCCTTGATCGCTTTTCCAAGTTAAATAGAGCTTTACGGGTCTTTGCGTATGTCCACCGTTTTGTCCAGCGATGTAGGAAACAGTCGCCGATTCCGGAAGTCCATCTAGAAGCCCAAGAACTTGTCGCCGCTGAACGGCTCATGGTCATTAGCACTCAGCGCAGATATTTTGCTAATGAATATCGCTGCTTGAGTCAAAAGCGTCCTGTGTCCGCGACAAGTTCCATCCTCTCCTTGAACCCCTTTCTAGATGAGAAAGGGCTTATAAGGGCGTGCGGCCGAATAACGGCCTCCGAAAATTTGCGATATGATGAACGACATCCTATAATCCTCCCGTACGAATGTGCACTCTCGCGACTACTGGTAAACTTTACGCATCTCATAACGTTGCACGGAGGTAACCAGTTAGTCGTACGTCTCACCCGGTCAAGATATTGGGTTCCGAAAATAAAGAACTTGGTAAAGGCCGTTATTAACTCCTGCAAGGTCTGCGTTATCCATAAGAAGCGATTGCAAGTTCAGATGATGGGAAGTTTTCCGAAAGAGCGAGTCTCTTTTTCCCGGCCATTCACGTACACAGGGATGGACTACGCTGGCCCTTTCGACATAAAAAATTACACAGGCAGAGCTTGCCTAATTACAAAAGGGTATGTGTTGGTTTTCGTGTGTTTCTCTACAAAGGCCATCCATCTAGAGCCTACATCCGATCTGACGACCGAGAAATTTCTCGCCGCTTTCGCTCGGTTCGTATCCAGAAGAGGTTGTCCCCGTCAAGTGCAGTCCGACAATGGGAAAACCTTTGTCGGCGCTGCCACCCTGCTCTCCCGAGATTTTCTACAAGCCGTAAAAGAGTCTGTGACTGATGCGTATAGTCATCAGCAGCTCAACTGGCAATTCATTCCTCCGGGGGCACCCCATATGGGAGGCCTGTGGGAAGCGGGGGTCAAAAGCTTCAAAACCTTGTTTTACAAGTCCACCGCTACTCGAAAGTACACTTTTGAAGAACTTTCAACCCTCCTAGCGAAAATTGAAGCTTGTCTAAATTCCAGACCGCTATCTCCTATGTCTGAAGATCCCACTGATCTCTTAGCATTGACACCAGGGCATTTTCTAGTCGGCGGACCTCTTCTGTCCATAGTGGAACCCGAATTAAAAGGGGAATCCAAGTCCATTGTAAATCGGTGGCAACACTTAAAGGCGCTCCATCAACAATTCCAAGCTCGATGGAAAGAGGAGTATCTCAAAGAGCTCCACAAGCGTAACAAGTGGCAGTCCCCGACCGCAAATCTCCGCGTTGGCGACATGGTAGTCGTCAAGGAGGACAATCTGCCCTCGAATGAGTGGCGCCTTGGCAGAATCGACTCTGTCTTTCCGGGGGCTGACGGCAATGTCCGTGTCGTCAGCATTCTCACGGCACGCAGGATTATCAAGCGTCCCGTGACCAAGGTGGTTCTTCTGCCAGGAGAACACTCCAACCGTCTTCCTCAACCAACATCCTCCACATAATTCCCCAACAATCCTCGCCATCTAAGCAGTTTCAAATCATCATCTTTTTTTTATCCATTACTCCCCACCAGATCACATCATGGTTCCTCGTCCACGCAGCGCTCAGGCATTGGAAAGCAGACGTACTCGAGGTATACATTCCTACCGATGCCGAGTCTGCCGTGGAATCCATCCGCTTCGAAAGTGCCAGAGGTTCCTAAAGCTGAGCGCAGAGAAGCGGCTTCGGGCAGTGCTTATTAATAAGTACTGCTCAAATTGTCTCGCCCACGAGCACTCCGACGGGAGTTGTCGCAGTGGCGACAAATGCAAAACGTGCAACGGGAAGCACCACACGCTCCTCCATATGCACGAGCGTCCCCTGCCGTCGGCTACTCAACAGCGTTCGCGCCGGCAGAATCCGCCAACTCGCCAAGCGCTAGCCCCGGCAAGGCGCTCGGCATCCGCCGCTTCTCAGCAGCGCTCGCGCCGGCAAGATCCGCCAACTCGCAGAGCGCTTGCCTCTCCGCCGCGCTCAGCCTCCTCGGCACCGGCTCCGTCACTTGCGTCCATCCTTCAACGGCACAGCGTGAATGTCCTGCCGACGGCCATGGTCACTTTGGAGACCGGGCTGAAGACCTTTGACACGGCCGCCCTCATCGACCCGTGTACGCCGACGAGCTGCATCGACGCATCATTGGCGTCCGCATTCCGCTTGCCGACTACGACCGTCGGCGACGAGAGCATCTGCACGGCGACAATTCGGTCGAAGTGCGACAACGGCTTCAAGCTAGAGGTGGTCTTGAAAGTGGAGCCGAACGTCCGCATCCGCACCCCCATCCGAGAGCTCTCGGACACCGTGGTCGGCAGATACGGAGACCTCCCGTTGGCCGACAAACGCTTTTACTTGCCGGCAACCATCTCTGTAGTCCTGGGTGCGGATGTCTACGCCAAGGTCATCCGACCGGGCTTCCATCTGGTCGACGAGGGACTCCCAGTGGCCCAGAAGACGGCATTCGGGTGGATCCTGTCCGGCGCCTGCAGTCAAGCCTAGACGACAGGAGTGGGCTTGTTTTTTTTTCTTTTGCAACGCTAGCGATTGCAAGGGGGGCGGAATGTTTACGCCGCTCTCCCCTCTTTTAAACTGCCCGCGCTTCCCTCGTAGCGAATGCCCACTCGCCCGCACTGGATGCTCGCGACTCCAGGCTCTCCCGCTCTCCCGCACTGGACGCTTGCGATTCCAGGCTCTCCCGCCTTCCCGCTCCCGGAATCTCCCCACTGCGCTTTGAAACGCAGCGCTCAATTAGGTTTAAGTTAGTCTTTCATTTGTCTCTTAGTGAAATACATCGCCCGGCCGGTCCGCGCTTTTACTGAAAACCACATCGAGTTTTTTTTTCCTTCCTTTGCGCACCGCGATCGAGTGTTTTCTCTTCACCATCTCTTCCAGCTTGACAGCCGCAACCACCGACGAAGCTGCCCCCAAGCGACGATCATCCCCGACGCCCCATCTCTTCACAATTCTTTAATTTTGTTACACAATTCGACATTTTTCTACTATTTGAAACTGACCAACGACGAAACGAGTTTTGCAAAGTACTTTCCTGATCATTTGCTGCATTGGATACCAGCAGTGAGAGTAGCAGCCCGTGGACGGGCCACCGGAGGAAGTGTCTACGGAATCCGAAAGCAGCTAGTGAACGAAGGACACATTACCCTTACGAGCAAGGAAAACGCAAAAGTTATCGATAAACACGAAAGACGAAAAACTACATATACTCCCAGTATACATGAACTGCAATAACTGGCAAGCAGATTTTGAAAAGATGTACGATTTCGGACTGAGAGCAGGTTGCAATAACCTAATGATTATTGGGGATATAAATGCTCGCATCGGAAAAGCACAAACCACAACAGAACCCACAAAAATAGACCTCAGGACCAGTAGCACGATTCGTAAATCTATCAGGAGTCCAACAAATAGAAGATCTGAGTGGGTCTACACTGCTAGCCAAACTGCTCAACTTAATCGTAGATGCCTCCAAACCCATGCAGCAGTCACTAAACTTTAGCAGAAAGCAACCGTGGTTCGACGTACAATGCGAAAGGGCCAGGAAACACTCTTTTGATTACCTTAAACAGCTAAGGCGAAACGAAATAATGGGCCACATCTACAAAACGGCAATAACAAATTACAAACATCTATGGTAAGCCTCTGCTTTCCTCAGATCATATGGACTCCCCTTTCAGCCTTGCAGAAATAGAAAGCGCTGTCCTAACACTAAAACTAAACAAAGCTCCTGGTAAAGACAGAATTTTTACCCGTGAATGTTAAGACATGTGCCTACTGGCTGACAGACCTGAAACGTTAAGGGACATGATTGCTAGCATAAATACAAGCAAATCAAAGATTATGGTAGTTAAGGCTACAGGTGGCCGTCACGCTAGGAACGAAGAATGGCAACTGAACGGAATCCAGCTGGAACGTGTAAAATCATTCAAATACCTCGGTGTAACGCTTACCACAAATATGAGTTTTCGTCTTTTTTGTATTTTGTTTTCGTTTATTCCCATCGGTGGGTTTTATAAAAACAACATTAAAATCTCTTTCGGTTATTTAAACATAAATTTAAACTCCGTTCGCTTCGCGAGTGCACTTTGTATACTAATAAATTGTTTTAGTTTTTCGTAATTCTTATCTGTGTTTTCTATCCTATTTATATCCCCGCTGTTTCTCTTTTGTGCATGCACTTTAACTTATTTACGCTCCCGCTCTCTTGCTCTCTTTGCTTTGAAAGTTCTAAGCGTGCAATTTCTGCGCTCTTGCGGTACTTATAACTGCTCGCTTTTAAATTTTAATTTGCTTTCTTAGTACAGTGGTCCCAATAAATATAAAATGAATAATAAAAATTTAGTCTCCTTCTGCAAAAAATGCAGCCTCGTAATCAGGGCTGACCAGTCAAATATGACTTGCTGGCTGTGTGAAAATATGGTGCACACCAAGTGCGCTGGTTTTACTGGCCGGACAAGTGATGACCTTTCGAAGGGGCCCAATTTGCAGTTTTGTTGTGACGCTTGTGTCGAAGTTGCGAACGAGATGGAATCGTTCATGCGCCAAACTAAAGGCGGCCTGATGGGGCTGATTAGCTGTTTCGGAGTTGCTAGAGATAGTTTTCGCCGAGCTGATGATCTCCTCTCTGCGCTGGACTCGCAGTTTAATAGTCGTAAGTTATTAGAAGAGTCCCCTAAGCGCAAAAAGGCCGCTGGTGGTAAGGAGCAAAAGGGGAACACCCCGCAACCGAAATCAAAAGAACAACAGAGCATTCCGGCGGATCAGCTGCTGATTTCAGCAAACCCTCAAATGTTGCTAGGATCAGCAGCTAAAAAAGATTCGGTATCCGAACAATCCGTTACAGAATGCATGCAACCAGGGACTTCTAAGAATTCCGATTTGTCCGTAGTGGTTTCACAATTAGTGGATCCACCTGTCTCTCAGAATGTAGCATCACCACCACAAGGGACTACTGAGTCCGGACAACCGGCTCAAGTTGGTTTTGCAGAAACAATATCTGCTCCACCAAAATCCCTTTTAGTGGTTCCACTAAAGAAACAAATTTTCGTTTCTCGGCTTTCCCCTGATCAAACATCTTCTGATGTATTGTCTTATATACAAGACAAAATTAAAGCCGACTGTAATAGTGTAAAGGTGGAAAAGTTTAAGTTTTCTTATGCTAGAGACATTTCATCTTTCAAGATAACTGTCCCTAACGAGCTTTTTGAAGTCATATGCTCGGACGACTTTTGGCCGGATAATATGGTTGTAAAAGAGTTCGAGGCTAAGATAAAGAAGAAGGGGCCCGTGGGAGTAAAACTTCCTAGTAGAGGCCTAACCAGTGTACCAATTTCAAAAAACTAACTTCTAACCTCCTTCTTTCCTATCAGAATGCAAGAGGTTTGCGTAGCAAACTCACTAAATTGTATTCCGATAGCCTTTCCTTTGCATCTCATATTATTGTGTTCACGGAAACCTGGTTAAAGCCGGAGATCTTTAGCTCCGAAGTTTTTCCAGGTAAGTACACAATATATAGGTATGATTGTCCCTCTAGACGTGGAGGTGGAGTCTTAATTGGAATTGATTCAAACTTCCCGTCTGAGGAGTTATTTTTTGATGAATTCAATACCATTGAATTTATTTGTGTAAAGTTATCGCTTCCTGGTAACTTTATATACATAACTTGCTCTTATATTCCGCCGTTGTCTGAACTTCCTGATTATTTAAATCACCTATCCGTTATTAAGTCCGTTGCAAATAAGCTTTCCGATAGGGATCAGTTGATAGTTCTAGGTGATTTTAATATACCTGGAGTTACTTGGTCCACTGAGGATGGATCGAATGTTTTACTACCTATAGCACAGCATGATTTTATTGATGGCCTGCTTGACATATCTCTATCTCAAGTAAACCATGTTCGAAATTCATTAGGTCGCCTACTTGATTTGTGTTTTGTATCGAATCCTGAAGGTGTGTTTCTGTCCAGAGCAGCACCACTCACGCAACCTGAAGATCCATATCACCCAACAATCGAACTTTCATTTGATACGGGTAGAGTTATAGAAGAAAAATCAGAAAAATCCAAACGAATACATTGTTTTCGCAAGGCAGACTTTCTGAGGCTTAATAATTTTATTTCTGGCTTTAATTAGTCTGATCTTTACTTATGCAATAATATGTCCGATGCAGTTAATGTTTTTTATACTGCAATAAACTCATTTTTTAATTCCTGTGTTCCGTTGTACTATCCGTCAACTTCCAATAAATCACCTTGGTTTAGCAAAGAGTTGACACACTTAAGAAATGTAAAGTCTAGACTTTTTAGGAAATATAAAAATACCGGTTCTCAATCTGTTTTTACTAGATATTTAAGTGCTCGGTCAAGATTTACCGTGCTTAATGCTCAGTGTTATAATAGTTACATAAACCGTTGTAAGGTCCAGTTCTCTCAGGACCCGAAACAGTTTTATAATTTTGTTAACACCAAGCGTAAATTTTAATTCCAATTCTTTTCCTACCTCGCTGTCGTTCGAAAACATGACGGGAACCACAGATCAGGCAATAGCCGATATATTTGCCCAATTTTTTCAAACGACTTACTCTACTTTAGATTATTCATTACTTTATATTATCCGTGTCAACACGGATTTATTAAACGTAGATCCACAATTACAAACCTTCTAGAGCTCACTACATATGTGATAAAAGGCTTCAATAGTAGCTTTCAAACAGATGTCATTTACACTGACTTTAGTAAAGCATTTGACTCTGTAAATCACTTACTTCTTATTCATAAACTTGACCTTTTAGGTTTTCCAGTTGATCTGCTTAAATGAATTTCAAGTTATCTAAATGGCACGTCACAAAGGGTCCTTTTTAAAAATTCAATTTCTGAAATTCTCCGTGTTACCTCCGGTGTCCCACAAGGGAGCCATCTGGGTCCTTTACTTTTTACATTATTTATTAACTATCTTCCCTCAATTATAAGTCATTCTCGCGTACTTATGTACGCAGATGATGTTAAGTTGTGCCTGCAGTATAAGGACATTTCCTGCCATTTAGACTTGCAATCCGATCTAGATAATTTTCAAAACTGGTGCAGAGATAATTTACTAAATTTAAACGGCTCCAAGTGCAAGCTGATGACTTTTTATCGGGCCAATCCGATATATGCGACTTACACGTTAAGTGGCAGCTCTTTGGATAGAATAACTCTTGTAAACGATCTTGGCGTTCTCTTGGACCCTAAACTAAAATTTTCTAATCACATTTCGTCCATGGTTAATAAAGCCAGAGGAGTGCTTGGATTTATTAAAAGGTGGTCAAAAGAATTCGATGATCCTTATTTGACTAAAACTTTATTTATTTCGCTAGTCCGTCCGATTCTGGAGTATGGGTCTCCCGTCTGGAGTCCACAATACGTAATACATATTGGTCGTATTGAATCTGTACAAAAAAACTTTCTTCTTTTTGCTTTACGGCGCCTAAACTGGGATGCAAATCTGATCTTACCTTCTTATTCTAGTAGACTTCTTTTGATTAAATTACCATCCCTAGCCAACCGTAGAACGATGCTTGGTACTATCTTTATTTATAACCTTATACATGGTGATATTGACTGCCCCGACTTGTTAAGTCGGCTAAACTTTTCTGTGCCAAGTAGATTAACTAGAAATTATATTCCCCTAATTTTAAATCATTGTAGATCTAACTATGCCTTGCATGAGCCTTTCAGAGTATTATGTTCTGACTATAATCAAATCTTGACTCTCTGCCGCTCCTAAAACGATTAATACTTGCTTCATTGGCACAAGATTGATCTAACTATTACTTTTTTCCCCGGACCTTTACCTTTATTTTCCTATCTCGCGTCTATCCTATCGCGAATCGTGCCGTACGATACACGGCTGCGCCCCTCGGTCGGTTGGGCGGGTAAGTGGGCCGTGGGACTCCGCGCAAAAAAAAAAAATAAATAAAAAAAATAAAAAAAAAATACCCACATAAAAGATAAGCTCAAAGATGCAAAAATGGCTATGAACGCCACCTGGAAAAACTTTTTAGGCAGAAAAAACGTTAAAATGAGTGCCAAGTACAGCCTTTTCCAGGCGACAGTGAAAACAATTATGTGCTACTCGGCAGAGGTGTGGGGAAATCAAAGATATGAAGATGCGGAACTTTTTTTGTAAAAAAGATATTTCGACTGCCACAAAATACTCCCGACTATGCAATTTTTATTGAAACAAGATGCCTAGTATATTCTCCTACACACTTCAGCAGCACTTTAATTACATCGATAAGGTTATGCATATGCCAAATAGTAGATTACCGAAAATAATTGCAAAATCTCTCTGTGAAAGAAACGAACTTCCATTCTCTTGATGGACGGATATTGCAACCGAATGCAGTTGCCCCTTGAACTCGAGGATGCAAGTTCATGGAGCAGGAAATTTCGTGCCGAAATCATTAACAGATACCGCAACATAGAAAGAGAAAAGTTTATAACTAAGGCCAAAAACAGCGCGTCGAGGAGTGTGTATAAAATTCTTGAGCATAATTTATCTGAAAAAAACTACTTCCACGATCAACATAAAGGAGAACTCATAAAACATATCTTCCAAGCTAGAACCGAGACTTTACCTCTAAATGGCAGACCATACAGCAGCAACCCATCACTGGAATGCCGCCTCTCCAACATGCGAGAAATCGAGGATGTTCAACACTTCATTGCAGTCGGCCCTATTCTGAGAGAGATTCGTTTTACATGTTTTACGAAAACCTCCCTTTGTGAATGGGATCTCCAGTCTTCTAAATGGGGAAAACTGGGAGAATCTGGCATTCTTCATTACAAACGCCAGTTATTACAGAAAAAAAATTATTTTAGAACAATTTTAGAATCTAACTTAACTAAGTTAACCGACTGACGGCATAAAAGCCATTATCGTTGCAACCAATTTTTGTTTTTTTATTTGTTTTTATGTAAATTTAAATATGTACAGCCAGCTATAAATAAGCAACAGAGGACAACAAAACACAAACAATAAACAACCTACTACTACTACTACTACTAATAGTAACTTAAACCCTTGTAAGGTCCATTTCTCTCAGGACCCGAAACAGTTTTATAACTTCGTTAACACCAAGCGTAAATCTAATTCTTTTCCTTCCTCGCTGACGAAAACATGACGGCAACCATAGATCAGGCAATAGCCGATTTATTTGCCGAATTTTTTCAAACGACCTAGTCGACTTTAGATTATTAAAGTCAAACCTCATATTCTGTCCCACTGTAACAGAAAGCTCTCTTCTTTTGGATCTTCTTCGTATTAAGCCTATTTATTCACCAGGGCCCGATGGTATTCCTGGGTGCGTGCTAAGGTATTGCGCTAAGGCCCTTCACAAGTTGCTTACCTTATCTATAGAAACTTCCCAATTCCCAAATATTTGGAAGGAATTATTTGTTATTCCTCTTTTCAAAAAAGGTAACAAGTAAGAAGCCAGTAACTATAGAAGCGAGTAACTATAGAAGCCAGTCAGTGAGCGGTAGTGTTTTTGTTTTGCGCTCCGAATTTTAATTTTTCTTGTTGAAACCACCGGGGCTTACGTTAATCTTTTTTAACATTTCTAAACCTTTAAGTGTCTTTTAACAACTTTCCGTTCGCTTCGCGAGTGCATCGTTATTAACTTGTGTTTTGAAATTAAAAATTAATTCGGTGCTGTTTTGTTGTTATTGTTTTCTATTGCCTCCCTTTTCAGTCTTTCCCTTCGTCGTTGGGCGCTGTTGGAACGGCACGCACTCCAACGGTAATATCTCTCTGAGGTGTCTTATACCGGAGTTAATCGGTTAATAATCCAACTCTCTCTCTCTCCCTTTTCGTTTCTATCTCGTTTCGTGGTGCCTAACATTAAAGTTAATCGGTGTTTCGCTCCCGCTCTTTCGCTCTGTCGCTTTTCATTAAAAAGTTCTTGAGCGATTTCGATTTTTTTGTCCGCTATAGTGCACAGTGGACCGTGGTCAGTGATAATGGCTTTCTGTTCATTGAAAAATTGCAAGAAAGTTATCTCGGCTGGATAGCAAACTATTCCCTGCCATACATGTGATAAAATTTATCACGCAAAGTGTCTTGGCAATTCTGGCCTGGTTTCTGATGCCATCGATAAGAGAAGTGGCCTACGCTACTACTGCGATAAATGCATCGTTTACGAGAACCAGGCAATATCTATAGGCGGCTTACAAAAAGCAGTGTTACGGAATTAATCCGGAACTGCCGTAAAAATACGGACCTGCTCGTGGCGCTTGAATCGCAGCTCACTAGTCGCATGCTAGCTGAGCCTGATTCCCCAAAGCGCAATAAAGTCGCGGTCGGTGGGAATTCTTTGGCAAGAGCAGTGCAACCTGCTGCCCGCTGGAGCTCAGCTGCCAATCTTAGGTGTCACTCAAATCGTACTAAAATCGGGTGCAAAAAGTGATTCGGTACCCGAAGTTGCTGGAACTAATGTGGCCCTGCTAGGTTCTTCCGCTCTGTCTGATCAAAATAAAGTAGTGGCCCCAACACCTCATGTGGACTTAACGTCCGGAATACCGGCCGATACCGGTAGTACAGATACAAAAAGGGTTGCATGTGTTGTACCAAAATCGGTTACTTGTGTTCGGGTGATCCAGCTAAAACATGTATTTGTTTCACGGCTCGCCCCAGACCTCTCATCTCTGGATATTACGGCTTATATCCGTAACAAAATCTAAGTTGATGATTTGAAGGACGAACAATTTAAATTTTCTTATGCTAGGAAAGTATCATCATTTAAGATTGGTATTCCTTGTGCTCTTTTTGCATCTGTGTGTTCCACCAGATTCTGGCCCGAGGGCATATTTGTAAAAGAGTACGAAGCTAAGAGAAAAAAGAATAGTTCAGGGGAAATGGAAAATACCATTAAAGAACCATCCCAAGCGCCCGTCACATCCTCTTCTATCCCAAAAAACTAGCCTCTTCTTACTAAGTAAGCTGACTAAATTGTACTCGGATAGTTTTTTTTTCCCATATAATATTATGGTATGTACAGAGACCTGGTTAAGGCCGGATATTCATAGCTCCGAAATTCTCCCGGGTAAGTACACAATTTTCAAGCTTGATCGTCCGTCCAGTCGGGGAGGGGGAGTCCTGATTGCTGTTGATTCAACCCATTCGTCTGAATTACTAACTTTCGAAGAATTTTACGACATCGAATTCCTAGGTATAAAATTATCGTTTCCCGGTAGTTTTGTATATATTACTTGTTCATATATCCTACCATCATCTATGTTCCCTATTTACGCAAATCACCTTTCCGTTATTCAGTCCATTTCCAAAAAACTGTCAGATCGAGATCAGTTAATAGTTAGTGTCACCTGCGCCGGTCAGCTTTGCCAACCCCAGGCGGGCAAACTGGAATAAATACAAAGAAATTCTATCGAACTTCCTCCCCAGGAAGCCACCAGAAAGCACTCAGGAGCTAGATAATATAGTAAACAAATTCATAGAAGCATGCAACGCGGCATTCTCAGCGGCATGCCCGTTAGGGAAACCAAGGGGAAAGAAAAAACCTCCTTGGTGGACCCAGCAATTATCAATCCTCAGAGCCAAATGCAGAAACCTGTTCAATAGAGCGAAAGCTGCAAATGAGGACATAAGCTGGCAAAGCTTCAAAAAGGAACTAGCCACATACAAAAAGGCCATCAGAAAAGAGAAGAGAACTGCGTGGCAGAACTTCTGCTCGGACATTGAAAAGACAACTGATGCCGCAAGGCTCAGAAAAATACTTTCTAAGACAGCCGTATCCCTTGGCTATCTCCAAAAGGCTGACGGATCATGGTCGGACTCTAGTGAAGAATCCCTAAACCTACTCCTAGACGCTCACTTCCCAGGGAGCCTGCAAACAGGACATCCCCCAGGAAGACACACTGGAGAAGGAATAAACTTAAATCTTCTACTATCAGACCGTAATATAAACTGGTCCATTCATAGTTTTAAGCCATACAAATCGCCGGGACCGGACAATATAACACCGGCACATATTCAGCAAGCAGGAGAACTAGCTATAAACTGGCTGAGAAAAATATTCCAGACCATTCTTGCAGTAGGAGAACTACCTACAGCATGACGGGAAACGAAAGTCGTTTTCATCCCTAAGGCAGGGAATGCCTCCCATACTACAGCGAAGGATTTCAGACCGATAAGTCTGACATCATTCCTGCTAAAAATCCTAGAAAGACTGTTAGGTCTACATATTAGAGACATCAGATATCAGAGGCGCAACACGCATACACCAAAGGTAAGTCGACCGAATCGGCGCTACACTTGGTAGTAAGCAACATCGAGAAATCACTCAGTATACAAGAATACACCTTGATCGCCTTCCTTGACATAGAAGGAGCTTTCAACAACGTGCTCCCCGCGGCAATAACAGAATCCCTCACTGAACTAGGGGTTGAGCCACCGCTGGTGGGGCTGATCCACAAATTGCTGATAAGCAGATTGGTCACGGCCACACTAGGGACCTCAACCCAGTTTAGATTAGTGAACAGAGGCACTCCGCAAGGAGGTGTACTATCACCCCTTTTATGGAATATCGCGGTAAATAAACTACTGCGGATTCTTGAAGGAGGAGGCTGTAAAATAGTGGCATACGCAGACGATGTCGCTATCATCTTTAATGGTAGGTATCCACAAACGTTAGGCGATCTTATGACCGCAAAACTAAAAACACTATCGGAATGGACTACAAAGAACGGACTTGGGGTAAATCCCTCAAAAACTGAACTAGTCCTTTTTACAAATAGATACAAAATCCCAAAACTTAACCCACCCACTTTAAACAACTGTAATTTCTCTTTTAGCGAGCACGCAAGATACTTGGGGTTAGTATTAGATAAGCGTCTTAAATGGGGCCTAAACAACCAAGAGAGAACCAAGAAAGCGACCATTGCACTTTACTCTTGTAAAAAAGCAATTGGGCTAAGATGGGGTATGTCCCCTAAAATCGTCAATTGGATATACATAGCGGTAGTCAAGCCAATCCTACTATATGGAGTGGCTCTGTGGTGGACCGCTTTACACAAAAAATGTATCAAAGTACAGCGCATGGCGGCCTTGTGTATGAGTGGAGCCCTTCGAACTACCCCAAACGAAGCGCTGAATGCGATCTTGAACCTCCAAAGCCTGGACTTAGCAGGAATGGAAAGGGCGAAATCGGCAGCCATTCGACTAAGGGATACAGGGCAATGGAAAGCCCAACTGTATGGTCACGCTAAGATTCTTCAGCATGACAAATTGATCCCGCCAAAAACGGATCTATGTAAAACCCGTGAATACAATCACACGCCCTTCGAAGCTCTGATCCCAGGCAGGGAAGTTTGGGATCGTGGCCGACCGGGCTCAATAGACGCAATCTGTTTATATACAGACGGCTCCAAACTAGACGGACACGTAGGTGGAGGTATATACTCCGAGCAATTAGAGATCAGGCGGTCTTTCAGACTTCCTGACCACTGCAGTGTCTTCCAAGCGGAAGTGTATGCTATAATGGAAGCACTTGTCTGTTTAAGGGACTTAAACACCCAGAACAGACACATAAACATATATAGTGATAGCCAAGCGGCTATTAAATCAATCTACTCGACAAATACAAACTCCCGAACAATAGCAGACTGTCGCAAATCTCTTCACGAGATGGCTAGTCAGTTTACTGTCAGCCTTATATGGGATCCGGTTCACCGGGATATCGTAAGCAACTGTATAGCAGACGAGCTAGCCAGGCAAGGCAACACCATACCTCTTCTTCCAGGAAAGGAGAATGTCGGCATGCCGATGGCTACTTGTAAGCTAATTATTAAAAACCACTTCAGCAAATTAGCCAACACTTATTGGCAAAACAAACCGCAATGCCGAATCTCTCACCAGACATGGCCTGAAATAAACAATAAGAAAACATCAGAACTACTCAATTTCAGCCGCACTGAGTGCGGCATGCTAATTCGAGTACTCACAGGCCACTGGCTCGTTGGCGCACACGCCGGCAGGCTAAAAGCCCCAAAAAATGATTTTTGCAGAAGCTGCAGGGATGAGGAAGAAGAGGAAACGGTGGAACACCTACTCTGTTCATGCCCAGCCCTATGCAGGCTTAGACTGAAACACTTAGGATATCCTTTCATAAATGACCTGACCGAAATATCGCAGACTAACCTGAAGAGTCTAAGCTCTTTTATTAAATCCTCCGGATGGGGGACCTGCTGATCGACCAACCTACAGGCTGACTCTTAACGGATAGGGGACCCAAAAACAGAGATCTTACGGTATCACAATGGACCCACAAAGGTCTAGGTGTACCAGGCTACAGCCTGGCAGCCGTCCTAACCTAACCTAACCTAACCTAGGTGATTTTAATATACCTAGTGCGACATGGTCCCCTGAGGAAAATTCTAATATTTTACTTCCTTTAGCGCAGCATGACTTTATTGACGGCTTGCTTGACATTGCGCTATCCCAAGTGAACCATGTTAAGAACTGCTTAGGACATTTACTGGACTTGTTTTTTGTTTCAAATTCAGAAGGCGTTTGCCTATCATGAACATCACCACTTACAGAACCGGAAGATCCTTATCATCCAACTCTAGAGCTGACTGTAGATGCAAGAACCGAGCTGAATAAAAAATCTAAAAAGTCGGTTAAACGAATCCGCTGCTTTCGTAAGGCAAACTTTTATCTTTTAAATACTTTTATATCTGGCTATGAATGGTCCGAATTTTATTCATGCACTAACATGGTTGAGGCCGTTAATATCTTTTATAATGCATTGAACTCCTTCTTTTATCTGTGTGTTCCGTTATACTATCCGTCAATGTCAAATAAACCTCCATGGTTTAATAAGGAAATGTCACACCTACAAAATATTAAGTCCAGACTTTTCAAGAAATTTAAAATGTGCGGTTCACAATCTGCCTTCTCTCGGTACCTAAGGGCTCGGTCAAATTTTACCGTGCTTAACGCCCGGTGTTATAAAAGTTATCTGACTCGTTGTATGGTCCAAATTTCACAAAATCCAAAACAGTTTTATAATTTTGTTAACACTAAGCGTAAATCAGCCTGTTACCATGCATCGTTATCATTCGAAAATTCTACGGCAAATTCTGATCAGGCGATTGCCGATCTATTTGCCCAGTTTTTCCAGACAACATATTCTGTTTCATCCCGTCCAAATCCGTCTTATTCAAATGCCAGATCCAAGTCGAACTTGATTTTTGGTCCGAGGTTTAGCGAACGCTCCCTTCTTTGGATCTCCATAAAGATAAGCCAGTCTATTAACCGGGTCTGGACGGAGTTCCAGGCTGCTTAAATACTGTGCTGAAACTCTGTGTAGACCTCTATACAAATTGTTTAACTTGTCTTTGAAAACGTCTCTTTTCCCACTTATTTGGAAGAAGTAATTTGTTATTCCCCTTCATAGGAAAGGAAATAAATGCAATACAAGTAATTTCAGAGGCATATCCAAATTATCCGCCGTCCTAAAGCTTTTCGAAAACACTATTACACCCCATTTGCATTATCTTTGTAGATCGATTATATCTCCATGTCAACATGGATTTATAAGGCGAAGATCTACGACGACAAACCTCTTGGAGCTAACGTCTTTTGTAATAAATGGCTTTAGAAAGGACATGCAGACTGACGTAGTTTACACTGATTTTAGTAAAGCGTTTGATTCAGTAAATCACTCGCTTCTTGTATTAAAGCTAGACTTATTAGGGTTTCCATGTGATCTTCTAACATGGATCTCAAGTTATCTGAGTGGTAGGACTCAACGAGTCCTCTTTAAGAACTCGATCTCTGATTTGATCCGAGTTTCTTCAGGCGTCCCACAAGGAAGCCACCTTGGCCCACTTCTTTTTACTTTATTTATAAACGATCTCCCTCTAGTCTTGACAAGGTCGCGTGTCCTTATGTACGCAGATGACGTTAAGTTATGCCTGCAATATAACGAAATTTCTAGCAGTTCAGACTTACAATCTGACCTAAATGCTTTTCAAACATGGTGTTGTTAAAATCTTTTGGATTTAAATAGCGCTAAGTGCAAAGTAATGACATTTTTTTGGGTGAACCCACAATATGCAACGTATACGCTGGGTGGTTGCGCGTTGTCTAGAATTACGCATGTTGATGACCTTGGCGTCATCCTTGACCCAAAACTTAAGTTTTGTGACCATATTACTTCTATGGTAAATAGAGCCAGGGGATTACTTGGATTTATAAAAGGTGGTTCAAGGAATTCGATGATCCTTATGTTACAAAGACTCTCTTCATTTCACTAGTCCGTCCAATCCAGGAGTATTGTTCAGCAGTTTGACGTCGTCAGTATGATGTACATATAGACCGGATCTCCATGACAGACTCTTCTGTGCAAAAGAACTTTTTATTATTTGCTCTACGGGGCCTTAACTGGAATTTGCATTCCTTATTTTACCATCCTACTCTAGTAGACTTCTCCTAATTAATCTACCATCCTTAGTAAACCGTAGAACGATGATTGGTACAATTTTTATCTATAAACTTTTTCACGGGGATGTGGAGAGTCCCGAGTTACTGGGTCGCATAAACTTCTCCGTGCCTAATAGAATTACAAATAACAATGTTCCTCTTACTTTAAATATTTGTAGATCTAACTATGATATGCATGAACCGTTTAGAGTACTATAGACTATAGCATGTTATTTCTAACTTAGTCTGTCCGCTTTTATATTGTCCTTTTTCACTTCTCGCGATCTCGTTTTTACGCCCATTGGGTAATAGGGCTCTGCGCGTAACAAGCACTGCTTGGTGTCGTAAGGGCCACTTGTTTGCGCTGATCATAGTGCATCAACGTCCGAATTAACTATAGAGGTATTTCTAAGTTGTCAGCTATTCCTAAGCTTTTTGAAAAAATCATTACTCCTCATTTGCAGCACCCTTGTAGATCAATCATTTCTCCGTTGTAGTATGCGCACATATCGGGTACATACTGTACATTAATAGCGTTAAATTATAAATACACAAAAGTCCAACGGCCAGCAACATTAATAGCGTTAAATTATAAATTCACAAAAGTCCAACGGCCAGCAACATTAATAGCGTTAAATTATAAATACACAAAAGTCCAACGGCCAGCACATTTTCAAGTGCATTGGTAACATGATCACCTCAGAATATTGGCATCTCAAATGCCCATTCAGAACAAGCCACCTTAAGGTCTGTGCTTTGATTTATTTGGTTGCCAGCGTGGTGAATATATGTAGAACACCACGGTCAACATATTTCCCCGCTGCTGCAAAAATCCCAGCAAAGACACTTAAGCTTAAGCAAAGATTATTGAGAATTGACGATTAATAAAGAGAAGACCTGTTGGTCCATAAAACTTACTTATAAAACGACTTATTGAGGATTGAGGACCTTTGAACGATTTACATGGCGACCGTGGCATCGAAGGATCATGACAGCTAAGGATCCGTGGACCATGGAAAAATGATCTGAGTGAGTAGAGATGGAGTTATGGCTATTATTTAAAAACCAACCGCCACCCCAATGGGCAACAGCCCAAAAGTTACAAAAAGAACTTGATTTTCTAAATTCAAGCCTTAAAAAATCAAAGCCAATAACTCCAGCTCACTAAGCAATTATAAACTTGTGCAAAGAAAAAAAAATAACACCTCCTCCTCCCCCAAAGAAAATACCACAAAGGATCAAGAAGTGTCCCAAGGACTGCCCAGGACCTCTGGAGAGCCCACACTGCAAATCAACATGTATTAAAACCTGTGCGATGACCGGCACCGGTACCGCCTGAGCCCATAGGCCCAGGACATCTGCAGCTGAGACAACAAGTGTGAAAGCAGGCCGCCCCTTATGCCAGCGAAGGAGCATCAGCGAGCAAACCGGCGACGACCAGCTGATACAGACAAGGACGAAAACATCCCGAATTAAACACAAAAATAATAAATAAAAGATAAAAACTTTTATATGTATAAGACAAAAATTGTAAAATTGAGCGGAATCTTCTCTGCCCGATTATAAGTGTAGCCCGTAAAGCTATACGAAACCATAGGCAGGAAAATTATAAAATTAAACTAAAAAAACAACATTTAAGAAAATTTGATTAAATTTTAATAATAGTATAAGTAAGACATTTTCTATTGATGATAGGAACCCATACATAAATGGCATAAGATTTAAAATAAAAGAATTGGAAAGAATACCCAAAATGGGTTTAATTGATACAAAAACTGTCGATTCCACGGCAAATGTAATAAATAAAATAGAATCAGAAAAAATTGATATGGAAACTGTAATACTATTATAATCGTTTCGTGTACAGGGTTTTGGGTTTTATTTTTAGTAATAAGATGCTGATTCTACATGTGGATGATTTCCCTGCCTATACCGCACTTAATGCTACTCACTCAGACAGACTCAGTGGATCCCGGCAAGCGTGGTGTTGGTATCCGTTGGAGGGTGTGGCTGCAGGTCCTGGCTCGGCTGGTGCACGTGGTACTACCGCAAGGTTACCGGTCGCGGAGTTAAAATAATCCTACGTCTACTCCCGCACTCGACTTTTTCGTTCGCACTCCAGAACTCGACTCCCTTTAGTAGTCCAGAACTTGACTTTTTATACGCACTTCAGAACTCATGCAGCCAAGTTCTTTGGTATTCCATCTTTCTCGCTGCTTCAGTTTTCTGCATGATCGAGTTGTCCTGCTCTCACGACGACGGGTTCTATTGCTGGTGACGCTGGCGTAAGCTCGCTCTCGCTCTTCTGCTCCGCTGCTGCCGTCGCGTACTCTCGCTCTTCTGCTCTGATGCTGCTGTGTTCGGTGGAAATTTCCATTGCATCTCCGGCTTGATTCTCGCTGCTTCGCTTCCTTTGCTACTGCGCACTTGTAACGACCTACTTATTGTCTCTATCCCTCCCACTGCCTAGAGAGGAGCCATTAAACTATCGTGCTTATGTTTTAACTTATGCTTATTTAATGTGGTTGATTATGTATTATATGTATATTAGATATTTAAATTGGGCGGCCAATTCTGGCCGTTACACCCCCCTTTACTTCGCCGGGCGAAGAGAGACGGTGACCTCGTTCCGGGTATTGATCCGCACCCGATAGTGTTGATCGTTTCCGGTCTCCAAAACCCGGATGTTGCGGCGAAGGTTTTTGGCCACCCGAGCCTGAAGTCGCTCCACGACATGTCGCTGCAAGTTGTCTTGAAGTGGGTGCATCCGCCAGTTGGCCGGGACGGGTACCCACTCACTGTGCCTCATCCGGCAAGTTGAGGGGCTTCGTTGGCCAGAACTCCTTGGGGTTACTGGCTCTCGCTCGTCGTGGGTTCCGCCTGCGGTGTTGGTCTGCCGTGACTGGTGGCTTTGTTGACGTCGCAGGGCGTCGGCTGAGGTGCTGGGGCGGTCGTCGTCTATGTCCACGTCCATGCGGAAACAGCGAACCGGCTCGCCGACAGGGGTTGCCAACTGGGGACCGCATCCGCCGCTCATCTGCGTGCTTCCGCCACCTGGCATTCGTACCACGTAGTCGTAGACCACCTGGGCAATGCATCCGGCCAGCGAATTGTCGATGCGTGCCTTTCCTACTGGTACTCGATTTTCCCCCGAAGGTCCAGTCTCAGGCGTTGGGGTTGCTGCTGGGGTTGTCCAGGTGGCGGGCTCCTGAAAGCCCTCCCAAGACCCGTACCCTGGTGGTGGGTCTTCGTCCTCCTCTGCAGGTCCGGTGACTGGTGGCGGCTCTGGCTCGTCGTCGTCGCTTATGTCGACCACCTCGATCGTATAAGGCTGGCGGGGAGGCGTGGCTCTGTCGTCACTGGTCATGAGCTGGCCGGCCACTGGGGTGTGCTCGGTCACTTCCAACATGGGGCTGATCGCGGGCATATTCAGCTGCGGGAACCTGTCAGTCCGAAGTGGTACCTCCTCTTCCTCTACGTCCATGGCTCCAGCGTTCGCCTGCTCCTCTCGAGCCCGTGGTTCACCATTGTCATCGAAGCCCTCCAAATAGTGCTCCAGATACTCGATGGTGGCAGGGCTGAGCTCGTCGCTTATGGTGAGGGGCGACTCTGGGAGTATTACTACGGCAGGCACCATTGGGTTTGCCTCCAGTCGTTCGTGGGTGCGAGGTCGAGTATGCCGAGCGTTTCTGGTGGAACGGCGGCGTCTGCGGTGTCCAGGCATGTCTGCCCCCGGTGCTGTGAAATATTAAAATTACCACCTAGTCCTGCCTAGCTATCTTGGGAGTGCGGTTTACAATGTTTAGGTTAACCTTACAGGCTAAGATTACAATGTTCAGGTTAATCTAGATATATCTACTCTACCAGACCCTCATCGGTTGGGATGCCATCGGCGTCTTCGAACTCACTGTTGATATCGTCTTCATGGAACGCCTTAAGGTCTGCAAGGCCAGCTGTTCGTCGGCGCTTGGTTCTCGGGTCTTGGAGTCGGATGATGTTTTGGGCGGCGAAGTTTACGACCTTAAATGGCCCGTCATAGCGTGGGGCTAATTTGGCCGCAAATCCGTCCGCAGCCCTAGAAATGTGGTGTTGCTTCACGAGGACCAGATCCCCAATGGCTGGCTGCCATGTGCGTCTTCTCAGATTGCAGTGCTTGCTTTGGTTCTCGCTGGACCGTTGCATATTTTCCAAGGCTATCTTGAAAACCTCTTGGAGATGGGTTGCCTTGGCGGTGGGGGTCACGGGTCCTTTGCCCGAGTGTGGGGTGACTTCGTGATAAAGTGAGCCCGGCAGTCTCGGCTCCCGGCCTTGTAGGAGGTAAGCGGGACTAAATCCGGTGGTGTCGGAGGCGGCATCCTAAGTTTTCTGGTTTCCTTCGATGTACTGCGCTATCATCGTCTTGATAGTCCTGTTGGCACGCTCTGTGGGGTTTTGCTGCGACGAATATGGTGCGGTGTGCTGAATATTCATTCCTAGCTGTTTTCCAAATTCCTTAAAAGCCCGGCTAGTAAACTGTGTCCCATTATCGCATACAAAAGTCTTGGGCACCCCGAATCTGGCCAAGATTCGTTCGCGAAACGACCGAGATAGGTGGGCCGTTGTCGCCTTGCGAAGCGGAACGAGTTCCACCCACTTACTGAATAAGTCGAAGAAGACCAGCAGCATAGTATTGCCGTGGGTAGATCGGGGCAACGGTCCTACGAAGTCGGCATAGAATGTGTCGAATGGTTCCGCCACGATCCGAGTATGCATCTGTCCCGGGGGCTTCAGTTGGCTGGCCTTATATTTCTGGCAAGTTTCGCACTTGCGGACGTACCTGGCGACGTCGCGGAAAAGTCCGGGCCAGTAGTACCTCTGCATGATCCGTTTGGTCGTTTTCCGGATTCCCAGGTGTCCAGCGGGGGGTTGGTCATGGCACTCCTGTAAGATACGCCCACGAAGGTGGTGTGGTACGCACAGTTTCCAGGGAATATAGTCTTCTTCTTCCGGGCGATTCCCGAAGCGCCGATACGGCTGGTCGTTCTCTTGGGCGTACTCATCCGTGGCTGCTTGTTGTAGTCGTTCTAGCGGTTGTCTCGAGAGCGCGTCGGCTACAACGTTTTGGTTCCTTCGGCGGTAGTGTACGTCAAAGCGATACTGTTGCAGTTCTAAGGCCCAGCGGGCTATGCGTCCTGTGGGATTCGCAATGGCGTTGAGCCACTTTAGCGCCAAATGATCTGTGATTACATCGAAGTGGTATCCTTCGAGGTAAATCGGAATTTTCGCACTGCCCACCACACAATTGCCAGGCATTCTTTTTCACTTGTGGAATAATGGCCTTCTGCAGTCGATAGACGCCGACTGGCGTAAGCGATGACTCGTTCCTGGCCTTCAATCTGTTGCGTCAACACTGCTCCGAGGCCAAAGTCACTGGCGTCGGTCTGAACTGTGAATTTTTCCTCGAAGTCCGGGCAAGCAAAGACGGCTACTTCTGATAACTTGGTTTTTAATCCCTCGAATGCCTGTTGCTGGTCTTTGCCCACGTCCATTTCTGACTCTTCTTGAGCAGCTTAGTCATTGGTTGCACAATGTCTGTGAAGTTTGGTACAAATCTGCGGTACCATGATGCAATGCCCAGGCATCGCCTTAGTTCCTTGATCGTTAACGGTGGTTGGAGTTCCTTAATAATAATCTTCTCCGGGTCTGTATGGATTCCATCCTCGCTGATCTGGTGTCCTAGGTATACGATACTCCTCTGAAAGAATTTACATTTATCCTGGTTGAGCTTCAGATTTGCGACTCGCAGTCGGTGGAGTACTTCCCGTAGATGCTGCATATGTTCCTTGAGCGTTTTGCTGACGATAATAATATCGTCAAGATACGCAAAAGCGTGTGTGTCCATTTCTGGCCCAATGACTCGATCCAGGGCTCGCTGAAATGTCGCTGGCGCTGAGTGGAGTCCAAACGGTATTACTTTCCAATGATACAAGCCTCGACCTGGCTGTAAAAGCAGTGCATTCTCTGCTGCCGGCCGCCATCGGAATTTGCCAATATCCACACTTCAAATCTAGAGTAGATATGTATTTAGCGTTCCCTAGTTTCTCCAGAATATGATTGATCCGCGGTAGTGGATACTTATCGGGAACAGAGCGGGCGTTCAGTTGCCGGTAGTCCACGCACATTCGCACGTCTCCCGTCTTTTTACCCACGAGCACGATTGGTGCGCTGTGTGGACTCTTCGATGGCTCTAACCTACCGTCGCGTAAAAGTTCATCAACCTGGTCATCAATGATCCGTTGCATCGCTGGGTTCTTGGTGAAATAACGCTGCTTGATCGGACGATCGTCCCTCATCAGAATCGAGTGCTCCGTAATTGAGGACACGCCGGTTAGTCCTCTGAATTTGTCCAGTTCGGCTTCCAACTCCGTCTCCGCTGTTTGCAGATCTGCCTCGTCCACGATTCAGGTGTCTCCGTCTAATGGTTCATCTGTAGCGGCTGTGGCCACTGCTGCCGCTCCTGCAGATCGTCGAAATGGGTTACGCCGTATGGCTTCGGGGCATGGTGCAGATAGAATATCTCTCGGGCTGGTTCTCTGTGCCTCGGTGGCGCTGGTTGGTGTTGGTATAGTGGAGTCCTCAGCCGGTCTTGTTGCATGATCCGATGGTAGCGTTCGGGTACGCGGGGCCGTCCGGGTGTGCACAGCGGGATTCTGCTGTTCTTCGTATCTCGGCTGGACTGGATTCGGCAGGGTTGGCGGCTGGTCGCCGCTGCGCCTGCAGGGCTGGATTCGACGAGGTTGGCGGGGCTGGTCGCCGCTGCGCCTGTAGTGCTGGGCTCGCCAGGGTTGGATTCGACGAGGTTGGCGGGGCTGGTCGCCGCTGCGCCTGTAGTGCTGGGTTTGCCAGGGTTGGATTCGACGAGGTTGGCGGGGCTGGTCGCCGCTGCGCCTGCAGAGCTGGTTGATCCTGTCGTAACTTAAGTCTCACCTGGCTTATTTCCAGAGAGGCTTCTGTCTTGCTGAGGAAATCCATTCCCAAGAGCACGTCATCGATTGTAGTGGGTAACACCAGAACTGGCATGACTACTTGCTGGCCTCCCAAACGAATGGTAACGCTGAGTGCTCGGCGACCCTTTCACTGATGAAAGTGCGCGTGGCTCCGGTGTCGATGGTAGCACAGAGAGGCTGATCTTCGATGGACACCGTCGCCACTATCCGGCTCCCTTCACATCGAAGAGTGGGTTCTATTGCTGGCGGGGGGTATTGAGCGCTGTCTCCGTCCGTTCCCTAGGTGGGCGGAAGCGCTCTTCGTTTCCCGAGGGCGTGGCTCGGCAGCAGTGGATCGTTCGTATCTGACGCCTAGTTCGCGGCAGTTGGGTTCCTTGCCAGAAAAGTGGGACGGGCTCTCGATGTCGTCATCAGCTGGGCATATCTGTGTTGAACCCGATCCCGGGTAACTTCGAAGTTCGTCACCAGCTGGGTCATGTCGTCTCGTGAAAAGTTGGTACTCTGGGCGGAGATTTTCGTAGATCCGATTCAATTCCTGATTCCCGTCGTAGTGGGCTCGGCGCATCATCAAGCGTAAGTTGAGGGCGAAATCTTTGAAGCTTTCACCTGGCCGCTGCAGCCTAGCGCGGATCTCATCTTCTAGAGTTTGAAAATAGCGTGGCGGCAAAAAGAAATCCAGAAACTCACACGTAAATTCCTTCCAGGTGGCTTTCTGAAGTTGACTGACTCGAAACCAGTCTCCGGCTCGACCAAGTAAAATGCACTCTTGGGAGTTGGTTCCTCTCGATCTGATATGCATCCGCTCGCTCTTCTAATTGCTCCAGAAAATACAGCGGATCGCCGATCTCGCCGTCGAAGAATATGCCCCACTTTCGTAACTTATCCGCCAGGCCAAAGTGGAGAACTCGTTCGGCTTCCATCCGCGGTAGGGATCCAGGCTGCCCAGTCTCGTTGCGTCCCAGTGGTGCATTCCCCGGGTTCCAGTCGGAGGAATTTGAAGTAGATGTGTCCCCGCCTGATGCGATGTGGTGAGGGCTCGCGGGACTTTGCCTTGTATAAGAGTTCCAGCTCTATCAAGCGTTCCACTCGTAGCTTGGGCAGATCGTCTTGATCCATGTATGCGGACATTCGTTTCCGCAGGTCTGCCAGGGTACCTTCTGGGGTTAGCCCGAATTACTTAAAGATCTCCTCCAGCTGCTCCTTCTTGATGTCGTAGATCCACTGCTTCCCCATGGTATTTGCGGATCTCAGACGTGTTGCCTCTCGATGAAATCTGTGGTTTTAAACTTAGCGCTTAAACTCTGGCGTGCGGCTAGTGCGAGGTTACTACAGTGGCTGTGCGCCTGGCAACTTGTCTCAACCGAGGCTTTGGGTTTTATTTTTAGTAATAAGATGCTGATTCTACATGTGAATGATTTCCCTGCCTATACCGCACTCCTTGTCTTAACGCTACTCACTCAGACAGACTCAGTGGATCCCGGCAAGCGTGGTGTTGGTATCCGTTGAAGGGTGTGCCGCAGATCCTGGCTCGGCTGGTGCACGTGGTACTACCGCAAGGTTACCGGTCGCGGAGTTAAAATAATCCTACGTCTACTCCCGCACTCGACGTTTTCGTTCGCCCCCCAGAACTCGACTCCCTTTCGTAGTCCAGAACTTGACTTTTTATACGCACTTCAGGACTCATGCAGCCAAGTTCTTTGGTATTCCATCTTTCTCGCTGCTTCGGTTTTCTGCATGATCGAGTTGTCCTGCTCTCACGACGACGGGTTCTGTTGCTGGTGACGCTGGCGTAAGCTTGCTCTCGCTCTTCTGCTCCGCTGCTGCCGTCGCGTACTCTCGCTCTTCTGCTCTGATGCTGCCGTCGCGTACTCTCGCTCTTCTGCTCCGATGCTGCTGTGTTCGGTGGAAATTTCCATTGCATCTCCGGCTTGATTCTCGCTGCTTCGCTTCCTTTGCTACTGCGCACTTGTAACGACAATTCTAAGCAATCACCTAATACTAGGCAAAAATCTTTCAATGATAGCCTTTGAAAAGTAATAAAAACAAATAATGGAATGGGAAGAATTAAAAAGAAGATTAAATGAACAAAAAATTATATTTAATAAATCATACAAATCTTTGGCACAAAATAGACCAATTCAGAAAAATACGGCTGGTCGCCGCTGCGCCTGCAGAGCTGGTTGATCCTGTCGTAACTTAAGTCTCACCTGGCTTATTTCCAGAGAGGCTTCTGTCTTGCTGAGGAAATCCATTCCCAAGAGCACGCCATCGATTGTAGTGGGTAACACCAGAACTAGCATGACTACTTGCTGGCCTCCCAAACGAATGGTAACGCTGAGTGCTTGGGTGACTTCCCTTCTGCTTCCGTCGGCGAGGCTGAGTTGAGAGATGACTGCGCGCTGATTTTGCTCGGTTCTGACTAACTCGGCGACCCTTTCACTGATAAAAGTGCGCGTGGCTCCGGTGTCGATGGTAGCACAGAGAGGCTGATCTTCGATGGACACCGTCGCCACTATCCGGCTCCTTTCACATCGAAGAGTGGGTTCTATTGCTGGCGGGGGGTATTGAGCGCTGTCTCCGTCCGTTCCCTAGGTGGGCGGAAGCGCTCTTCGTTTCCCGAGGGCGTGGCTCGGCAGCAGTGGATCGTTCGTATCTGACGCCTAGTTCGCGGCAGTTGGGTTCCTTGCCAGAAAAGTGGGACGGGCTCTCGATGTCGTCATCAGCTGGGCATATCTGTGTTGAACCCGATCCCGGGTAACTTCGAAGTTCGTCACCAGCTGGGTCATGTCGTCTCGTGAAAAGTTGGTACTCTGGGCGGAGATTTTCGTAGATCCGATTCAATTCCTGATTCCCGTCGTAGTGGGCTCGGCGCATCATCAAGCGTAAGTTGAGGGCGAAATCTTTGAAGCTTTCACCTGGCCGCTGCAGCCTAGCGCGGATCTCATCTTCTAGAGTTTGAAAATAGCGTGGCGGCAAAAAGAAATCCAGAAACTCACACGTAAATTCCTTCCAGGTGGCTTTCTGAAGTTGACTGACTCGAAACCAGTCTCCGGCTCGACCAAGTAAAATGCACTCTTGGGAGTTGGTTCCTCTCGATCTGATATGCATCCGCTCGCTCTTCTAATTGCTCCAGAAAATACAGCGGATCGCCGATCTCGCCGTCGAAGAAAATGCCCCACTTTCGTAACTTATCCGCCAGGCCAAAGTGGAGAACTCGTTCGGCTTCCATCCGCGGTAGGGATCCAGGCTGCCCAGTCTCGTTGCGTCCCAGTGGTGCATTCCCCCGGGTTCCAGTCGGAGGAATTTGAAGTAGATGTGTCCCCGCCTGATGCGATGTGGTGAGGGCTCGCGGGACTTTGCCTTGTATAAGAGTTCCAGCTCTATCAAGCGTTCCACTCGTAGCTTGGGCAGATCGTCTTGATCCATGTATGCGGACATTCGTTTCCGCAGGTCTGCCAGGGTACCTTCTGGGGTTAGCCCGAATTACTTAAAGATCTCCTCCAGCTGCTCCTTCTTGATGTCGTAGATCCACTGCTTCCCCATGGTATTTGCGGATCTCAGACGTGTTGCCTCTCGATGAAATCTGTGGTTTTAAACTTAGCGCTTAAACTCTGGCGTGCGGCTAGTGCGAGGTTACTACAGTGGCTGTGCGCCTGGCAACTTGTCTCAACCGAGGCTTTGGGTTTTATTTTTAGTAATAAGATGCTGATTCTACATGTGAATGATTTCCCTGCCTATACCGCACTCCTTGTCTTAACGCTACTCACTCAGACAGACTCAGTGGATCCCGGCAAGCGTGGTGTTGGTATCCGTTGAAGGGTGTGCCGCAGATCCTGGCTCGGCTGGTGCACGTGGTACTACCGCAAGGTTACCGGTCGCGGAGTTAAAATAATCCTACGTCTACTCCCGCACTCGACGTTTTCGTTCGCCCCCCAGAACTCGACTCCCTTTCGTAGTCCAGAACTTGACTTTTTATACGCACTTCAGGACTCATGCAGCCAAGTTCTTTGGTATTCCATCTTTCTCGCTGCTTCGGTTTTCTGCATGATCGAGTTGTCCTGCTCTCACGACGACGGGTTCTGTTGCTGGTGACGCTGGCGTAAGCTTGCTCTCGCTCTTCTGCTCCGCTGCTGCCGTCGCGTACTCTCGCTCTTCTGCTCTGATGCTGCCGTCGCGTACTCTCGCTCTTCTGCTCCGATGCTGCTGTGTTCGGTGGAAATTTCCATTGCATCTCCGGCTTGATTCTCGCTGCTTCGCTTCCTTTGCTACTGCGCACTTGTAACGACAATTCTAAGCAATCACCTAATACTAGGCAAAAATCTTTCAATGATAGCCTTTGAAAAGTAATAAAAACAAATAATGGAATGGGAAGAATTAAAAAGAAGATTAAATGAACAAAAAATTATATTTAATAAATCATACAAATCTTTGGCACAAAATAGACCAATTCAGAAAAATACGGTTAATAAACATGCCGAAATATTAGTAACTTGCTTTAACAATGCACGTTCACTAACATATGAGCACAGAGAAAAATTAGAAAAGGCCCACTGGACACAAGCATCAAAATTTTTGATCAAACTACGATCAAATTTGATCTTAATAAAAGAAAAGTATAGTTTGGAAATAACAGTTCCAACTATCCTTAATACCCCCTGACCATGAAAATAGACACTGAACCGGAAGATTTTGATTCCGAAAGCGAGGAAAGAAAGGCAGAAGATATAAACGATCTTACCATTCCCGCTGTTTTAATTCAATCTGAATTATCAGGTCAATAAAATAACGATTCTGATTCAGACAACGGCATATTAGAAAATAATCATTCCACAATGCCTGACGAAACGGCCGCCCAAAGGGCGTACATTAAAGATATTTCGATGGGAAGAAAATTCATCTCCAACGATTCATCACGGCAATAAAATTGGTCAACATGACAAAAGGGTCATATGAAGAAATATCCATAGAGGTAATTAAATCAAAAATAATTGGTTCAACTCTCTATAAGGTACAAAATGAACGCACAATTGATGCTATTATTAATAAATTACAAAGCACAATTGTTGGCGAAACCTCAGAGGTAATTAAAGCTAAAATGGTAAATATTTACCAAAAAGGAAAATCTGCAACTCAGTTCACAAACGAACTTGATAACATGCGTAAACTGCTAGAAGTATCATATATCGATGAAGGATTAAATGCTGAACATGCTGACAAATTCAGCACAAATGAAGCTATATCCACTTTGATCAAGAATTGCGAAAGCGGAAAAACAAAAACAATTTTGGAAGCTAGCTCATTTAATAATATGAATGACGCTATAACAAAATACATACACTGCAGTAATCAACAAACAAATAACTACAGTGTAATGTATACAAATAACCGAGGTAGATATTATAGAGGCAATGGCAGAGGAAACTATCGAGGTAATTTCACACGTGGAAGAAATAACTTCTACCAGGGAAATTATCGCGGCAGAGGCCAATATTACCAACATAATAATAATCAAGGAAATTATTTCCAAGGCCAAGACCAAAATTATTACGGAAACCAAAATACAAATTATAACAGAAACAATAGAGGAAACTCAAATGCTCAAAGAGGCACCTCTTAAAATAATTCAAACAATAGAGGAAACTCGAATGCTCAAGTCAGAGCTATTGGAACTGAACAGGAAAACTAAGAAATTCCCTTAAGAAGAATAAGCCACACAAAACCACTATTTATAAAATAAATCTTAGTCTCAACATTTACATTCAAATAACAAATTATCAACAAAAACCCCCTTACCCCTTTTAATTGATACAGGCGCTGATTTAAGTCTTTTAAAAATAAACTCTGATAACTATGATAACATAGACACATCAAAAATAATAACAATGTCTGGAATAGGAGAAGGTACTCTTAAATCCAAAGGTTTAGCATTTATAAAGATACAAACAGGAAAATTTATAATCCCTTTCAACTTTGAAATAGTTAATGATAACTTTCCGATACCCTGTAATGGTATAGTAGGAATGGACTTCCTAAAAACATTTAATTGCCAAATTGACTTTCAGACAGATCTCGATTGGTTGATAGCTAGACCCGAAAACTTCGATCAACAGATCAACATTCCGATTATACATTCAATAGACAATAACTTAATAATTCCTGCTAGGTCCGAAGTTGTAAGACAAATTTATGTAAACACGTCTCACAAAGGATTAGAACCATCCCAAGCTTTCCTTTTCATGGACGATCTAATAGTTATAGGTTGTTCCGAAAATCATATGATTAAAAACTTAACTAACGTATTTAACCTATGTCGAAAACACAATCTCAAGCTTCTTCCAGAAAAATGTTCATTCTTTATGCACGAAGACACATTCTTAGGCCATAAATGTACACACAAAGGAATTTTACCTGATGATAAAAAATATGATGCAATAACTAAATACCATGTCCCTTAAAAATCAGTATATATCTGATGGCGTAATTATAGTAAGCACTATAGCCAATTCTAATAATACTTTAGTCCGCATTTTAAACATAACTGATACCAATAAAATTATAAACATTTCTAACATTGATTACAAAAAATTATCCAAATTAACAAAAAATTTTCCTGAAATGTTTCAAAGTACACTCACTAAACTATGCACCGAATTTACTGATATATTCGGATTAGAAACGGAACCAATATCCTCCAATAATTTTTATGAACAAAAATTAAGAGTGATGGATAACATTTTAGTTAATATTAAAAACTATGAACACCCCATAGCCAAAAAGAAGAAAAAGATAAACAAGTCGAAAAACTAATTAAAGATGGCATTGTAGAACCCTCCGTATCAGAGTACAATAGCCCATTACTTCTTGTGGCATTGTAGAACCCTCCGTATCAGAGTACAATAGCCCATTACTTCTTGTGCCAAAGAAATCACTTCCCGGAACAGAAGAAAAACGGTGGAGATTAGTTAAATAAAAAATTATTAGCAGATAAATTCCCATTACCAAGAATCGACGACATACTCGATCAACTTGTCAGAGCAAAAAATTATTTCATGTTTGGATTTAATGTCTGGTTTCCACCAAATAACTTTAGAAAAAGAATCCAGAGACATAACGTCATTTTAACGAGCACTGGCTCATACCGCTTTAAACGATTACCTTAAGGTGTAAAAATCGCCCCTAATTCATTTCAAAGAATGATGACATTAGCCTTTTCGGGATTAGAACCATCCCAAGCTTTCCTTTTCATGGACGATCTAATAGTTATAGGTTGTTCCGAAAATCATATGATTAAAAACTTAACTAACGTATTTAACCTATGTCGAAAACACAATCTCAAGCTTCTTCCAGAAAAATGTTCATTCTTTATGCACGAAGTCACATTCTTAGGCCATAAATGTACACACAAAGGAATTTTACCTGATGATAAAAAATATGATGCAATAACTAAATACCATGTCCCTTCTGATGCAGATGAATCGAGAAGATTCGTCGCTTTCTGCAATTATTACCGACGCTTTATACCAAATTTCTCTCATTACTCAAGACAATTAACGCACCTTTGCAAGAACAATGTGCCATTTAATTGGACACCTGAATGCCAAAAAGCTTTTGAATACCTTAAAAATGCATTAATTCAACCAACCCTACTACAATACCCAGATTTCAATAAAGAATTTTGCATAACAACAGATGCTAGCAAGCAAGCTTGCGGAGCAGTCTTAACTCAATCACACGATGGAGTTGATCTCCCGGTAGCTTACGCCTCAAGAACATTTACAAAAGGCGAAAGCAATAAATCAACAACCTAACAAGAATTAACAGCAATGCACTAGGCTATAAATCACTTCAGACCATATGTATATGGCAAACATTTCACTATTAAAACAGACCATAAGCCCTTATCATATTTGTTTTCAATGAAAAATCCAACTTCCAAGTTAACAAGAATGAGCTAGATCTAGAAGAATTTCAATTCACAGCAGAATACCTTAAGGGGTTATCCGGGTCTTGACACTTCAAAAAATTAATTTTTTCAAACTTTTTTATATAATAGTACAAAGTTTCAGAAATGTTGTCTGAAAATTTCAAGTCGAAAGCCCAGCGTGTCGAACGTCACAACGGGCAATTCGGGCTCTGGCGTCGGGCAGATGCGGCACTTTAAACGCGTTTTTCTCAAAACCACTTTTTTGAAGTCGGTAGTCACGATTTCTCAAAAACTATTGCACACATCTTTTAGACATAATTCTCTTGTCCTTAACGGAGGGATTTTTTTAATTTTTAATTACAACTCATTTTATAAGCCAAAATATGGCCAAAATTTACGTAAGAAAAGACACTTTTTATGAAAAGCGCTACAAAAAATTCAATTTTTAATTTAAAAAAAAAATGGCTCGTAGAGGACAAGCGAGACACATACACTATCAGAATAATTTTGGTTTTTTGATTTCAGATAAAAATTGGCTGAGATATTTTGCCTACCGCAAGGACACAATTTTTTATGAGGTCAAATTCAAGCCTGCCTCAACGGCTCAATTTTAAAAATTTTTGTTTCAAATTTTTACACAATGTTGGTCAAACCATAAACATTAATGTACAATAAACGAAATTTGTGAAATAAAACCCCTTAAGGGGAAAAATAATTACGTAGCAGATGCCTAATCAAGAATAAGCATCGAAGAACTCAAAGACATAAACAAGCAAATTTTAAAAGTCACTACAAGATTACAAATTAGACAGAATAATAAAAACTGAGCAGTTTCAAAATCAGATTCGGACTTGCAAAAGCAACCGACAGCTTCTAAGCCCAAAATATTTGACGTCATTCGAAATGAGGATGTTAAAAAAGTAGTGACCTTGTATTTAACAGCATCAAATTGTTCCCTCAAAAAAGGAAAAAATATATAAGCAAGAATAAGTGTTGATGATCTATATACCAATGGAATATGCGATTTAGATCAATTTTTCCAAAAGCTGGAAGGAACGGCCGGTATAAATAAGATTAGCCAACTTAAAATGGCACCGAGCGAGAAAATCTTTGAAATTATTTCAATAGATATATTCAAAAATATGGGCAATAAAATATTAATAAATTTAAGAGTAGCGCTACTCAAGCCGGTGACCACAAAATATGATAAAAAAGAAATAGAAGATATACTGTCTAGACTACATAATGATCCAATACAAGGTGGACATACAGGAATTACAAAAACGCTAGACATTACTATTGGAAAAACATGACGCGTGATGGGCAAACCATGTGAAAAAATTTATTAACTGCCAACAGGCTAAAACAACAAAACATATAAAAACTCCCTTGACTATTACAGAAACACCTCTGAAGGCATTTGATAGAGTGTTAGTGGATACGATCGGTCCATTACCTAAATCAGAACGAGGAAATGAATATGGAGTTACATTAATTTGTGTCTTAACTAAATAGCTTGTTGCCATTCCAATACCAGATAAAAGTGCAAAAACTGTAGCAAAAGCTATATTCGAATCTTTTATTCTAAAGTACGGTCCAATGAATACATTCATTACGGATGTGGGTACAGAATACAAGAATTCAGTAATCAAAGATTTATGTAAATATCTAAATATTAAAAACATAACATCTACTGCACACCACCACCAGACCTTAGGTACAATAGAAAGAAGCCACAGAACTTTTAACGAATATGTTAGATCGTACATCTCGTCAGACAAAACAGATTGGGATGTTTGGCTGTTATACTTTACATATTGTTTGAATACTACACCCTCGATGGTACACGATTACTGTCCATACGACCTTATTTTTAGTAAAACTCCCAAATTAAACATTTTATTTAATAGAAATGCTAATATTACACCTTTATATAATATAGATGATTATGCCAAAGAATCAAAGTTCAGACTCGAAAATGCATATAAAAGGTCAAGAATAATGATTAAACAAAGTAAAAAACGGCAAAAAGAAATATATGACAAAAACATTAAAGATTTTAAAATAGGAGATAAAGTTTTATTAAAAAACGAAATAGGTCATAAGTTAGATAAACAGTACTTAGGACCCTACGTAGTAATCGAAATTAATAAAAATGACAATATTAAGATAAAAGACAATAAGAACAAATAGCAGGTAGTACATAAAGACAGATTAAAAATGTTTAATACGTTGAACAATTAATTTCAATTCATTTAATTTAATAATTTTTTTGATTTTAAATAAAAACCTTACAATTCCATTAATTATTATTAATTCAACTTTATTTAATATAATCTCATTTATAACAATTTCCCTTTATAAATCTGTTCTATTTTATTACATATATATCATACGGTATGGCCATACCCAAAACAATTTTAATAATGGTAATACAAATAAAATTTAAACAAAACACAAAAAAAAAGTAAATAAGTTTTACCACTAATAAGAAAATAAAATATACCTACTATATATATCAATTTTTCTGATTCGAAACAAAAAAAATATTTACATATATAAGCAAAATTTTTCCAATTTCTTTATATTTTTAATCATACAACATTTTAAAAACAAAAAAAAAATCATAATCTTTAATATATATAATCTTTAGAAAATAACTCCACTATATTACGTTATTTTTCAAAAAGAGGGAGATGTAGCATGCGCACATATCGGGTACATACTGTACATTAGTACTGCGTACTTATGTACGCAGATGATGTTAAGTTGTGCCTGCAGTATAAGGACATTTCCTGCCATTTAGACTAACAATCCGATCTAGATAATTTTCCAAAACTGTTGTTGAGATAATTTACTTAATTTAAACGGTTTCAAGTGCAAGCTGATGATTTTTTATCGGGTCAATCCGATATACGCGACTTACACATTAAGTGTCAGCTATTTGGATAGAATAACTCTGGTAAACGATCTTGGCGTTCTCTTAGATCCTTACCTAAAATTTTCAAACCACATTTCGTCCATGGTTAATAAAGCCAGAAGAATGCTTAGATTTATTAAAAGGTGGTCAAAAAAATTCGATGTTCCTTATTTAACTAAAACTTTATTTATTCCGTCCACAATACGGAATACTTATTGGTCGTATTGAATCAGTACATTCATTATTATTTTTGCTTTACGGCGCCTAAACTGGGATGCACACTTTAACTTACCCTTTTATTCTAGAAACTTCTGTTGATTAATTTACCCTCCCCAGCCAACCGTAGAACGATGCTTGGTACTTTATAACCTTATACACGGTGATATTGACTCCCCCGACTTGGTAAGTCGGCTAAACTTTTCTGTGCCATGTAGATTACTCTAGAAATTATATTCCCATAATATTAAATCATTGTAGATCGAACTAAACCTTGCATGAGCCTTAAAGAGTATTATGTTCTGACTATAATAGACTCTTTCTTATAATCTCAAATCTTGACTCTCTGCCGCTCCTAAAACGAATAATACTAGCTTCATTGGCCCAATATTGAAATTAATATTAGTTTTTTCCACGGACTTTTACCTATTTTCTTATCACGCGTCTATCCTCTCGCGAATCGTGCGGTTGGGCGGGTAAGTGGGCCGTGGGACCGATTTCACCATATTGTTTCTATGGGAGATATAGCATATGGACATCCGATCGGCACGCGCTTTTACCCTGATCAAGGTAATCATAAAAAAATACCATTTAAAAAGATTCAGGGTAATAGCTTATATTATATAATGCGCGAAATATCCTGAAAATCATTAAATTCTAACCGATTTCACCCTATTGTTCCTATGGTACCTATAGAATATATACGTCCGATCGGCACGTGGTTTTTACCCTGATCAAGGTATGCATAAAAAAATACATTTTGGAAAGATTCATATCAATAACTTATATATTGCGCGAAATATCCTGAAAATCATTAAAATTGAACAGATTTCACCCTATTGCTCCTATGGGAGTTATAGGATATAGACGTCCGATAGGCACGCGCTTTTACCCTGATCAAGGCATGAGTAAAAAAATATGATTTGGAAAGATTTATGTCAATAACTAATATAGTGTACGAAATATCCTGAAAATCATTAAATTTTAAGCGATTTCACCTTATTGTTTTTATGGGAGCTATAAGTAGACGTCCGATCGGCACGCGCGTTTTACCTGATCAAGGTATGCATAAAAAAATTCGATTTGGAATGATTCATGTCAATAACTTATATAGTGCGCGAAATATCTAACATGGATCTCAAGTTATCTAAGTGGTAGGACTCAACGAGTCCTCTTGAAAAACTCGATCTCTGATTTGATCCGAGTCACTTCAGGCGTCTAACAAGGAAGCCATCTTGGCCCACTTCTTTTACTTTATTTATAAACGATCTCCCTCTAGTCTTGACAAAGTCTCGTGTCCTTATGTACGCAGATGACGTTAAGTTGTGCCTGCAATATAACTAAATTTCTAGCAGTTCAGACTTACTGTTGGGCGCAGCGGCAAACCACTCCAACTAAAGAGAGATTCACAATCACTCATTTCTAAGCGGCTCCTCTTATCTCTCTATTAATTGGACTACTCTGTCTGAGCCTACAGTCCGTCGCCAGCGCATACATTTTGTTGTTGTTAATTGCAAGCTGTGGTGTTCGCAAGGCCCGTAGCCTTGCATACATATAAACGTTAATAAGCTGAAGCTAAATTCAATAATTTATCTCGCCTTGTGATTTGTTTAAAATAGCTGACAAAAGAAACAGTGCACAAAGAAGACAACAAAACAACTGTAACATTAGGCTGGTTCCGCTTTAACCTGGTCCTAATAAAATATCGTATGTTATATAATTGCATAAATATCGGCATATTTTGCAAGGGCTTATATATATAGGGCGGTGGTTATTTTGTTTGATATCATAGTTCGTTAATTCACAGTGCCTCGCATACTGGTGACTGTACTTTCTTGCCGTTACAACAAAAACAAAGACTTCGGTTTGCTTTATACAAATACATACGCGCAGATGAGTTCCGACGAAGGCAACACAGTGGCATACCATAATAATATGACGGCTGAAAATAAAGTGCGGTTTTTGAAGTGCAAAGCCGAATCGGTGTACAATAGCTTAAAGCGCCTAGATATTTCGCTGGCTAAAGACGCGATTTGCCAGTTTGGTTGCGCGGAGTTGACAGTTCGGCTAGAACTTCTTGAGCTGACTCAAGCCTCCTTCAGGCTTGCCCACAATGCGCTGGAGGAGCTAAACTATTCGGAAATCGGCAATGAGCTTAGCGACAATTTTGAAATGCTCATGGTATCGGTCAAGTCACGGCTAAGGCTGCAACTTGACAACTGTCAGCTTCGAATGCCTACATCTTCCACCATGCACCTTGAGCCCAGTCTGGATCAGTCAAATGTCATGGTTGATCGAGGGCATAGGACTCGCCTGCCCGAAGTAAAACTGCCTACATTCTCCAGTGGATACACCGAATACTCTGACTTCCTCTCCATGTTTACCTCGGTGATAGATAAAAACCCCTACTTGGCTGACATAGAAAAGCTCCAACATTTGCGGTCATGCTTAGCTGGAGCTGCGCTGGAGTCGGTTCGATCATTAGAAATATCTGGTGATAAATATTGTGCGGCACTAGAAATCCTAAATAAGCGCTTTAATAATAATCGTCTTGTTTTCCAGGCACACATCAATGAAATTCTTGGGCTCAAGAGGCTCGAGTCTGCGTTTGCTGTGGCATTGCGGTACTTTTCGGACAAAATTATTGGGCATATGCGAGCGCTTCAGGCCTTGGGAGATTTAAAACAAATCTCAGGCTGCATGGTTATATATATGATTGTGCAAAAATTGGATGCAGCATCCCAAGCTAACTGGGAGGAAAGTTTGTCAACGGATAGGATTCCAAGCGAGGATGATTTGCTCTAGTACCTTGAAGGGCGATGCCAGAAACTGGAGAGCGTTCAGCATGCCTTGGCTTCCAACATGGCCCATGACCATTCAGCTCCAAGGCCTGCCAGAAGGACGTTACTTGGTGCCCAGGTCAGCCAGAGTAGCAGCGCTTTTTGTGATACTCCTGGTCATGGAATATACCCCTGTAGCTCCTTCGCCGGTCTGTCTCCTAGTCTACGGCAAAGGGAAATAAAAAGACTTTCCTTGTGCTTCAATTGCCAAAAAAAGGGGCACCACACTCGAACGTGCAACTCTGACCATTGCCTGGTACCTTGTCGAGTCCAACTGGATTCTGGATCTCAACGACACCTAATTACATCTCGCTTCGCCCAGGAGTTGCAGTCAGCAGCAACGGTAACTGGCCTTGGTGATACAGCTGTTTCTTCGGAAGGATCTACAGTCAACATCTAACTGCCAATCGCGTTCTTCTGAATACTCTGTGGCTCTAACGGCGCCACAACGATTACGGACAGTCAGCCTAGTTACATCATTGACATCGCTGATTGGAATATGCCGGCTAACATACAGTTGGCTGACCCTGCATTCAATTGTCCCCAGCGCGTTGACCTGCTCCTTGGTGCCGGCCTATTTTATGACTTGTTATGCTAAATTAAGCTGGTTCATGGATTGCCTTTACTGCAGAAGACTCGCCTTGGCTGGATCGTGACTGGTGGTGGAGATAGGCTTCGCGGCAATACATCTCTATTATTTCCTAGTATTTCCTGCAGCACCATTGTGTTCTAAAGGAGAATAGCACAACAACCAAGTTTCGCGTTGTTTTCGATGGATCGTCTTTAGCCTCATCCGGGTCGTCTCTTAATGATGTCCTTATGGCTGGGCCCGTTATACAGCCAAGGCTGTTTAACATTTTGATAAAATTTCGTACTTATCAGGTGGCCCTGACTGGAGACATTTGCAAGATGTATCGGTGCGTAAGGGTGAGTTAACCCGATAACTACTTGCAATGCATTTTATGGCGAGACGAACCGGACAAAGAGCTCGAAGTTTACAAACTGGATACAGTGACCTACGGAACCAAGCCTGCCTCATTCCTTTCTGTTCGAGCAATGCACCATTGATGAAAGGGATTCCTTCCCTGCTGGCTCAGTTGCTCTGCACCACGATTTCTATGTCGATGATTTCATCTCCGGTGGAAGCTCTGTTGGTGAGGGTATCGAGAAAATGCGACAGACCACTGAGATACTTGCTCGAGGTGACTTCAAGTTACGAAAGTGGGCACCAGCCACCCCGAGGTTTTAAAGGATGTGTCAGATGATGACAAGGAGAAGTATTTGAAGTTCGGCGATGGCAGCGATATAACCAAAACTCTTGGTCTTGCATGGGATCCGGCAACGGACGAGCTGCTGTTCTCTTAATCGTCTCTAGATCCCGGCTCCAAGGCCTGCCGACGATCTGTTCTGGCCACCATTGCTCGTTTCTATGACCCGCTAGGCCTTCTTGGCCCAGTAATCACAAAGGCCCAGGTGTTTCTTCAACAACTCTGCAAGGATAAATTGGATTGGAATGAATGTTTGCCCTTGGCCCGTAACACCTGCTGGATTGAAATGTGCATCAGTTTTCAGAGCGTCCAACGCATATCGTTCCCAAGATTTTTGCTTCTTTTAGAAACTGATGTTGAAATTCATGGTTTCTGCGATGCCAGGGAGAAAGCTTACGGAGCTTGCATATATGTGCTGTCTAGGGGCACTTCTCCAGCCAGCAGTCATCTCTTATGTTACAAGTCCCGAGTAGCGCCTCTCAAAACGTTATCTATACCTAAGCTGGAGTTATGTGGGGCCCTGCTATTAGCCAAGCTGATGAATGAAGTTATTAAAATGGGTATGTTCAATGGTCCTTTTCACTGCTAGTGTGATTCCTCTGTGGAGCTAGCCTGGATCGGTAATGTGCCTTTCAAATTCAACGTCTTCATGGCAAACCAAATGGCTTTTATACAGGAATTGACTGCTAATATGGAATGGCATCATATTCCGACTGCACTGAATCCTGCCGACGTTTTGCCCAGGGGCTCTCCTCCGGATCTACTGGCGCTTTCTGAGATCTGGTTTCATGGCCCATTATTCTTACTTGGTGGTCGCAAGGATTGGCCTACGCTTCTGCATTATGGCGATCCGAGCATTAAGTTACGTAAACAGGTCTTCTCACGTTGATGTTAGCCTTAGATCCAAGTATGGCAACTCGCTCCCTTCCATGCAGCGCGTGTTCGCGTACATTTACAAATTTTATTTACACCGCTTGTGGCATCGTGGTCTCGAGGTATCTGATGTGCAACGTGGGACATATATGCTTTGGCGAGGCGTCCAATTGGCTCATTTATGGGAGGATATAAAGGAGTTTCGTTCAAATGGCATTGCTAAGATATCAAGTTCAATTGCTTCGCTCTTGCCCTTCATAGATGCATGTGGCCTCCTTCGAGTTCGTGGACGCCTTGAAAATTCAACACTTGCATGAGTCTCGCCACCCTATAATAGTGCCACGACGTCACCAACTTAGCGCTCATCATGCACTTCCATTAGATGAACTTGCATGCAGGACCGCGCGCTCTGTTGGCAAGAATGGCTAGTCTTCTGAAGGAACGTTTGGAGTGCGTACGGGCCATTGCTGGTTCTGGCGTCGACTATTGTGGACCTTTCTTCTATAAATCAGACTCTATTGAGCTGCAAAATTGGAAAAAGAGATAAGCACCGTGTGTATGCTGCGGAATTTTATTTGCGACTGACGCTTGATAAGTAAAGAAGAAACAAATTGATATACATATTTTGCTTACACCTAATAAAGAAAATATACAGGGTCTTTATTTCTTATTTCCTCAATGCAAGCATTCTACCAAAAAACTATTTAGTACATATTTAACATCTCAGTAAATTTTACATGTTTCGTTTTCAAAATGTTCTTAGTCAAAATATCTGCTATCATTTCAGTTGTACATTTATATTTTAACAAAACTTGAAACCTTCCCATGACTATCGCCTCCTTGAACGCCGCCGATAATGCCATGTACTCCGCTTCAGTACTGGGCATTGGACCACCAGCCAACATAAAGATGTATCCAGTGTAGGACTTCCTGTCTAGCCTGTCGCTTGCCCAATCCGTATCCACATATCCACAGAACGGTTGACCACACTGCTGATAGTGTAATTTCCAGTCAACAGTCGACGAGAGATATCTCATGACATGCCAGTCATGTGTTCAACATGAGGGTTTTGATTCCGCTGAGCCAACTTCGAAATGGAATGCAGTATGTCTGGCCTTGTTGTAAGTGCTAGCCACATAAGCTCTCCCACTTCAGATTGATAAACTGCTGGATCAACTCTTTTGCACTGATCGCTCGTGCAATCTACTTGGAAACCTGCATCCAGAGGTGTCTACGCCGACTTGCAATCTTCGTTGCCATGATTACGCAATAAGTCCTTTATGTATTGCGAATGTCCCAACGTAATCGCTCCAGGATCCCCTTCTCGTTCGATTTCCATACCCAAAAAATGGTTAAGAGGGCCCTTGTCAACGCATTCAAAAATTTGTGAAATGCTGCTCTTGATCTTCAGCAAATCCTCATGCGCTTGACAAGCTATAAGAATGTCGTCAACATATATAAGGATTAGTGAAAGGTTACCTCCTCCACTCTGTTTGTATAAACATGGTTCATTGTCACAGGCAACAAATCCCAAATTCTGCAGAACTCCATTCAGCTTCTCGTTCCAGGCCCTTCCTGACTGCTTCAAACCATATATCGCTTTCCTTAGCAACAGCACCTTCTCAGGGTTCTTCTCATCAAGATACCCTTCGGCCTGCTTCATGTAGACAGTCTCGCCATGTAGACAGACCGCTGTTGAGGTACGCCGTGCATACATCCATTTGATGAAGATAAAGTTTGAGCTCCGCCGCTATTGCTATCATAAAACGCACGCTCTCCAGTCGGCACACCGGCGAAAATGTTTCCATGTAGTTCACGCCAAACTTCTGGGAGCATCCCTTTGCTACCAAACGGGCCTTGAAACGTTCTATTCGACCGTCCTTGTCGCGCTTCACGTTGAACACCTACTTGCATCCTATTGCTCGCTAATCCTTCGGTAAATCGACAATCTGCCAAGTCTGATTGGCGACCAGAGAATCATATTCTCTATCCATGGCTTCACGCCACTCTGGTGCATGCGTACAACTTAAAACCTCTTTGAAAGTTAACGGAATTCCGAAACAAGAGCACTTAAGATGTTATACTGCTTCTTGGGACGACCAGGTTTTCCCGACCGGATGATTTTGGGGCGACCAGGTCCTCTAAGCGGCTCCTCCTTTACCTCTACATCCTTCTCTTCGGCACTCTCGTACTGATCTGAGCTCTCGCTGGAGCTGCTGTTCTCGATGGATGGGTCAGGAACACTTTCTGCAATCTCATCTGGCAGGGGGGTATCCTCGAGTTCCTCCATATCGACCAAAACTACATCACCTTTGGATGCCGCAGCATGATGCTCGTCAAACAAAACATTACGTTTCTCAACCACTTGTCGAGTTACTGGGTCGTACAATCGATATCCTTTGGCTGCAACCGAGTACTTAACCATAATGTACTCCTTGCCTTTGGGTTGAAATTTGCTACCCTTCCTTGGGCCTTTGTCCAGAGCGACTGCAAGAGATCCAAATACTTTTAGATGCTTCACACAAGGCTTCTCACCCGTCCACGCTTCCATAGGAGTCATACTCTCCACCGCGCTATTAGGGGATCGGTTTCGCAGATAAACCGAAGTGTTGACTGCCTCCGCCCAAAAAACATCTACAAGTCCGGCCTGAACCAGAAGGCACCTTGACATCTCCACAAGCGTCCGATTAGCTCTCTCCGCAACTCCATTTCGCTATTGTTAGTTGTCTGGCAATTCCGTGGTAGCTGAGACATTCGTCGAACTGCTTGTTGACAAATTCTCCACCATTATCGCTTCGCAGGCATTTGAGCTTTTTTTATACAAAAATCCTTCTGGATTTGTCGTCAATGAAAGTCAGAAAATACTTGGAACCTCCCAGAGACTGTGTCGGGAAAGGTCCACAAACATCTGCATGTATCAGTTCCAACAGCTCCTCAGCCCGATTACGTGTTGTCCGTTGGGAAAGGCTGAACATGGATTTTGCTGACCATACACGTTTTGCAGGTGATACTTGCTGGCAGACAAATATTTTCAATACCGCGAACAAACCCTTTATTTACCATTTCTTTCATGCTACAGAAATTAATGTGTCCGTACCTCATATGTAGCAAAGCACCATCAACGGCTACCATACCAAAACATTTACTTCGCCCGCCGTCAAATAAATACAATATTTTGTTCTCGCGTACTTATGTACGCAGATGATGTTAAGTTGTGCCTGCAGTATAAGGACATTTCCTGCCATTTAGACTTACAATTAGATCTAGATAACTTCCAAAACTGGTGCCGAGATAATTTACTAAATTTAAACGGTTCCAAGTGCAAGCTGATGATTTTTTATCGGGTCAATTCGATATACGCGACTTACACATTAAGTGGCAGCTATTTGGATAGAATAACTCTGGTAAACGATCTTGGCGTTCTCTTAGATCCTTACCTAAAATTTTCAAACCACATTTCGTCCATGGTTAATAAAGCCAGAAGAATGCTTAGATTTATTAAGAGGTGGTCAAAAGAATTCGATAATCCTTATTTAACTACAACTTTATTTATTCCGTCCGCAGTACGGAATACTTATTGGTCGTATTGAATCAGTACAAAAAAACTTTTTTCTTTTTGCTTTACGGCGCCTAAACTGGAATGCAAATCTAATCTTACCTTTTATTTCTAGTAGACTTCTGTTGATTAATTTACCCTCCCCAGCCAACCGTAGAACGAAGCTTGGTACTTTATAACCTTATACACGGTGATATTGACTCCCCCGACTTGGTAAGTCGGCTAAACTTTTCTGTGCCATTAAATCATTGTAGATCGAACTATGCCTTGCATGAGCCATTTAGAGTATTATGTTCCGACTATAATAGACTTTTTCCTATAATCTCAAATCTTGACTCTCTGCCGCTCCCAAAACGATTAATACTAGCTTCATTGGCACAAAATTGATCTTAATATTACTTTTTTCCACGGACTTTTACCTATTTTCTTATAACCTTATACGCGGTGATATTGACTCCCCCGACTTGGTAAGTCGGCTAAACTTTTCTGTGCCAAGTAGATTAACTAGAAATTATATTCCCCTAATATTAAATCATTGTAGATCCAACTATGCCTTGCATAAGAATTTTAGAGTATTATGTTCTGACTATAATAGACTTTTTCCTATAATCTCAAATCTTGACTCTCTGCCGCTCCCAAAACGATTAATACTAGCTTCATTGGCACAAAATTGATCTTAATATTACTTTTTTCCACGGACTTTTACCTATTTTCTTATAACCTTATACGCGGTGATATTGACTCCCCCGACTTGGTAAGTCGGCTAAACTTTTCTGTGCCAAGTAGATTAACTAGAAATTATATTCCCCTAATATTAAATCATTGTAGATCCAACTATGCCTTGCATAAGCCTTTTAGAGTATTATGTTCTGACTATAATAGACTTTTTCCTATAATCTCAAATCTTGACTCTCTGCCGCTCCTAAAACGATTAATACTAGCTTCATTGGCACAATTTTGAAATTAATATTAGTTTTTTCCACGGACTTTCACCTATTTTCTTATCTCGCGTCTATCTTCTCGCGAATCGTGCCGTACGATACACGTCTGCGCCCCTCGGTCGGTTGGGCGGGTAAGTGGGCCGTGGGACCGATTTGACCCTATTGTTCCTATGGGAGCTATAGGATATGGACGTCCGATCGGTGCGCTTTTCAAACTTGATCTGCGTACACATGTTTTAGGACGACTGTTGAAACAGTCGGACATACGGACATGGCTATAGCGATACTTCGTGGGGTCGGAAACGTCTCCTTCACTGCGTTACAAACTTTTGACCAAAATTATAATACACTCTGCAAGGGTATAAAAAAGATTAGCTATTTGTAATCAATTTCTTTTTTAATATATAATTAATATATAATTGTCTAAAAGTCATGTCAATAACTTTTATTCTGCAAATATGTCATATAAAAATAGAAAGGGATATTTTCGCAGCGTTTCACAATTTATCCTGTGGAAGCTATAAGATATAGACGTCCGATCGGCAAACGCTTTTACCTCGATCAAGGTGTGCGTAAATAAATTTATGTCAATAAATCCGTCCGATCGGCACGCGCTTTTACCCTGATCAAAATATGCGTAAATAAATAAGTCTTGGAAAAATGTATGTCAATAGCTTATACAATATTCTGAAAAATATCAAATTTGAACAGATTTTACCCTATTGTTCCTATGTTAGCTTAGGATACAGACGTTCGATCGGCACGCGCTTTTACCCTGATCACGGTATGCATAAAAAAATACCATTTAGAAAGATTCATGTCAATAGCTTATATACTGCGCGAAATATCCTGAAAATCTTTAAATTAATCGATTTCACCCTATTGTTCCTAAGGTAGCTATAGAACATATACGTCCAATCGGCACGTGGTTTTTACCCTGATCAAGGTATGCATTAAAAAAAAAGTTTTATAAAGATTCTTATCAATAAGTTATATATTGCGCGAATTAACCTGAAAATCATTAAAATTGAACAGATTTTATCCTATTGCTCCTATGGGAGCTATAGGATATAGACGGCTCCTCTTATCTCTCTATTAATTGGACTACTCTGTCTGAGCCCGTCTCTCAACGCCTACGGTCCATCGCCAGCGCATACATTTTATTGTTGTTGATTGCAAGCTGCGGTGTTCGCAAGGTCCGTAGCCCTTGCATACATATCTCGCCTTGTGATTTGTTTAAAATAGCTGACAAAAAAGGCTTGTTAGCTCAACACTTACAATCTGACCTAAATGCTTTTCAAACATGGTGTTGTGAAATTCTTTTGGATTTAAATAGCGCTAAGTGCAAAGTAATGACATTTTTTCGGGTGAACCCACAATATGCAACGTGTACGCTGGGTGGTTGTGCGTTGTCTAAAATTAGGTATGTTGATGTCCCTGGCGTCCTTCTTGACCCAAAACATCAGTTTCGTGACCATATTACTTCTATGGTAAATAAAGCCAGGGGAGTACTTGGATTTATTAAAAGGTGGTCAAAGGAATTCTTTGATCCTTATGTTACAAAGTCTCTGTTCATTTCCTGGAGTACTGGTCAGCAGTTTGGAGTCCTCAGTATGGTGTACATATAGACCGGATGGAGTCTGTGCAAAAGAACTTTTTTTATTATTTGATCTACGGGGCCTTAACTGGAATGCAAGCCTTATTTTACCATCCTACTCTAGTAGACTTCTTCTAATTAATCTACCATCCTTAGTAAGCCGTAGAACGATGCTTGGCACAACTTTTATCCATAAACTTATTCACGGGGATGTGGAGAGTCCCGAGTTACTGGGTCGCATAAACTTCTCCGTGCCTAATATGTTCCTCTTACTATAAAAATTTGTGGATCTAACTATGATATGCGGTTCATGTTTAGAGTACTGTGTAACGACTATAATAGACTATACCATGTTATTTCTAAATTAGTCTGTCCGCTTCTATATTGTCCTTTCTCGCGATCTCGTTTTTACGCCCATTGGGTAATAGGGCTCTGCGCGTAACAAGCACTGCTTGGTGTCGTAAGGACCACTTGTTTGCGCTGATCATAGTACATCATTGAAAAAAATAATTACTCCCCTTTTGCAGCACCCTTGTAGATCAATCATTTCTCCGTGTCAACACGGATTTTTTAAACGTAGATCCACAATCACAAACCTTCTAGAGCTCACTACATCTATCTATCTATCTATATATATATATATATATATCTATATATATATATATAAATGGTGCCAAAATGTACGACATCGCAAAACAAGAGAACGGCTGGGCCGATTTTTTCAGTTGTTTGTAATTGCCAGAAGAAGGTTAATGCATAAGAAAATTTTGGGAAAACCTGCCGGAAAAGTCGCTATCGGCTCAAGAGATGCATTTATTGTTGTACATAAAACTGTTTAAACAGCAGGCTTTGGAAATAATGCCTTCATTGTTGTACATAAAACTGTGAAAAATCGAGTTAACGAAACATTGCCAAAGTTTTAATTGCAAATAATGCCTGCTTTGAGACCAAGACTTGGACGGCGTTCACGAAATGCGATACATTCTCATAATGTCCGTAATAATCAAACGCAAAAGGTACGTGCAGAAATAAATGCATCGGCACGCGCCCGAATTGCACAGCTTCGCGCTGCACAAAGACCACCTCAAGCCCGACAAAATGTGAGTAGAAGAAGACCAGCCGCAAATGATAACGTGAATCGCGCTGCATTCGCATACAATTCCGAAACACCCTACAAAGATCATAGCTGCGTTGTTATTGGTTCATTGTCTGTCGTATGTCAGCATTGCAATGCACTAAAGTTTTGATTGCAAACCCCCCGCTTATGCTGTGCAGGTGGCAAAATTAAATTTCCCGTTTTGACTCATCCACCAGAGCCATTGTATTCGCTACTATATGGAAATTCAGCACAATCAAACAGCTTCCTAAAGCTTGCACAAAAATATAACGAATGCTTTCAAATGACGTCATTTGGAGCCCAGCTTGTTCATCAACCAGGCTACAATCCGAGTGAAAAGGTAATGGCGTCGCTTTATTATCCCATTTTTTCAAAATTGCATCCCAACATTCAGATTCAAGGGGAAATTCACCATCGAGCGGGCGCTTTGTTACCATCACCAAACAAAGATCATAATTTCCTTCAGATCTACTTCATTGGTGATTCGGAAGATGAACTAAATCAGCGTTGTGCAATTTTCACTGCAACTAAACGTGAAATTATATAACAATTGCAAAATCTTCTGCATGAGCGTAATGAATTGGTCAGATTGTTCAAAACCGCATTGGATATAATGCATTCTGACGACCACAAAATCATTATCAGCGCTGACAAAAGGCCCACTGGAAGACAATTTAATGCTCCTACTATTAATGAAGTCACAGTGGTGATTGTTGGCGAGAATGTGGAATCACGCGATATTGTTCTCAAGCGTCGGGATGATGGCCAATTGCAGCGAGTTTATGAGACCCATCGGTCATATGATGCACTTCAACACCCGTTGATGTTCTGTCGTGGAGAAGATGGGTATAACTTCAACATAAAGATGGTCAATCCAACGACAGGCTTGTTTACAAGTCATCACTTCTTTTTGATTTTACAACTAAGTTTGAATTTAAATTTTAGGAGAAGAAACGAATTAGAAGGTCAGCTCTATGAATTTGTATGCGTATCAATTGATGATTCGACTGGATGTTGACAATCATCTTTTGAGATATCGCTGTTTGTTTCAACAGTACTGTGTCGACATGTACGTCAAAGTAGAAACGGAGCGTCTTAATTTCATTCGTTTCAATCAGTCGAAGTTGCGCTCAGACGAGTACATCCACTTGCGTGACGCCATCGATACTGAAGGACACGGGGCCAACATCGGTTGTTTGACCATTCTCCCAGCTACTTATATTGGAAGCCCGCGCCATATGCATGAGTAGGCTTAAGATGCGATGACGTATGTCCGTAATTACCGACGCCCGGATTTATTCATCACGTTCACATGCAATCCGAAATGGCCCGAAATTACGAATCTGTTGCTTCCAGGACAAACATCTAGCGATCGACCTAACTTCACTGCACGAGTATTCAAGCAAAAGATCACAGTACTTATGAATTACATCGTTAAGCTGAAGGTTTTTGGCGTAGTACTCGGTTGAGAGGCAGAAGCGTGGCTTACCACATGCGCACATTCTGCTTTGGATGTTCGACAAGATCCGACCAGATCAAATTGATTCGAATATTTCAGCCGAAATACCAGATAAACAAACTGATCCCGAGCTGCATTCCATTGTGACAACGAACATGATCTATGGCCCTTGCGGAGTCCACAACCCAGAATCAGTATGCATGGATAACGGAAACGATTTCCCCGTCCGTTGACGGCTGAAACAATCAGTGGACACGATGGATATCCATTGTATAGGCGTCGTTCTCCAGATGACAACGGCAAATGGATCGAAGTAATGGTGAAACGTAACGAAACAAACGTAACAGTAATCGTGGATAACCGCTGGATCGTTCCATATTGCCCGCTTTTGTCGAAAACGTTCTCAACGCATTGCAATGTTAAGTACTGCAACTCTATCAAATCCATCAAATACGTTTGCAAATATGTGAACAAAGGGAGCGACATGGCGGTGTTTGGCATTGCTGATCCGAATGCAAAGGATAAGGTGACGAAATTTCAACTTTGATGCTATGTTAGTTGTAACGAAGCCATTTGGCGGCTGTTTTCATTTCCGATTCATGAACGTCACCCGACTGTCGTGCACTTATCTGTTCACTTAGAGAACGGAGAGCGTGTCTACTTTACGGAAGCGAACGGAGCGCAAAGAGCAGAATGCTCGATAGCGCATAAGCGTGCTTTGGAGGCAGTTGACCGAACGATGAAAGATTTACGAGGTGATTCGAAACTATTTGGTGGGGCTTTGATATTGCTGTCCGGAGTTTTTCGTCAAACGCTTCCCGTCATCCCGAAATCTACGGCTGCCGATGAAGTTAATGCATGCCTAAAATCGTCCTCTTTGTGGCGATATATATGTCAAGAAGTTTAAATTGTCCACGAATATGAGAGTCGCATTGCAGAATGACCCCTCCGCTGCTGAATTCTCGAGATAACTGGCGCTTGGCAATGGCGAAATTCCTGTTGATGTTTCGACTGGACTAATATCGTTCCCAGCAAATTTTTGCGAGTTCACATCGTCGAAAGAGGAAAAAATTATAAAAATCTCGATTGGATTAGTGAACGGGCAATTATAGCAGCGAAGAATAAGTACGTAGATAGTTTGAATTTGTTATTCAAAGTCAAATCGCTGGAGAACTACATTCATATAGATCCGTTGACAGCGTGACCGGCGAGGATGAAGCGACCAACTATCCGACAGAATTTTTGAACTCACTGGGTGTGCCAGGAACTCCGCCGCATAATTTGCAACTGAAAGTGGGATCAATTATTATAATGCTGCGGAATATAAATCATCCGAGATTATGCAACGGTACGCGGTTGTCCGTTAAAAAACTGATGAACAACGTGATTCATGCGAAGATTATTAAGGTCAAATTTAAAGGAGAAGTTCTTATCCCACGAATTCCGATTATTCAAACAGATCTTCCATTCCAATTCAAGAGGATTCAGTTAATCGCAAGGCCAATCGTTGGATATCTGCGGGATTAATCTGGAATATTAATGTTTTTCACATGGCCAGTTATACGTAGCCTGTTCGCGAATGGGAAAGCCGTCCTCATTATTTATTTTTGCACCGGATAACAAAACAAAAAATATTGTTTATCACATCACTCTGCACCGATTTCGAGTCAAATAAATTTTTATGAAATTTGAATTACCAGTGTTTTATTATTACTATAGGGTTATATGAAGTTGTGAAATTGGGGCGAGACAAAGTTCGCCGGGTGCGTGATAAAAGGCTTCAATAGTAATTTTTAAACAGGCGTCATTTACACTGACTTTAGTAAAGCATTTGACTCTGTAAATCACTTACTTCTTGTTCAAAAACTTGACATGTTAGGTTTTCCAGTTGATCTCCTTAAATGGATCTCAAGTTATGTGAATGGCAGGTCACAAAGGGTCCTTTTAAAAAATTCAATTTCTGAAATTCTCCGTGTTATCTCCGGTGTCCCACAAGGGAGCCATCTGGGTCCCTTACTTTTTACATTATTAATTAACGATCTTCAACTCAACTATAAGTCATTCTCGCGTACTTATGTACGCAGATGATGTTAAGTTGTGCCTGCAGTATAAGGACATTACCTGCCATTTAGACTTACAATCCGATCTTTTCGAACTTTCAAAACTGGTGCCGAGATAATTTACTAAATTTAAACGGTTCCAAGTGCAAGCTGATGAATTTTGATCGGCTCAAGCCGATATACGCGACTTACACGTTAAGTTGCAGCTCTTTGGATAGAATAACTCTGGTAACCGATCTTGGCGTTCTCTTGGAGCCTTAACTAAAATTTTCAACCCACATTTCGTCCAGGGTTAATAAAGCCAGAGGAGTGCTTAGATTTATTAAAAGGTGGTCAAAAAAATTCGATGATCCTTATTTAACTAAAACTTTATTTATTCCGTCCACAATACGGAATACTTATTGGTCGTATTGAATCAGTACAAAAAACTTTCTTCTTTTTGTTTTACGGCGGCTAAACTGGGATGCCAACTTTAACTTACCCTTTTATTCTAGAAACTTCTGTTGATTAATTTACCCTCCCCAGCCAACCGTAGAACGAAGCTTGGTACTTTATAACCTTATACACGGTGATATTGACTCCCCCGACTTGGTTAGTCGGCTAAGCTTTTCTGTGCCAAGTAGATTAACTAGAAATTATATTCCCCTAATATTAAATCATTGTAGATCCAACTATGCCTTGCATGAGCCTTTTAGAGTATTATGTTCTGACTATAATAGACTTTTTCCAATAATCTCAAATCTTGACTCTCTGCCGCTCCTAAAACGATTAATACTAGCTTCATTGGCACAAAATTGATCTTAATATTAGTTTTTTCCACGGACTTTTACTTATTTTCTTATCTCGCGTCTATCTTCTCGCGAATCGTGCCGTACGATACACGTCTGCGTCTCTCGGTCGGTTGGGCGGATTAGTGGGCCTTCAGACCGATTTCACCTTATTGTTCCTATGGGAGCTATAAGATAGGACGTTCGATCGGGGCGCTTTGCATAAAAAATACCATTTAGAACGATTCATGTCAATAGCTTATCTACTGCGCGAAATATCCTGAAAATAATTAAATTTTAACCGATTTCACCTTATTGTTCCCATGGTAGCTATAGAATATATACGTCCGATTGGCACGTAGTTTTTACCCTGATCAAGGTATGCATAAAAAATACGTTTTGGAAAGTGATGATGAATAGATCACGCTTAAAGGTTTGTAAGACCACTTTCAAATTGGGTTGATAGAATAATACTCAATTAGTTCACAATAAGAAGTTACGCTTTATTTCATGTTGACAGCTCGTGGTCAGGAGGAAGACAGAGAGATATCATAGTCAGAAAGAATATCTTACATGCTATTAAATATACTACAGTATTGTAATTAGTAGTGAGGTTCCTCAACATCCCGGCCCACCCTGAAACTAAGTTTCTGAATTAGGCAGGATGGCAATTTTAGAAATGGGTCTAACAAGTTTTCCTGATGAAATTCGCAGCTTTACGGCCCGTACCAGCCCGTCCTTGCCTGGATAGACTTCAATTATGCGCCCCAAAGTCCAAGTTTGAATCCTTAATGATCGCCATATCCCCAGTGGCAATGTTCTTCCTCTCCGTATTCCACTTAGGGCGCTGTTGAAGTGTAGTGAGGTACTCCTGATGCCATCTCTTCCAAAAGCCTTGTAGCATTGCCTGTACATTTTGCCAGTAATTCAGTCGGTTAACTGATGTATCAGCAGGTGTGCGGGTGACAAGTAGGAAACTTCGATGTCTGACGTAGCGAAGAGTGGGATTGTGCAATTCCCGATGACACGACGCAGATGAAGCTTTACGGAGCGAACAGCTGATTTCCATTTTCCGCCCCAGTGGGGTGCGTGCGGTGGTATAAAACTCCATTTGATACCCTCGCTGGCCAACGCTTGGGTTCCTTGAGTGTTATGCTGCTGCGACAGGATGAGCTTATACATTTCGTCTAACACCTTCTTTGCTCCCACAAAGTTGCGACCGTTGTCGCTGAAGATGTGGGTACACTTGCCTCGACGATAAAACGACGAAGTGCAGCAAGAAATGTCTCCGTGCTGAGATCTGTAGCCAACTCCAAGTGGATTGCGGAGGTCACTAGGCAGACGAATAGACAAATGTATCCCTTTTCCTTTCGTGGATTCCGTCCCTTGTGCACCTTGAGTAGAAGCGGTCCGGCATAGTCGCACCCAGTATTTTCAAATGGGTATGCTTGACGTACCCGAACGGCTGGCAAGTCCGCCATGTATTGATCAGTTGTTTTGTGGCGTTGCCGAAAACATTTGAGACAAGCATGTGTAAGCTTGCGAATCATGTTGCGTGCGCCAACTATCCAATATTGTTGGCGAACGATGACGAAAAGTGATGTCACACCTGGATAAAGATGTATCCTGTGCTCGTGTTCCAAAATAAGCAGAGAAATGCGATGCTGTTTCGGCAGAATAATTGGATGCTTGACTTCCTCCGGTAGTAGCGAGTTTGAGAGGCGCCCATCTACACGAAGCAGGCCATTCTTGCAAACCATGGGTGAGAGTGTTCGAAGAGTTGACGAATTGCCACAGCATTTCCCCTTTGCAACAGGTGTAGATCGGATGAGAAGCTTCCTTGAGCCTGCTTAAACAATAAATGCGGGCCTCGCTGATTTCCTCAAACGTGAGTGTGAGGTTTGACGGAATCCGTTTCTTCATTCTTCGATGCATAAACCGTAAAACATATGCAGTGCAGCGAATCAGCTTGGTCCAGGAAGAAACTCGAATCGATAGACACTCAATCGGGGACGCTTCAGGTTCAGATTCAACACGGCTAGATAGTGAAGAGGATTTCAGCCCATCCATTATGGGCGCGTCCAAAATTGTTGTGGGATTGTTGCCACTACACAGCTTTGAAGCAAGCAGATCGTTGAGGTGTAGCCAATGTGGTCCCTTCCACCACAGCTCATAGCTCATGAGATTGGCAGCTAGCATTCCCCTCGATGCGCAATCGGCAGGGTTATCATTTGAGCCAACCTGATGTCATGCGCTGCGTGGTATGACATCCAGGATCTCCGAAGTACGGTTGGCGATAAAGGTCTTCAGCTTCGATGGGGTGTGTGACAGCCACGAAAGGAAAATCGTGGAATCGCACCAAGCATGCACAACTATTGTGATGCAAGCCTTCTTTAACAGCTCGGAGAAGGCGAGTGAGCAATAGCGCGCCACAGAGCTCCAGCCGAGGAAGACTTTGTTGCTTTAGTGGCGCAACCCGTGTTTTAGCTGCCATAAGTGACACCAAGCAGGTGCCGTCTGCGTTGCATACACGGCTGTAAGCGACAGCGGAATATGCCTTTATAGATGCATCTGAAAATCCATGTAATTCGATTTTTCCCGATTCGCTGTTTACATAACGTTATTCCTTAGGTTTGTTATGTAGTTAATATCGTCGCTGCCACCACTCAGCCAGCTTCGGTGGGAGTTTTGAATCCCAGTCCAGGTCAAGTAGCCAGTGTTCTTGGAAAAGGATCTTAAACTGTACTACCACAGGCACCAGAATACCTAGAGGATCAAAAATTCGTGAGACATCTGACATCTTTAGTAGCATCTGGCTCCGTAGAAAGTGAAGCTTTGTAGGACAGGACGTCGTCTTGAAGTTGTGAAATTGGGGCGAGACAAAGTTCGCCGGGTGCGTGATAAAAGGCTTCAATAGTAATTTTTAAACAGGCGTCATTTACACTGACTTTAGTAAAGCATTTGACTCTGTAAATCACTTACTTCTTGTTCAAAAACTTGACATGTTAGGTTTTCCAGTTGATCTCCTTAAATGGATCTCAAGTTATGTGAATGGCAGGTCACAAAGGGTCCTTTTAAAAATTCAATTTCTGAAATTCTCCGTGTTATCTCCGGTGTCCCACAAGGGAGCCATCTGGGTCCCTTACTTTTTACATTATTAATTAACGATCTTCAACTCAACTATAAGTCATTCTCGCGTACTTATGTACGCAGATGATGTTAAGTTGTGCCTGCAGTATAAGGACATTACCTGCCATTTAGACTTACAATCCGATCTTTTCGAACTTTCAAAACTGGTGCCGAGATAATTTACTAAATTTAAACGGTTCCAAGTGCAAGCTGATGAATTTTGATCGGCTCAAGCCGATATACGCGACTTACACGTTAAGTTGCAGCTCTTTGGATAGAATAACTCTGGTAACCGATCTTGGCGTTCTCTTGGAGCCTTAACTAAAATTTTCAACCCACATTTCGTCCAGGGTTAATAAAGCCAGAGGAGTGCTTAGATTTATTAAAAGGTGGTCAAAAAAATTCGATGATCCTTATTTAACTAAAACTTTATTTATTCCGTCCACAATACGGAATACTTATTGGTCGTATTGAATCAGTACAAAAAACTTTCTTCTTTTTGTTTTACGGCGGCTAAACTGGGATGCCAACTTTAACTTACCCTTTTATTCTAGAAACTTCTGTTGATTAATTTACCCTCCCAGCCAACCGTAGAACGAAGCTTGGTACTTTATAACCTTATACACGGTGATATTGACTCCCCCGACTTGGTTAGTCGGCTAAGCTTTTCTGTGCCAAGTAGATTAACTAGAAATTATATTCCCCTAATATTAAATCATTGTAGATCCAACTATGCCTTGCATGAGCCTTTTAGAGTATTATGTTCTGACTATAATAGACTTTTTCCAATAATCTCAAATCTTGACTCTCTGCCGCTCCTAAAACGATTAATACTAGCTTCATTGGCACAAAATTGATCTTAATATTAGTTTTTTCCACGGACTTTTACTTATTTTCTTATCTCGCGTCTATCTTCTCGCGAATCGTGCCGTACGATACACGTCTGCGTCTCTCGGTCGGTTGGGCGGATTAGTGGGCCTTCAGACCGATTTCACCTTATTGTTCCTATGGGAGCTATAAGATAGGACGTTCGATCGGGGCGCTTTGCATAAAAAAATACCATTTAGAACGATTCATGTCAATAGCTTATCTACTGCGCGAAATATCCTGAAAATAATTAAATTTTAACCGATTTCACCTTATTGTTCCCATGGTAGCTATAGAATATATACGTCCGATTGGCACGTAGTTTTTACCCTGATCAAGGTATGCATAAAAAATACGTTTTGGAAAGTGATGATGAATAGATCACGCTTAAAGGTTTGTAAGACCACTTTCAAATTGGGTTGATAGAATAATACTCAATTAGTTCACAATAAGAAGTTACGCTTTATTTCATGTTGACAGCTCGTGGTCAGGAGGAAGACAGAGAGATATCATAGTCAGAAAGAATATCTTACATGCTATTAAATATACTACAGTATTGTAATTAGTAGTGAGGTTCCTCAACATCCCGGCCCACCCTGAAACTAAGTTTCTGAATTAGGCAGGATGGCAATTTTAGAAATGGGTCTAACAAGTTTTCCTGATGAAATTCGCAGCTTTACGGCCCGTACCAGCCCGTCCTTGCCTGGATAGACTTCAATTATGCGCCCCAAAGTCCAAGTTTGAATCCTTAATGATCGCCATATCCCCAGTGGCAATGTTCTTCCTCTCCGTATTCCACTTAGGGCGCTGTTGAAGTGTAGTGAGGTACTCCTGATGCCATCTCTTCCAAAAGCCTTGTAGCATTGCCTGTACATTTTGCCAGTAATTCAGTCGGTTAACTGATGTATCAGCAGGTGTGCGGGTGACAAGTAGGAAACTTCGATGTCTGACGTAGCGAAGAGTGGGATTGTGCAATTCCCGATGACACGACGCAGATGAAGCTTTACGGAGCGAACAGCTGATTTCCATTTTCCGCCCCAGTGGGGTGCGTGCGGTGGTATAAAACTCCATTTGATACCCTCGCTGGCCAACGCTTGGGTTCCTTGAGTGTTATGCTGCTGCGACAGGATGAGCTTATACATTTCGTCTAACACCTTCTTTGCTCCCACAAAGTTGCGACCGTTGTCGCTGAAGATGTGGGTACACTTGCCTCGACGATAAAACGACGAAGTGCAGCAAGAAATGTCTCCGTGCTGAGATCTGTAGCCAACTCCAAGTGGATTGCGGAGGTCACTAGGCAGACGAATAGACAAATGTATCCCTTTTCCTTTCGTGGATTCCGTCCCTTGTGCACCTTGAGTAGAAGCGGTCCGGCATAGTCGCACCCAGTATTTTCAAATGGGTATGCTTGACGTACCCGAACGGCTGGCAAGTCCGCCATGTATTGATCAGTTGTTTTGTGGCGTTGCCGAAAACATTTGAGACAAGCATGTGTAAGCTTGCGAATCATGTTGCGTGCGCCAACTATCCAATATTGTTGGCGAACGATGACGAAAAGTGATGTCACACCTGGATAAAGATGTATCCTGTGCTCGTGTTCCAAAATAAGCAGAGAAATGCGATGCTGTTTCGGCAGAATAATTGGATGCTTGACTTCCTCCGGTAGTAGCGAGTTTGAGAGGCGCCCATCTACACGAAGCAGGCCATTCTTGCAAACCATGGGTGAGAGTGTTCGAAGAGTTGACGAATTGCCACAGCATTTCCCCTTTGCAACAGGTGTAGATCGGATGAGAAGCTTCCTTGAGCCTGCTTAAACAATAAATGCGGGCCTCGCTGATTTCCTCAAACGTGAGTGTGAGGTTTGACGGAATCCGTTTCTTCATTCTTCGATGCATAAACCGTAAAACATATGCAGTGCAGCGAATCAGCTTGGTCCAGGAAGAAACTCGAATCGATAGACACTCAATCGGGGACGCTTCAGGTTCAGATTCAACACGGCTAGATAGTGAAGAGGATTTCAGCCCATCCATTATGGGCGCGTCCAAAATTGTTGTGGGATTGTTGCCACTACACAGCTTTGAAGCAAGCAGATCGTTGAGGTGTAGCCAATGTGGTCCCTTCCACCACAGCTCATAGCTCATGAGATTGGCAGCTAGCATTCCCCTCGATGCGCAATCGGCAGGGTTATCATTTGAGCCAACCTGATGTCATGCGCTGCGTGGTATGACATCCAGGATCTCCGAAGTACGGTTGGCGATAAAGGTCTTCAGCTTCGATGGGGTGTGTGACAGCCACGAAAGGAAAATCGTGGAATCGCACCAAGCATGCACAACTATTGTGATGCAAGCCTTCTTTAACAGCTCGGAGAAGGCGAGTGAGCAATAGCGCGCCACAGAGCTCCAGCCGAGGAAGACTTTGTTGCTTTAGTGGCGCAACCCGTGTTTTAGCTGCCATAAGTGACACCAAGCAGGTGCCGTCTGCGTTGCATACACGGCTGTAAGCGACAGCGGAATATGCCTTTATAGATGCATCTGAAAATCCATGTAATTCGATTTTTCCCGATTCGCTGTTTACATAACGTTATTCCTTAGGTTTGTTATGTAGTTAATATCGTCGCTGCCACCACTCAGCCAGCTTCGGTGGGAGTTTTGAATCCCAGTCCAGGTCAAGTAGCCAGTGTTCTTGGAAAAGGATCTTAAACTGTACTACCACAGGCACCAGAATACCTAGAGGATCAAAAATTCGTGAGACATCTGACATCTTTAGTAGCATCTGGCTCCGTAGAAAGTGAAGCTTTGTAGGACAGGACGTCGTCTTGGTGATTCCATAGCATTCCTAAAACTTTAACCGCACTGGTTATTTGGAGCTCGTCTTGCCGGGTGTGACTGATGACGCTGCTGTTAGACACCCATTTGTCAAGCTCAAGCTTAGCCTTGGACACCAGCTGGATGAGTTCATCACGGCGGCTAAGTAATTCGTCTTCAGTTTCAGCGCCGGTGAGGACATCGTCTACGTAAAAGTCCTCAAGCACAATTTTTGAGGCTGTGGGAAACTCATCCTGGTGGTCTCGCGCTAGTTGTCCCAGTACTCTGACAGCAAGAAACGGTGCACAGCTTGTTCCATAGGTGACTGTACAGAGTTGAAAGTGTAGAAGAGGATCTTTCGGAGCTTCTCTCCATACGATCTGTTGAAAGTTGCGGTGCTTAGGGGCAACCCAGATCTGGCGAAACATTTTTACTATGTCCGCCGAAAACACAAACTTGTGCATTCGAAAGCGAAGGCATACATGAAAAAGGTTGCGTTGTATGCTGGGCCCGATGTGTAAGGCGTCATTTAGAGCGTGTCCGTTTACGTCTTCAAATGACCCGTCAATTACCACGCGCAGCTTATTTCCTAGAACTGGGTGGTGTGGCATGTAAAACGTTTTTGCTGATGTGTTACATTCTTTAGGGGGCAGCTTACGCATATGACCTAGGCTTAGATACTCGTTCATACATTTTGAATATTGCTTGCGTAGCTCCAAATCACGCTGCAACAACGTTCCACAGCATAGAAGCGCGAGACAGCGCCCTGCAGGCTGTCTCCGAACTCTTGGCATTCGTGTTTAAAAGGCAATTCAACGATGTATTTGCCGTCTGGGTCTCGGGAATGTGTTGTCAGAAAGTGCTGCTCCACCTTTTCGTGCGAAGGGTCTCGTTGCGTATGCTCAGTGTTATCCTCGATCTCCCAAAAGCGTTGAAGAGAGGCGTTTATGTCAACAGTAGTCATGAGCGTGTTGGCGGTTGATGAATGCGGCATTGCAACGGAAGTGATTATCCATCCAAAGATTGAGCTGATGGCAATAATATTTCCAGCGGTGTCATATTTTTTATCACCTGACAAAACGGACCAAATTTGTTCGTTTCCCAGTAAAATGTCTACAGATATCCAAAAGCACACGGCAAATTGTGAAAGTCCCTTTAGGGTTTTGGACATACACCAAAGCTGTGGGCAATGTGCTTCTTTTTAGTCCCGGTGACTGTGATAATGAGATGCTGTTTTGCGTCTGGGCGACCAAAGTTGAGCTACATCCAGAAGCTTGAGAACTGGCCTGTGCAGTGTCCGCAGGAGCAACTGTCATGGAATCCATGTTTTCAGGGTGTACAAGAGAATGATGACGGCCATTGCAGTGCTTGCACGAATGTTTCGATTGACATTGTGAAGATCGGTGACTAGGGCGTAGGCAATTGAAGCAAAGCGACTTTCCTTTTACAAAATAGCGCCGATGTTCAGTGTTCAGATTTTGAAATTGAGAGCATCTATACAGCTGATGGTCAGCAGAGACACACTTACCACAATTGCCACGGTTCACTGCAATAAGCGCACGCTTTGCTTTGGCAGGCTTGTCCGAGGATCGAGTTTGATTGCCGATGTAGCTTGGCTTAATTAAAAATCCTCGCAACGGTCATCAAGGAATTTAAACAAGTCTGCAACGGTTGGTGTCGCAGAGCCTCTGGTGTCCTCAATCCACTTCCTTCTAGAGTCGGGATCAATTTTAGCCAGCACAAGCTGAATCACCCAGCAGTCACGGCTGGTCTCCCCAACTGCCCACGAATGATTTCATTGGCGCCATCAGTAAGTTTGCGTAGATTAGACACCTCGCCGTTGGGTGCAGCAGCCAGTGCCATGAAAGTGTCCAGTAAGGAGTTCACGATATGCCTTGGGCGATCATAGCGATCATTGAGGCGTTCCCATGCTGAATCATAAGCTGATTCCGTAATGGACATATGACTGAGAAGATTGGCCGCTTCACCAACTATGAAAGACTTAAGGTAGTGAAACTTCTGAATCTTTCCCAGGTGGGTCTTGTTGTGGACGGTGCTCTCGTAAATGTCCTTAAAGGCTGGCCATTCCTTGTAGTCTCCACCAAAGGGTTTGATGTGGATTTTCGGCAACGGGCTTTCAGTCAAACAAACTGCAGCAGGCGGCGGCGTGGCCAAGGTAGGTGCTCCGTTCTCAGAAAGTCGCTGCAAGAACTCACTTTGCTGTTGCAGCAATGTGTCTATGTTGTATGGCGCTAGGTTGAAGTTCTCTCTTTAACGACGCGAATAAGGTAAGCGCTCGCAGGTACTTCTCTTACTTCTGTAAGACCACTTTCAAATTGGGTTGATAGAATAATAAAATTAATTAGTTCACAATAAGAAGTTACGCTTTATTTCATGTTGTCAGCTCGTGGTGAGGAGGAAGACAGAGAGATATCAAAGTCACACCAGACCATCTCAAGAAAGAATATCTTACATGCTATTAAATATACTAGGTTATTGTAATTAGTAGTGAGGTTCCTCAACATAAAGATTCATATCAATAACTTATATATTGCGCGAAATATCCTGAAAATCATTAAATTTGAACAGATTTCACCCTATTGCTCCTATGGGACCTATAGAATAAAGACGTCCGATCGGCACGCGATTTTACCCTGATCAAGGTATGCGTAACAAAATACCATTTAGAAAGATTCATGTCAATAGCTTATCTTCTGCGCGAAATATCCTGAAAATAATTAAATTTTAACCGATTTCACCTTATTGTTCTTATGGGAGCTATAAGATATAGACGTCCGATCGGCACGCGCTTTTACCCTGATCAAGGTATGCATAATATATACAATTTAAAATGATTCATTTCAATAACTTATATATAGTGCCCGAAATATCTTCAAAATCATTCAATTTTAACCGATTTCACCTTATTGTTCTTATGGGAGCTATAAGATATAGACGTCCGTTCGGCACGCGCTTTTATTCTGATCAGGTATGCATAAAAAAATACGTTTTGGAAAGATTCATATCAATAATTTATATATTGCGCGAAATATCCTGAAAATCATTAAAATTGAACAGATTTCACCCTATTGCTCCTTTGGGAGCTATAGGATATAGACGTCCGATCGGCACGCGCTTTTACCCTGATCAAATTATGCATAAAAAATACGATTTGGAAAGATTCATGTCAATAACTTTATACTGTGTGAACTATCCTGAAAATCATTCTATTTTAACCGATTTCACCCTATTGTTCCTATGGGAGCTATATAATATATACGTCCGATCGGCACGTGGTTTTTTCCCTGATAAAGGTATGCATAAAAAAATACGTTTTGGAAAGATTCAGATGAATAACTTATTTAGTGCGCGAAATATCCTGAAAATCATTAAAATTGCACAGATTTCACCCTATTGTTCCTATGGGGCAATATATAGACGTCCGATCGGCACGCGCTTTTTCCCTGATAAAGGTATGCATAAAAAATTAAGTTTTGAAAAGATTCATATCAATAACTTATATAGTGCGCGAAATATCCTTAAAATCATTAAAATTGAACAGAATGTGTGGTCAGAAAGTGCTGCTCCACCTTTTCGTGCGAAGGGTCTCGTTGCGTATGCTCAGTGTTATTCCGATCTCCCAAAATCGTTGAAGAGAGGCGTTTATGTCAACAGTAGTCATGAGCGTGTTGGCGGTTGATGGATGCGGCATTGCAACGGAAGTGATTATAAATCCAAAAATTGAGCTGATGGCAATAATATTTCCATCGGTGTCATATTTTTTATCACCTGACAAAGCGGACCAAATTTGTTCATTTCCCAGTAAAATGTGTACAGGTGACGATGTGTTAAACGAAGTATCGGCTAACTGGAGTCCATCGTAGATCCTTTAAGCTTTTTCGTCAATGTCGTCCCGTTGAAGTGTTGATGTGATTTTGCCCAGCACATGGGCTGCGACAACAATCGTATGCAGTGACACCATTGACTTGATATGCAGCGTTTCCAATCCTCTAGTAGTTTCGGCCTTGACGGAAGATATTCCGGAAACTAGTATTCTTGAGGGTGAACGTGCAAGCCCAAGTGCTTTGATGAATAGTTCAGAAACGTAGCATAGCTCAGAGCCGCTATCCAAAAGCACACGCAAATTGTGAAAGTCCCTTTAGGGTTTTGGACATACACCAAAGCTGTGGGCAATGTGCTTCTTTTTAGTCCCGGTGACTGTGATAATGAGATGCTGTTTTGCGTCTGGGCGACCAAAGTTGAGCTACATCCAGAAGCTTGAGAACTGGCCTGTGCAGTGTCCGCAGGAGCAACTGTCATGGAATCCATGTTTTCAGGGTGTACAAGAGAATGATGACGGCCATTGCAGTGCTTGCACGAATGTTTCGATTGACATTGTGAAGATCGGTGACTAGGGCGTAGGCAATTGAAGCAAAGCGACTTTCCTTTTACAAAATAGCGCCGATGTTCAGTGTTCAGATTTTGAAATTGAGAGCATCTATACAGCTGATGGTCAGCAGAGCCACACTTACCACAATTGCCACGGTTCACTGCAATAAGCGCACGCTTTGCTTTGGCAGGCTTGTCCGAGGATCGAGTTTGATTGCCGATAGAGCTTGGCTTAATTCAAAATCCTCGCAACGGTCATCAAGGAATTTAAACAAGTCTGCAACGGTTGGTGTCGCAGAGCCTTTGGTGTCCTCAATCCACTTCCTTCTAGAGTCGGGATCAATTTTAGCCAGCACAAGCTGAATCACCCAGTAGTCACGGCTGGTCTCCCCAACTGTATCTAACCCACGAGTGATTTCATTGGCGCCATCAGTAAGCTTGCGTAGATTAGATACCTCGCCGTTGGGGGCAGCAGCCAGTCCCATGAAAGTGTCCAGTAAGGAGTTTACAATAAGCCTTGGGCATAGCGATCATTGAGGCGTTCCCATGCTGAATCATAACCTGATTCCGTAATGGAGATGTGACTGAGAAGATTGGCCGCTTCACCAACTATGAAAGACTTAAGGTAGTGAATCTTCTGAATCTTTCCAAGGTGGGTCTTGTTGTAGACGGTGCTCTCGTAAATGTCCTTAAAGGCTGGCCATTCCTTGTAGTCTCCACCAAAGGGTTTGATGTGGATTTTCGGCAACGGGCTTTCAGTTAAACAAACTGCAGCAGGCGGCGGCGTGGCCAAGGTAGGTGCTCCGTTCTCAGAAAGTCGCTGCAAGAACTCACTTTGCTGTTGCAGCAATGTGCCTATGTTGTATGGCGCTAGGTTGAAGTTCTCTCTTTAACGACGCGAATAAGGTAAGCGCGCGCAGGTACTTCTCTTACTTCTGTAAGACCACTTTCAAATTGGGTTGATAGAATACTAAAATTAATTAGTTCACAATAAGAAGTTACGCTTTATTTCATGTTGTCAGCTCGTGGTGAGGAGGAAGACAGAGAGATATCAAAGTCACACCAGACCATCTCAAGAAAGAATATCTTACATGCTATTAAATATACTAGGTTATTGTAATTAGTAGTGAGGTTCCTCAACATAAAGATTCATATCAATAACTTATATATTGCGCGAAATATCCTGAAAATCATTAAATTTGAATCATTAATTTTGCTCCTATGGGACCTATAGAATAAAGACGTCCGATCGGCACGCGATTTTACCCTGATCAAGGTATGCATAATATATACAATTTGGAATGATTCATTTCAATAACTTATATATAGTGCCCGACATATCTTGAAAATCATTCAATTTTAACCGATTTCACCTTATTGTTCTTATGGGAGCTATAAGATATAGACGTCCGTTCGGCACGCGCTTTTATTCTGATCAGGTATGCATAAAAAAATACGTTTTGAAAAGATTCATATCAATAATTTATATATTGCGCGAAATATCCTGAAAATCATTAAAATTGAACAGATTTCACCCTATTGCTCCTTTGGGAGCTATAGGATATAGACGTCCGATCGGCACGCGCTTTTACCCTGATCAAATTATGCATAAAAAATACGATTTGGAAAGATTCATGTCAATAACTTTATACTGTGTGTACTATCCTGAAAATCATTCAATTTTAACCGATTTCACCCTATTGTTCCTTTGGGAGCTATATAATATATACATCCGATCGGCATGTGGTTTTTTCCCTGATAAAGGTATGCATAAAAAATACGATTTGGAAAGATTCATATCAATAACTTATATAGTGCGCGAAATATCCTGAAAATCATTAAAATTGAACAGATTTCACCCTATTGTTCCTATGGGAGAGACAGCATAAAGTCCCATGAAGAGCATTTGTAAATATTAGCATAAGGTTTACACCACCAGATCGACATGACAGGCTAGCTAGCCCGCCGTCAGCGACAACACCGCCGTCAGCGACAACACCGCCGTCAGCGACAACACTGCCGTCGACGACAATACCGCCAACGCCGGCAGAGCCTCACAGCGGCAGAGCCATCACCAGCAGAGCCAACATCGGCAGAGCCAACATCGGCAGAGCCAATACCGACAGAGCCAATACCGGCAGAGCCTCACAGCGGCAGAGCCTCACAGCGGCAGAGCCTCACAACGGTAGAGCCATCACCGGCAGAGCCAACCTCGGCAGAGCCACACAGCGGCAGAGCCAATAGCAGCAGACCCAATACCGGCAGAGCCACATAGCGGCAGCATAGAGTAAGAAACTATGTAGAGGTTTCATTTGCTCTGCCCGCGCTCTCGAGTGACTTTGCCAGTGATACCACGAAGGGGAAAAACGGAAAAAAAGAGAGTTTTTCATTTGTTCGAATCGAGCTTGAATCGATGCCCATGGTGAATTCTTATTGCTGCACTGCTCGCTCTTATTCGTAAGGATAGGTGCGAGAACTCCCCATACTATTGCTTGTGCTTCGCACATGTTAGAAGTGGTCAGAAACCGAAGTTAGAAGAAGTTATCTTCGAACATGGCTCTCAGCAGAGCTTTGGCAGAGGCCCGGGCAGAGCAAATGAAACCTCTATATAGTTTCTTACTCTATGGCATCAGTAGCGATCGGACGTGCGTCTAGGAGTGAAAGTAATTGCGAGGACACCTCGTGTCCGGGTCTTGGCGGAGCTCAGCCAAGCGGTACCACTACCGGCTGCCCAGGACAAGGAGACCCATGGGCCCCGCCCTCATGGATAGGCGGGACTCCATGATGATGGAGGAACAGGAGGAGCTGGTAAGACTGGCCTCGGCCCGAATCCTACGGGGAGCAACTCTCGTGGCGGTGAGATAGGAACCTTTTATATTAAAGTGGAAATAAAACAATTAACGCAACATTTATTTCGGCGCTTTTCTGGCAAGGTTGCCTCCCTCTTCCTCCCCAAGTTCCTCACGTGGCTCGGCAGCCAAAGCGCGAGCGGCACCCGGGTTTTCGGGGTCGCGAACGCCGCGGCCGTGGAAACCACCCCAAGTTCCACACGTGGCTCGGCAGCCAAGGCTGGAGCGGCACCCGGGTTTTTGGGGTCGCAAATGCCGCGGCCGTGGAGATCACCTCCCCTTCCCCGTGGCTCGGCAGCCAAGGCAGGAGCGGCACCCGGGTTTTCAGGGTCGCAAATGCCGCGGTTGTGAGATCACCTCCCTCCCCCACGTGGCTTGGCGGCCAAGGCGGGATCGGCACCCGGGCTTTCGGGGTCGCAAACGCCGCGGTCGTAGAGATCACCTCCCCTTTTTCCGTAGCCCGGCAGCCAAAGCAGGAGCGGCACCCGGGTTTTCAGGGTCGCAAATGAATGACCACCTGTAGTGGTCAGTTTAAATAGAGTGTATAAATACTAATGCTCTTAATGTTCTCTTTATAATTTGCATTGAGTGAAACTTCTGAAGTATAAGACATTTTATGGTTCATATGCTTCGCCTTGTAAGAGTGCGCTCATATATGATAGATAAGAAATGTTCGGGTAACATGCAGGTAGAAAATCGTATGATTCCTCCGTTATCGCCCCGACTTGAGTAATTCGGTGTCGGCAGCTCTGCACGAACTCTCAAAAGCTCGGTTGCGGGCCCAAAAACTTTCTTTAAGCGACGAAAGAAATTTCATTACGTTCAGTCATTGTGCACAAGTGCGAATACAAGTTGATCAAAATCAAATACATAAAGCAACAAAGTGACACTCGGAAGCTAGTATTTAATAATAATTATTCGCCTCACCTTATCGGTTAAAAAGGGATTAAAAACCAAAGGTAAAGATAAATAAATTCTTCGTGAGTGGAAATTAAGATCAAAACTGTTCGCAGATCTTTTCAACTCGGGAGTTGCTGGTTAAGGCAGTGTACTCACCTGGCCCCTTTGAGGGCCTGATACTTTTCGACAAGGGACTTTAATTGGAAATCACTAAGCCAGGTTTTATTGGCTAGTGGAACCAGATCAATGTCCGGATCAAAGGTCGGAAGCTGCACGTGGTCTTGATTACATAAACCGTCAGAGCAACCCCACCAACAAGAAGAAATAGTGCTCTAATGACCCCATAATTGTGACCTGCGCCACTCTTGACCGTCTTCAGAGAACTCGGATGACAATCACGCTTCGCTAAAATCAGTTTTGGCCCACACATCTCAAACTGTGCCAATGTGACTACGGGAGTGGCTTTAAAACAGAAGCTGTATGCGCAAGGCAGTTGCTCCAAAACCGTTGCTGTTAGAGATGGACTGCTGTTCGAGACCTTTACTTTTCTCTTTTATAAATAATATTTAGATTGTTAGCCTTTACGATAATTTTGGACTTAAATATAGTGTCGAGTATAGTACGTTGAATAAGGGTATGAAAACAAAATGATGAAGTATATTTCTAGTTTACCTTAGACCTTGTTTACTTATAAATCTTTTCGATTCCCTAATATAGCACTCATCAATCACCGTCATCCTTGAGCTCAACGATCACGCTTGGAAAATGTTATAAAAAGTAAAGAGTGAGTTTTCAGTGAGAGTAAATAAATGAATTGAACCTCTCAAATTATATATATATACTTACGTCCTATTCTTAACTAAAGATAAGAAATTGAAATCCCTATATCCTAAATACATACTATCGTACGACTATTTTTGTCCATCTAAATTTTGATAACTTAGATTATAACTATTCTTTTTTTTTATAAATATAAAATTATATACACTAAAAAAAACAATATTAGAAAACTATGAGAATTACTATGAATTATTTTGACACTTATTTGAATTATTAAAATTATTGAACATTAAAATGATCGCCTAATTTCTTTAATTACTCGTCCCGAGTAGAGCATGTGCAGGTCAGTGTTAATATGAATTAAAACTAGAACTTTTATAAGGGTCATATTAATATTTAATATGATAAAGGAAGGGAGGGTAAAGAAATGGGATAACTAACATCTAAATCCCAGTCTGAAGAACGAAACACCGCTGGGCTATAGTCGTTAGCCTATTACTGTTATTTTATTTGCCAACCACAAAACTTTTAATAGCCATAAACTCGCAGTTATACGTGTACCTAAAATATTATGCTAATGGGATCGATTGACATATAGGAGAGTAGAAAGGCCCCACGACAATCCGGCGAGTTAGTTTGAGCACAACAAGAGGTACACTTCTCGAAATCCTGTCAATCGTCTGTGTCATCCGAAATCAATAGCTTTTAGCTATTTCCTCTACAACATTTTTTTTTTTTTTTGACACAGGGAAACCACCCACACTACATAATTGGCGCCCAGAACGTGTGGCCTTAGAAACCAGGGAAAAAATTAAGGTTTTAGATACCACAAATAAAGCTCTTCCAATCCCACCCAAAAACAATAGTATTTTGCAAATAAGTCATGCTAAACTGAGTCTGTCCCTTTTAAGTTCTGGATTTTATTAACGGATATGCGGTGTTTAATTCAAAATTGGATTAACCGACCTTAATTAATTCAGAATATAAGTGGATACAAACTCAGTAAGGCCGACAAAGTAGACATAGATATTTAGGTCAATTTTAGTTTGCGATTTTACGTCATCCATTCGGAGTATCAGGATGGGGCGTCCAAACTATAAACCATATATCACTAAAGTTTGTGAAAGGAAATTAAATCAAGGCAGTTGGATATTTAATTTGCTAGATTTATTATTTGGAGATTAGCCACTACCAGATTAGTTTCTATAAAAACAAACAAAAGGTATTGTATATTAAATTTCAAAAGCAAGTGTTTCGTTCTAAGCTAGTAGGTTTATATATTACTGACTAAAACATGCTCAAAAGGGACGAATTTTTGTATTTAATTATAAAACAAACATACTTGAGTTTAGAGAAAAGCTAGTACAGAACAATTAATTTCTAAACGCAAAAATTTATCTATATTTAAAATGCCGTTACAACGCACCCCAGAAGGTGGCGCAGTAGGCGGCGATCTGGGGGAACCTGCCCCCGAATTTTGCGGCATATGTAAAGAGACATTAACTACAACGCAGTTAAAGTGTACCACACCATGTGGACATCGCTTTCACGATAGCTGCATGCAGGAATTTTTGAAAACGAGCCGAATATGTACTATTTGCAAAATCGAATTTAATCCGGCTATGATCACCTTTGAGGAAAACACTCTAGCAGCTGAACTACCAGATAATATGAATTTAGCTCCAGCTCAACAAAATTTTTAATTTCTATCTCCCGAGCAAAGACCTAGAGGTCGAGGAAGGGGACGAGGGGCTAAGTCGCGACAAAACCGTACAGATTTCGATCGCAGGACGATGAGAACCAGATCACAGACTCGAAACGGAAGAGATAACTCAGTTGCAAGTACAGCACCTTACTCTCAAGAAGGAGATGAGAGCGAGAATACTTCAAACGTTATCCATGCTATTATAAAAAGCCAGCAAAAAGACATGATGACAGAACTTAGTTCATTCGTAAAAAGGACTATAGAAGAGAGTCTTAGAGCACAACTAGGAAGACTTATATTAAGTACGGACTTAACTCCGACACAGCCGCAACAACCGGATCCTCAAAGTGAAGTACAAAGGAATCAACCTTCACAAAGAAACGCAGAAGGATTAGGAAATCAATTTAGCAGCACATCTAATAGATCAGTGGCACCAGAGAAGGCTGCAAATATTCTGGCTAGTTGGCGTTTAAAATTCGATGGATCAAAAGACTCCATGTACGTTGACGAATTTCTGTACAGGTTGAGGTCTTTAACCTCTTCAACTTTAAATAACGACTATGGATTACTCTGCGATAACCTGCATCTGTTGTTCTCAGCTAAAGCCAGTGATTGGTTCTGGAACTTTCATCGGAAGAATCCGCTCTTTTCGTGGCAAACCTTTTCGGTAGCATTCAGACAAAGATTCGATGATACGAAAGATGACTTTGACTTGTGGGAGTTGATAAGGAGAAGGCGACAAAGAGAAGGGGAATCATTTGACGATTTCCAATCAGCCATTGAAGACCTAGTATCTCGTCTTTCCAGTGAAGTAGCAGAAGATAAAATAGTGGATATTTTAAAACGCAATGCTAAAGTCTCACTTAGATACGAACTTCTTCACCTAAAAATTAAAAACCGTTGCGAACTGCGTGAAGAAGTTAAGAAGCATGACAATTTTTGTAGAGAAACTAACAATGTCATACCTAGAAATAGGTTCGGAAAACAACATGTATCCGAGATCCTAACCGATACCGATACCGAAGAGGAAGAAGAATCCGTGGCACAGATAGTAAAAAGGGATTGGGCAAAAGTGACTTGTTTTAACTGTGATCAGATCGGCCACGGTTATAAGGAGTGTTTGGCGGAGAAGCGTTTGCATTGTTACGGATGTGGTGCTAAAGATGTTTACAAGCCTCGATGTCCAAAATGCAATCCGTCGGGAAACCGGAAGCAGGATGCGCCGAACCAGCATCGATCAGCGCATCCGACAAAATAGAACTATTTAAAATGTCCGATATTAACATCGTGAAAGTAGACCAAATTTCTAAAGTACACTCTTATCCATTAAAATTAGTCAGTCAAGCCGCCACTCAAACTTTAGACGAACTATTAGATAAAAACGAAAAAGAACTTTATAATTATTCATTACTCAATATACGGATTAAACCCAAACGATCTACATTAAGAAGTCGGGAGTTTTGGAAAAAAGTAAGAGCAGATCGGATCAGGATAATATCAGCAGTCATTTTGAGTTCAGACAACCGTTTATACACTGACATTATAATAGAAAGTACAACTTTTAAAGCGCTTTTGGATTCGGGGGCAACTGTAAGTTGTTTAGGGGGAGCCGCAGCCAAAACCTTAGCACATCATCCGAAAACCCGCAGATGTTCAGGGAAAATACGAACAGCTAGCAATGAGTCTTGTTCAGTTATCGCAAAACTTTTAGTCCCAATTAGGTTTCAAGATAAAGTTAAGGAAGTAGAATTTTTTTGATTCCGGAATTAAAACAAGATGTTTATTTAGGAGTTGACTTTTGGCAGAGTTTCGGTCTTTTGGATAAGTTACTTAATAAAGAAGAAACAGTAGGTGAGTTAGATACGGGAGACGATTCCTCCAGAAAAGAGGATCCAAAAATGCATTTATTAACGGAAGATCAGAAAGTTAAACTTGGAGCAGTCATAAAAACATTTCCAGCATTTGAACGCGAAGGACTGGGTCGTACATCTCTCATTGAACACTCGATGATTATAAATACAGAGAGTCCAGTTAAGCAAAGGCATTGGCCAATCTCACCGGCCAAAGAGAAATGGATGTTTGAGGAAGTGGAAAAGATGATAGCCTTAGATGTCATTGAACCTTCAAATAGTCCGTGGAGCAGTAATTGCGTATTGGTTAAAAAAGGAAATAAAAACAGGTTATGCTTAGACTCACGCGAAATTAATAAATACACACGAAAGGACGCATATCCCTTGCCCCATATAGATGGGATACTTAGTCGGCTGCCTCCAGCCAAATCCATAACAGGGCTGGATATGAAGCACGCCTACTGGCAAATACCTTTAGCTGAGTCTTCTCGACCTTACACTGCGTTCACTATACCAAACAGGCCACTTTACCAGTATAAAGTTATGCCTTTTGGGCTAACGAATGCCGCTCAGACTCTATGTAGACTTATAACCGCCCATCTGCGAACGCGTGTTTTAGTGTTGTCCGATGATTTTGAATCCCATCTTATGTTGTTATGAGAAGTAGCGGTGCACTTACGGAAAGCTAATCTTACGATTAATGTAGCAAAGTCCCATTTCTGTGTGCAGGAAATTAAGTATCTCGGGTTCATAATTGGATATGGCCAACTGAAAGCCGATCCGGGCAAAATTAAAGCAATTGAAGATTTTCCAATACCGAGTTCAGTAAAGCAACTTAGGCGTTTTCTGGGTCTTGCCGGATGGTATCGTCGTTTTGTTGATAATTATGCCACAGTCAGTTGTCCACTTACCGAGCTTCTGAAGAAATCGAAACACTATGCATGGAATTCTACAGCAGACGAAGCCTTTAACACTCTTAAACGATGTCTTACGTCCGCTCCGATTTTATCCACCCCAAATTTTACAAAACCTTTTCTGCTTTTGTGCGACGCAAGTACTTTTGGATTGGGGTGTGTGTTAGCACAAAATAACGAGGAGAATGAGGAACTACCTGTAGCATTTATGTCCGAAAAGCTGACGAAGGCTCAAAGAAACTATTCTGTAACGGAGCTAGAATGTTTAGCGGTATTAAAAGGAATCCGTAAGTTTCGGGCGTACATAGAGGGTCAGGATTTTGAAGTAATTACTGATCACGCGTCTCTACAGTGGCTTATGAGTCAAAAGGAATTGCCTGGTCGTCTGGCTCGTTGGGCAATACAATTACAAGGGTTCTCCTTCCGAATAACCCATAGAAAAGGAACCCAAAACGTTGTAGCAGACGCGCTTTCGCGAAAAGATGAACCTGTCGTATCCGAAGTAGAAGAACAGGGACCAATAGTCGACCTTACTTCCGAGGAGTTCAAATCAGAGGAGTATGCTAGTCTTATAGAAAATATTCGTACTAATCAGGCTAAGTTACCCGATCTAAAGATTGTAGATGGGATAATTTATAAAAGAACTGAACCAGTTAGGGGCAATGACATTGAAGACCAATTAGTTTGGAAATTATGGGTGCCGGCTGGACTAACATTAGATGTTATTATCAGAGCTCATGACCCGCCTAATGCAGCTCATAGCGGAGTAGGAAAAACTATTGAAAAAATCAGAAGATATTTGTTTTGGCCGAAGATGGTAAAGCAGATACGGGAATACATAACTAGCTGCGATGTTTGTCGTCAGACCAAGCATCCTAACGTAGTCTTAAAACCGCCTATGGGAAAGCCCATGATGTCTGATCGACCTTTCCAGAAGCTTTACATGGATCTTCTAGGACCTTACCCAAGATCACGAAATGGAAACATTGGAATCCTTATAATAGTAGATCACCTTACAAGATTCCATTTCCTGCACCCGCTTCGAAAGTTTACCTCAAACCGAATCTGTGAATTTTTGGAAAACAGTCTGTTTTGTACTTTTGGCGTACCTGAAACTATATTGACCGATAATGGATCACAGTTTGTGTCTAACTATTTTAAAGCATTCACTACCCGTTTTGGAGTTAAGCATATTTGTACCGCGATTTACTCGCCTCAGGCTAATGCCAGCGAGCGGCTAAACAGATCAGTTTTGGCCGCAATACGGGCCTATATAAAGCAGGATCACACCACTTGGGATGTTAAGTTACCAGAAATTAGTGCAGCATTAAGATCTAGCGTTCACCAAAGTACGGGATACTCCCCATATCTGTTAGTATTTGGGCAAAATATGTTATTAAACGGGAAAGATTATGAGATACTACGTCGACTTCAATTACTTTCGGGGGATACTAAAATAGGATATCCAGATGCGCTTCAAACCATGCGGATAGCCGCACGTCAAAACGTTTCCGAAGCACATGATCGAAATGCAGCTAAATACAATTTGCGTAGTAGAAATATAAGTTTTAAGGAAGGTGATAAAGTATTAGCTCGAAATTTTTGCCAAAGTAGTGCAATCAAAAAGTTTAGTGCAAAATTGGCACCAGTTTTTGTACCAGCCATTGTTGAACGTAAGGTAGGATCGTCTTACTATCAGTTATCAAATGAACAAGGTAAAAAGTTAGGAATTTTTCATCTAAAAGATATCCAAGTAAGAACATAAGAAACTGTCCTTTTTTCTGTTTTCTCATTGCTAGTTATAACTAGCACTCGCAAACTGGTTGTAGTGGTCAGTTTAAATAGAGTGTATAAATACTAATGCTCTTAATGTTCTCTTTATAATTTGCATTGAGTGAAACTTCTGAAGTATAAGACATTTTATGGTTCATATGCTTCGCCTTGCAAGAGTGCGCTCATATATGATAGATAAGAAATGTTCGGGTAACATGCAGGTAGAAAATCGTATGATTCCTCCGTTATCGCCCCGACTTGAGTAATTCGGTGTCGGCAGCTCTGCACGAACTCTCAAAAGCTCGGTTGCGGGCCCAAAAACTTCTTTAAGCGACGAAAGATAATTGTGCAAGTGCGAATACAAGTTGATCAAAATCAAATACATAAAGCAACAAAGTGACACTCGGAAGCTAGTATTTAATAATAATTATTCGCCTCACCTTATCGGTTAAAAGGGATTAAAAACCAAAGGTAAAGATAAATAAATTCTTCGTGAGTGGAAATTAAGATCAAAACTGTTCGCAGATCTTTTCAACTCGGGAGTTGCTGGTTAAGGCAGTGTACTCACCTGGCCCCTTTGAGGGCCTGATACTTTTCGACAAGGGACTTTAATTGGAAATCACTAAGCCAGGTTTTATTGGCTAGTGGAACCGCAGAGCCCAAGCTATCGGAGAGGTTTATTCTCCACGCCAGATCAATGTCCGGATCAAAGGTCGGAAGCTGCACGTGGTCTTGATTACATAAACCGTCAGAGCAACCCCACCAACAAGAAGAAATAGTGCTCTAATGACCCCATAATTGTGACCTGCGCCACTCTTGACCGTCTTCAGAGAACTCAGATGACAATCACGCTTCGCTAAAATCAGTTTTGGCCCACACATCGACGACTGTGCCAATGTGACTACGGGAGTGGCTTTAAAACAGAAGCTGTATGCGCAAGGCAGTTGCTCCAAAACCGTTGCTGTTAGAGATGGACTGCTGTTCGAGACCTTTACTTTTCTCTTTTATAAATAATATTTAGATTGTTAGCCTTTACGATAATTTTGGACTTAAATATAGTGTCGAGTATGGTACGTTGAATAAGGGTATGAAAACAAAATGATGAAGTATATTTCTAGTTTACCTTAGACCTTGTTTACTTATAAATCTTTTCGATTCCCTAATATAGCACTCATCAATCACCGTCATCCTTGAGCTCAACGATCACGCTTGGAAAATGTTATAAAAAGTAAAGAGTGAGTTTTCAGTGAGAGTAAATAAATGAATTGAACCTCTCAAATTATATATATATACTTACGTCCTATTCTTAACTAAAGATAAGAAATTGAAATCCCTATATCCTAAATACATACTATCGTACGACTATTTTTGTCCATCTAAATTTTGATAACTTAGATTATAACTATTCTTTTTTTTTATAAATATAAAATTATATACACTAAAAAAAACAATATTAGAAAACTATGAGAATTACTATGAATTATTTTGACACTTATTTGAATTATTAAAATTATTGAACATTAAAATGATCGCCTAATTTCTTTAATTACTCGTCCCGAGTAGAGCATGTGCAGGTCAGTGTTAATATGAATTAAAACTAGAACTTTTATAAGGGTCATATTAATATTTAATATGATAAAGGAAGGGAGGGTAAAGAAATGGGATAACTAACATCTAAATCCCAGTCTGAAGAACGAAACACCGCTGGGCTATAGTCGTTAGCCTATTACTGTTATTTTATTTGCCAACCACAAAACTTTTAATAGCCATAAACTCGCAGTTATACGTGTACCTAAAATATTATGCTAATGGGATCGATTGACATATAGGAGAGTAGAAAGGCCCCACGACAATCCGGCGAGTTAGTTTGAGCACAACAAGAGGTACACTTCTCGAAATCCTGTCAATCGTCTGTGTCATCCGAAATCAATAGCTTTTAGCTATTTCCTCTACAACATTTTTTTTTTTTTTTACACAGGGAAACCACCCACACTACACACCCCAAGTTCCTCACGTGGCTCGGCAGCCAAGGCGCGAGCGGCACCCGGGTTTTCGGGGTCGCGAACGCCGCGGCCGTGGAGACCACCCCAAGTTCCTCACCCGGCTCGGTGACCAAGGCGCGAGCGGCGCCCGGGTTTACGGGGTCGTGAACGCTACGGTCATGGGACCAATCCTCTACCTGCTAATCTCCCCATGCCCAACAATTCCGGCCATTTGGCCACCCGTCCTGTCTGTCCCCGTAAATATATAAATATTTCTGTGGAGGACCCTGGTACGACTTTGTATGTATCCTGGCCCGTGATTAGCATCCTTACCATATATATAATTTATGGTTTCACCATATTGTTCCTATGGAAGCTACAAGATATGGACGTCCGATCGGCACGCGCTTTTACCCTGATCAAGGTATGCATAAAAAATACGATTTGGAAAGATTCATGTCAAAAACTTATATACTGTGCGAACTATTCTGAAAATCATTCAATTTTAACCGATTCCGCCCTATTGTTCCTATGGTAGCTATAGAATATATACGCCCGATCGGCACGTGGTTCTTACCCTGATCAAGGTATGCATAAAAAAATACGTTTTCGAAAGATTCAAATCAATAACTTATATATTGCGCGAAATATCCTGAAAATCATTAAAATAGAACAGATATCACCCTATGGCTCCTATGGGAGATATAGGATATAGACGTCCGATCGGCACGCGCTTTTACCCTGATCAAGGTATGCATAAAAAAATACAATTTGGAAAGATTCATATCAATTTATATAATCTATGGTTTTACCAAATTGTTCCTATGGGAACTATAAGATCTAGACGACCGATCGGCACGCGCGTTTACCCTGATCAAGGTATGCATAAAAAATACGATTTGGAATGATTCATGTCAATAACTTATATATAGTGCGCGAAATATCCTGAAAATCATTAAATTTTATCCGATTTCACCTTATTGTTCTTATGGGAGCTATAAGATATAGAAGACCGATCGGCACGCGCTTTTACCCTGATCAAGGTATGCATAAAAAATACGTTTTGGAAAGATTCATGTCAATAACTTATATAGTGCCCGAAATATCCTGAAAATCATTAAAATTGAACAGATTTCACCCTATGGGAGCTATAGGATATAGACGTCCGATCGGCACGCGCTTTTACCCTGATCAAGGTATGCATAAAAAATACGATTTGGAATGATTCATGTCAATAACTTAAATATAGTGCGCGAAATATCCTGAAAATCATTCAATTTTAACCGATTTCACCTTATTGTTCTTATGGGAGCTATAAGATATAGACGACTGATCGGCACGCTCTTTTACCCAGATCCAGGTATGCATAAAAATTACGATTTGGAAAGATTCATGTCAATAGCTTATATAGTGCGCGAAATATCGTGAAAATCATTAAAATTTAACCAATTTCACCTTATTGTTCTTATGGGAGCTATAAGATATAGACGACCGATCGGCACGCTCTTTTACCCAGATCCAGGTATGCATAAAAATTACGATTTGGAAAGATTAATGTCAATAACTTATATAGTGCGCGAAATATCGTGAAAATCATTAAAATTTAACCGATTTCACCTTATTGTTTTTATGGGAGCTATAAGATATAGACGACCGATCGGCACTCGCTTTTACCCTGATCCAGGTACGTTTTGGAATGATTCATGTCAATAACTTATATATAGTGCGCGAAATATCCTGAAAATCATTAAATTTTAACCGATTTCGCACTATTGAATATATACATCCGATCGGCACGTGTTTTTTTCCCTGATCAAGGTATGCATAAAAAATACGTTTTGGAAAGATTCATATCAATAACTTTTAAATTAGTATTTTACTCCGTAGAGGTTTCCTCGCAGCCGTCTCCGTGAAGGTAGCCGGTTGGCTGTTGTCATCCGTCGATAAATTAGGAAGAATAGGGTGGAAGGGTGACTGCCCTTCTTTACCTGCTGGCCTAGAGACTCAGTCAGTGTGAAATAATAAGATCTAAGCGGTAGCCGGAGTTAAATATTATCAGAGCTGGTGCTCTTTATTCAAGGCTTTGATATAAACTGAATTGAAAAGAAACTTAAAGCTAACAAAAGACTCACAGCGGCCACGCAAATATGCAGTGCTTGCCGTCTGTGCACGAGCATCCGGGCTAAATGCTGGATGAGCAGTTTCGGCCGAAGCTAAATAACAACAAAAGTCAGCGGCTGGTCCATTGACTTTTGCTGGTTTATGTTGACTTGTTAACTACTCCCCCCTTTGAATTAAGGCCGCCCTCGGCCGCCGCTATCTCGGTGATGACTTCCTTCAGCTGTGCCGCAGATCTTCTTGCCTTGAAGAAATGGAGATAGATCATGACAATGGCAATCATCGCACAACATAGAATTCCTACTATGAGCATTGCGCGATATTTTAGATTGGTCCCAATATCCTTGTCGAACTCTCGAATGAGCTCCACATTACGTTCGTTTAATCGATGAAGGTAAGGGAGGCTCAATACGTCGTGATTGATGGTAATGTTAAGCACTGGTGAGCTTGCAACTCCTTCTTCTTTGTATCTTGTCATGATTTACGTAGTGGGTTTCGTTGATGGAGACGCAATCTTCAAATGCGACAAGGTGAGTACCGTGCAGCCAGACCTCAGTACCATTGTCTACCCGGACTTTAGCTGTTTGGTCGTTGACAATGATTATTCCTTCATCGACTCGAGTTACGGGTTGTAAGTCGGTTGGTTGGGTCTCGCAGTGCGCCAAAACACCTGCATAGAGTTCTCTAGCGCAAGAGCTGCCTGATGATATTTGGCAGAACGTAGCTCCTGGCGACACGGTACAATCCTTAACGGTGTGGACTTCTCCACCACATGTTGCCACAACATTGTTCGGTATCCGCAGCATGATATTATGGTGAGTGACGGGTAATATTGTGACTTTCTTACAGGCGAACTTTACCTTTGGAAACTTAACTATGAAATGCAAGGAATTGGCAGATTGTAATATTTTAACGGACGCTACGGACAAAAGATCCCTTATGGGGGTATTAGTGGGTTCCTCAAGCCAAATTGACTTTAGGTCTGCGTGGTCAAATATATTTGGGCTGACAATATTAATTTTAGCTAATGTAATTGCAAGCATAAGGTCCTGTAGTTCCATCTTCCATAGCATTCTATTTCTAGCAAGGAGGGTTTCATATAAATGACCTGTGTCAATTTGTTTATTTTTTGTAACCGTGAGGATTTGATTTACTGTGGCGGTCAATTGATTGATTTTACTTTGAACTTTAGTGTTAATTTCCACATGTCTGTTGTTTGCGTTTATTAGCTGCATTTCCGTAAATCTTGTCTTCTCCATATCACCGGCATCCGGTGTTCCTGCTACTACCTTCCAGTAGGTCTCGCATATGCGCGGTATCTACTTCCAGCAACTTTCTCTTGTGCGATTGGGTAAACTTGTCTAGTATTCGTGTGTACTCCGAAAGGTTTGCAGTGTGAGTCGCGTATGCAAATTCTTCCCATACTAATACCTCACCATCAATGATGGGAATGTATTTAGCTCGCGAATAGTCGACGATGTGTGCCGACACCATAGACAGGGATAGTAGGATGATAAGTCCGCACCTGTGGAATGATCCTTGATGTAATCATTTTTTCCAGGAATGTTATTCTAACTTAACAAAAAAATAAGTAAACGGTTGCCAAGTGGCTAAAGATGTAAAAAATTAATCCTATTTTAGGTTATCTTTGTGGACCACCCTCCCCTTAATGAGGACCGTGGTCCCCAGGTCCGCTTCAACGGCTTTCTCCTCACACAGCGGTGTGAGTTTATTGCCAAGTCTTCGGTTTGTTTTGACCAAGACTTTTTCGCCGACCTCGAATACTCTGTTTTGCCGGGAGGCATTTTCCCTAGTCCTGAGAGTGTTTTGGGCTTGTATTATTTTATTTTGGACTTCCATCTGCGGGTCGTCTGGGTGTGTTTGCACAATGTCGGCTGGTCGTTTGTTAACAACCGAGTGTATCGACTTATTGTATTTGGCGGTGGCCAATAAAATTATCTCTACAGTGTCCGTCATTCCCTTGTCGATTTTCAGGCATCGCGCAAGTTCCACAAGGGTACTATGAAAGCGCTCTACTTGCCCGTTTGAGACGCTGTGGAGGGGCGGTGCATTTGCAATGCTAACGCCAAAATGGCTGTCGAGCATGGCTGAGATAGTGTGTGAATTTAATGGTTCATTATCACAGTAGACTACCCTAGCTCTTGGGAAGAAATTCATAATTTGTAGTAGGGCCGGTTTGAGGACTTCAATTGTCCTTGAGTGGACATGTTGCACGACGGCAAACTTCGAAAACTTGTCGATGCAAGTAAGGAAGTATTTTTTATCTGTAGAGAAAATGTCAATATGTAACATTTCTCCTACATGAGAGGGGATCGGTGTCTCGCCGAGCTCCTGTTTCTTTGGGTGCCTGTCGTACTTGGCTCTCTCGCAAGTCCTGCAAATTCGCTACGATTTCGGTAGCTAATTTGGCCATTTTTGGAAAGTAGTACTTGGAGAGTACCTGCTTTACATTTTCCTGGGATGACCTGTGGGCCCTGTTGTGTTCGACGGTGAGGATTTCCCGTTTTTCGCTGACTGCAAAAATGTCTGTTACACGATTTTTGCAATGCCAAAATTTTGTGGCCGGAAACTGCCGAACCAGTTCGTCCTGTACCATTGCCAACGTGTACAAGTCGCAATAGATAGCGTTTACGCCTTTAGGAACGATTACATCTGCGAGCTCATCAAGTAAACTCTCTATGCAGGAAAAATTAATCGCATGCCGTCTCTTGTTACCAAAAAGGGCGAAGCTGCGTTTTGACGGGAAGCGTGCCTCCTCCAAGATTATTTGGTTTTGGAAGCAATTTAATGGCTTTTCCGTCGTCTCGATTATGTGTGTCAGGGAGAGTTCGCTGTATATAGTGGCCGCGCACGATTCAGCTTCTTGCTCCTCCATGACATTAAGTTGTTGTCGCGAGGGTGCGTCGGCAACTAGATTTTCCTTACCGGGTTTGTAAAATATTCGCGCTCCGGATTCGTCAATGCGTGCTTTCCATCTTTTAATCTTTGCATTCGGATTGCATTCCGATACTGCAAAGGTTAATGGCTGATGGTCGGTGAAGATGTTTATATCTTTGACCGCGTATAAATAATGCCTTAGTTTGGCCAGTGCCCAATTATGGCTACGAAAGGGAGCTATCGTTGGTAGCATAGTTAACCTCTCTGTCCTTCAATGTCCTTGAGATCATTGTAATCGGACGTCCCTCTTGGGACAGCACTGCACCAATGCCAAAGGCCGAGGCATCTGTCGTTAGATCGAATGCCTTTTTATAATCAGGGTATCTCAGCATGACATCGTCAGACGCCAAGATATTTCGAAGCTTCTGAAACGCTTGTTTTTGCGCTTCAGAGAACTGTACCAGAATGTTTCGTGACCTGTGTCTACTAACTGTTCCGTTTTCCCCTTTTAAGATTTCCGAGATAGGTCTTGCTATTGCCGCAAAATCCCTAATAAAGCATCGGTAGTAGTTAGCCAGGCCCAGAAATGACCGTACCTCGAATACATTCTTGGGCTCCGGAAATTCCTTGATGGCCTTTACTTTCTCTGGGTCAGTGGTAGCACCATTACAAGTGACTATAAACCCAACAAAGCTGACACTTTTTTTAAAAAAGCTCGACTTTTCTACCGACACTCTCATGTTTGCCTCGTACAGGCTCTTTAGAACCCAATCTACGTGTTTAACGTGAGAGTTTTCGTCCTCCGAGAATATTATTACGTCGTCAACGTAAACATAGCAAAATTTACCTATTTGCTCTCGTAGGATGTCATCTATGGTCCTCTGAAAAATGCTGGCTGCATTTTTGAGACCAAACGGAAGCCTTTTAAACTCATATTTACCCCCATTTACTGAGAACGAGGTTTTTTCTCTGTCTCGTTCCGCGAGCGTAATCTGGTGATAGCCAGACTTAAGGTCCAGCGTTGAGAAATACCTCGCTTTGCCGAGATTCCCCAATATCATTGAAATATTTGGCATGGGGTACTTATCGGACACGGTCCTTTCATTTAATTTGCGAAAGTCGATGACTAGCCGCATTTTCTTATTTCCGCTTTCGTCGGTCCCTTTTTTGTCTACCACCCATATTGGGTTGTTGTAGGGGGATGCCGACTTTTGAATTATTCCATTTCTTAGCAGATCCTGAATTTCGTTGTTGACAAAATCCGCTGCTCCCATGGGGTACGGGTACAATTTTGCGTATATGGGCTCCTCGTTAACTGTTCTGATGGTAGCTACCACCGAAGTGTTGTAAGGTAAAGCCTCGTTAGGGTCTGCAAAGGCCTTTCTCCGGGTCTTTAGCATCTCTAAAAACGCATTCCAAAGGCGGTGCATCTGAAGAATCCACGCTGGTGAAATTGACGTCAGTGCACTTGTGGAAATCGATCTGCTCTACCTCGGTGCCCCATTTTAGGTGACCGGAGGATAGGCAGAGTGATGCCCCTGCCTGTTTTAACAGGTCAAGGCCGATTATTCCGTCGAAGGAAGACAAGTCGGGTAGTATAAAGAACGTTACCTTTAAATTAAACATTGATACGAAGCATTTCTTCATAACTTTGGTAGTGGCATGGATTGAATGTATTGGAAATGGGGATTCTACGGGGCGAACGCCTTTCAACCCTTTGTGAGGTCGGATGAAATTTTTTGATGCGCCCGTGTCGATAAGAAACCTCATATCGGTCCCCGCTACTCTTCGTCTGATGACGGGCAGCAGGGATCTTCCCCTAAAAAATGAATGACATCAGAGTCATAATCTGTGATGATGTCATCATCGATTTTCTCCGCCGCCTTGGAAGCTGTGCTGGCGTATGACCCTGGTTCATTTCCTACACCCTGGGTGACGTGATTTACCCTTTGCTGTTGCTTTGCTTTGGTTCGGTCGGACGTGGCAGGTCTCCGATTGCGGTAGGTTTCCGTTTGAACGGGTGGAATTATTTTTGAAAGTGAAGGATCAATGTCCATAGGTTCTAAACTGTAACTTCTGTTTTGGAAGTTATTATTGCGCTGATCGGAATGGATTTGCACCCTAGTCTGTCTATAAAAGTGCGGGTTTTTACCGCAATCTATTTGAGAGTCCGCCGGCTGATGGTTTTTTACCTGTTGCCGATTTTGTGTTTTTTCGCCTATTTTGCGATCTTCTTGGCTTTTTGCAAAGGTTGCCGCGAAGGTGTACCTTTCATGGTTGGACTCAACCTCCTGTGCTAGGGCCAGGGCCGTCGGCAAATCTTTAGGTTTTGCCGCAAAGAGCACGTCTAAGTTCTGATATGAATACTCTCAGAGCGTCTTCCCTGAATTTGTCACACAGAACTTTTGCTATTCCCGAATCATGTGACATATGCACCTTATTTGTTAACAAAGTGAGTTTTTTCTCTACTTCGTCATAATAGTTTAGCAGAGTTAGGCCCCCTTGCCTTAAAGTTCCTAACTCCTGTTCGATGACGTTCATCGGTCGTTTGTCACTGTACGTGAAATCAAGGCGACTTATTATCGCGTCAAAATTCAGCACCGTGCCAAACGAGGACAACACCGCATCAGCAGGGCCCCTGACCTTGCTTCTGATAATGATAACTGCCTGGTAGTGGCGTGAGCTACCATTATATCGTCTAAAAATATGATAAGCGGCGACGGCCGCTTGTCTCCATGAAACGTATCTTGTGCCCCTAAAAATTCTGGCAGGCACTTGACGGCATCCAATGGCTCGTCACATCGAACATTGTCATTAATCTCTATAGCTTCATATGTTGTAATTCCTAAGGTTTGGGCTGGCTTCGGTTGTACCCTAACTTCAGCCACTTGAGCAGCGAGCAGCTCGATCGTCTGCCGCAGCTCCAGCTCTCTTTGGTGATTTTACGCGGCCTGCTCTGCCAGCGCTCTGCCGACGGCAGAGTCAATCAAGCCCCTAAGCTGGTCGGGATCCATTTGTACTGGGGGGTAGAGGGGCTTGCGTTTTACTGTAAGGCTGTGACTGTGACCGTTCTCTTCGCTCCCGGACTCGGAGTCGCTAGAAAAAACTTTTTTGTTCCTATACTGACGGAAGGCGTCGTTCATGAGAGCGACTGAGAGCACTCTTACAACTAAACGTTTGCATAAGCAGTTCCCAAAAGAAAAGAATGGAGCAAAAACAAAGACAAAGTCAGGCGGCCGTTTCGTATTACTGCGTGGCCCGAACAGAAAGACACAGAAAAAAAAAACAACCACAATAAATCAAATTCAAAGTTAAAAGGCTGATTTCCACTAATTGTGTTTGATTTTCTATTTGTTGTTTAGTACGTTATACTTGCAGTGTATTTTTTATTTATTACTTTTTATTTTTTAAACACGGCGATTAATATTTTTCGTATTTGTCGCATAAAATATTTGCAGATAAAAACTTGGGACACGTAAAAGACTGGGAATTTTTGCAGACTAAAAGTTAAATAGCAGACTAAAAGTTAAATAGCCGGAGGAGTCCACTTACATTTTTTGTGAAATGGTTTTCCTATCCTAGTTTCCCTCTTAGGTCCGAATTTATGCGGGTGGGTTTTCCGCGAGCTGGGCGCCAATTAGTATTTTACTCCGTAGAGGTTCCTTCGCAGCCGTCTCCGTGAAGGTAGCCGGTTGGCTGTTGTCATCCGTCGATAAATTAGGAAGAATAGGGTGGAAGGGTGACTGCCCTTCCTTACCTGCTGGCCTAGAGACTCAGTCAGTGTGAAATAATAAGATCTTTAACAGCGGTAGCCGGAGTTAAATATTATCAGAGCTGGTGCTCTTTATTCAAGGCTTTGATATAAACTGAATTGAATAGAAACTTAAAGCTAACAAAAGACTCACAGCGGCCACGCAAATATGCAGTGCTTGCCGTCTGTGCACGAGCATCCGGGCTAAATGCTGGATCGGCAGTTTCGGCCGAAGCGAAATAACAACAAAAGTCAGCGGCTGGTCCATTGACTTTTGCTGGTTTATGTTAACTTGTTAACTTATATATTGCGCGAAATATCCTGAAAATCATTCAAATTGAACAGATTTCACCCTATGGGAGCTATAGGATATAGACGTCCGATCGGCACGCGCTTCTACCCTGATCCAGGTATGCATAAAAAATACGATATGGAAAGATTTATGTCAATAACTTATATAGTGCGCGAAATATCCTGAAAATCATTAAATAATTTCCGATTTCACCCTATTGTTCTTATGGGAGCTATAAGATATGGACGACCGATCGGCACGCGCTTTTACCCTGATCAAGGTATGCATAAAAAATACTTTTTGGAAAGATTCATGTCATGTGCGCGAAATATACTGAAAATCATTAAAATTAAACAGATTTCACCCTATGGGAGCTATAGGATATAGACGTCCGATCGGCACGCGCTTTTACCCTGATCAAGGTATGCATAAAAATACTATTTGGAATGATTCATGTCAATAACTTAAATATAGTGCACGAAATATCCTGAAAATTATTAAATTTTAACCGATTTCACCTTATTGTTCTTATGGGAGCTATAAGATATAGACGACCGATCGGCACGCTCTTTTACCCAGATCCAGGTATGCATAAAAATTACGATTTGGAAAGATTCATGTCAATAACTTATATAGTGCGCGAAATATCGTGAAAATCATTAAAATTTAACCGATTTCACCTTATTGTTCTTATGGGAGCTATAAGATATAGACGACCGATCGGCACGCGCTTTTACCCTGATCCAGGTACGATTTGGAATGATTCATGTCAATAACTTATAAATAGCGCGCGAAATATCCTAAAAATCATTAAATTTTAACCGATTTCGCACTATTGATCCTATGAATATATACGTCCGATCGGCACGTGGTTTCTTCCCTGATCAAGGTATGCATAAAAAAATACGTTTTGGAAAGATTCATTACAATAACTTATATATTGCGCGAAATATCCTGAAAATCATTCAAATTGAACAGATTTCACCCTATGGGAGCTATAGGATATAAACGTCCGATCGGCACGCGCCTTTAACCTGATCCAGGTATGCATCAAAAAATACGACTTGGAAAGATTCATGTCAATAACTTATATAGTGCGCGAAATATCCTGAAAATCATAAAATTTTATCTGATTTCACCTTATTGTTCTTATGGGAGCTATAAGATATAGACGACCGATCGGCACGCTCTCTTTTATAGCCGGAGGAGTCCACTTACATTTTTTGTGAAATGGTTTTCCTATCCTAGTTTCCCTCTTAGGTCCGAATTTATGCGGGTGGGTTTTCCGCGAGCTGGGCGCCAATTAGTATTTTACTCCGTAGAGGTTCCTTCGCAGCCGTCTCCGTGAAGGTAGCCGGTTGGCTGTTGTCATCCGTCGATAAATTAGGAAGAATAGGGTGGAAGGGTGACTGCCCTTCCTTACTTGCTGGCCTAGAGACTCAGTCAGTGTGAAATAATAAGATCTTTAACAGCGGTAGCCGGAGTTAAATATTATCAGAGCTGGTGCTCTTTATTCAAGGCTTTGATATAAACTGAATTGAAAAGAAACTTAAAGCTAACAAAAGACTCACAGCGGCCACGCAAATATGCAGTGCTTGCCGTCTGTGCACGAGCATCCGGGCTAAATGCTGGATCGGCAGTTTCGGCCGAAGCTAAATAACAACAAAAGTCAGCGGATGGTCCATTGACTTTTGCTGGTTTATGTTAACTTGTTAACTTATATATTGCGCGAAATATCCTGAAAATCATTCAAATTGAACAGATTTCACCCTATGGGAGCTATAGGATATAGACGTCCGATCGGCACGCGCTTTTACCCTGATCAAGGTATGCATAAAAAATACGATTTGGAATGATTCATGTCAATAACTTAAATATAGTGCGCGAAATATCCTGAAAATTATTAAATTTTAACCGATTTCACCTTATTGTTCTTATGGGAGCTATAAGATATAGACGACCGATCGGCACGCTATTTTACCCAGATCCAGGTATGCATAAAAATTACGATTTGGAAAGATTCATGTCAATAACTTATATAGTGCGCGAAATATCGTGAAAATCATTAAAATTTAACCGATTTCACCTTATTGTTCTTAGGGAAGCTATAAGATATAGACGACCGATCGGCACGCGCTTTTACCCTGATCCAGGTACGATTTGGAATGATTCATGTCAATAACTTATAAATAGGGCGCGAAATATCCTGAAAATCATTAAATTTTAACCGATTTCGCACTATTGATCCTATGAATATATACGTCCGATCGGCACGTGGTTTCTTCCCTGATCAAGGTATGCATAAAAAAATACGTTTTGGAAAGATTCATTACAATAACTTATATATTGCGCGAAATATCCTGAAAAATCATTCAAATTGAACAGATTTCACCCTATGGGAGCTATAGGATATAAACGTCCGATCGGCACGTGCCTTTAACCTGATCCAGGTATGCATCAAAAAATACGACTTGGAATGATTCATGTCAATAACTTAAATATAGTGCGCGAAATATCCTGAAAATCATTCAATTTTAACCGATTTCGCACTATTGTTCCTATGAATATATACGTTCGATCGGCACGTGGTTTTTTCCCTGATCAAGGTATGCATAAAAAAATACGTTTTGGAAAGATTCATATCAATAACTTGTATATTGCGCGAAATATCCTGAAAATCATTCAAATTGAACAGATTTCACCCTATGGGAGCTATAGGATATAGACGTCCGATCGGCACGCGCTTCTACCCTGATCCAGGTATGCATCAAAAAATACGACTAGGAAAGATTCATGTCAATAACTTATATATTGCGCGAAATATCCTGAAAATCCGAAAATTTTATCAGATTTCACCTTATTGTTCTTATGGGAGCTATAAGATATAGACGACCGATCGGCACGCGCTTCTACCCTGATCCAGGTATGCATAAAAAATACGATTTGGAATGATTCATGTCAATAACTTATATATAATGCGCGAAATATCCTGAAAATCATTAAATTTTAACCGATTTCACCTTATTGTTCTTATGGGAGCTATAAGATATAGACGACCGATCGGCACGCGCTTCTACCCTGCTCCAGGTATGCATCAAAAAATACGACTTGGAAAGATTCATGTCAATAACTTATATAGTGCGCGAAATATCCTGAAAATCATACAATTTTATCTGATTTCACCTTATTGTTCTTATGGGAGCTATAAGATATAGACGACCGATCGGCACGCTCTTTTACCCAGATCCAGGTATGCATAAAAATTACGATTTGGAAAGATTCATGTCAATAACTTATATAGTGCGCGAAATATCGTGAAAATCATTAAAATTAAACCGATTTCACCTTATTGTTCTTATGGGAGCTATAAGATATAGACGACCGATCGGCACGCGCTTCTACCCTGATCCAGGTATGCATCAAAAAATACGACTCGGAAAGATTCATGTCAATAACTTATATAGTGCGCGAAATATCCTGAAAATCATTAAATTTTATACGATATCACCTTATTGTTCTTATGGGAGCTATAAAATATAGACGACCGATCGGCACGCGCTTTTACCCTGATCAAGGTATGCATAAAAAAATACGTTTTGGAAAGATTCATATCAATAACTTATATATTGCGCGAAATATCTTGAAAATCATTAAAATTGAACAGAGCTCCTATGAGAGCTATAGGATATAGACATCCGATCGGCACGCACTTTTACCCTGATCAAGGTATGCATAAAAAATACGATTTGGAATGATTCATGTCAATAACTTATATATAGTGCGCGAAATATCCTGAAAATCATTAAATTTTATCCGATTTCACTTTATTGTTCTTATGGGAGCTATAAGATATAGACGACCGATCGGCACGCGCTTCTACCCTGATCCAGGTATGCATAAAAAATACGATTTGGAATGATTCATGTCAATAACTTATATATAATGCGCGAAATATCCTGAAAATCATTAAATTTTAACCGATTTCACCTTATTGTTCTTATGGGAGCTATAAGATATAGACGACCGATCGGCACGCGCTTCTACCCTGATCCAGGTATGCATCAAAAAATACGACTTGGAAAGATTCATGTCAATAACTTATATAGTGCGCGAAATATCCTGAAAATCATTAAATTTTAACCGATTTCACCTTATTGTTCTTATGGGAGCTATAAGATATAGACGACCGATCGGCCCGCGCTTCTACCCTGATCCAGGTATGCATCAAAAAATACGACTTGGAAAGATTCATGTCAATAACTTATATAGTGCGCGAAATATCCTGAAAATCATAAAATTTTATCCGATTTCACCTTATTGTTCTTATGGGAGCTATAAGATATAGACGACCGATCGGCACGCGCTTCTACCCTGATCCAGGTATGCATCAAAAAATACGACTTGGAAAGATTCATGTCAATAACTTATATAGTGCGCGAAATATCCTGAAAATCATAAAATTTTATCCGATTTCACCTTATTGTTCTTATGGGAGCTATAAGCTCTTACCCTGATCCAGGTATGCATAATAAATACGATTTAGAAAGATTCATGTCAATAACTTATATAGTGCGCGAAATATCATGAAAATCATTAAATTTTATCCGATATCACCTTATTGTTCTTATGGGAGCTATAAAATATAGACGACCGATCGGCACGCGCTTTTACCCTGATGAAGGTATGCATAAAAAAATACATTTTGGAAAGATTCATGTCAATAACTTATATATTGCGAGAAATATCCTGAAAATCATTAAAATTGAACAGATTTCCCCTATGGGAGCTATAGGATATAGACGTCCGATCAGTCCGATTTCCGATTAGTCAGTTATATGGCGGCTATAGGATATAGTCGTCCGGTCCTTATGAAATTTGGTAGGCCGGATTAATTGGCCAAATATAAAACCCATAAAAAATTCCAACTTCCTAACTTTACAAACACCAAAGTTATGTTATTTCCGATCAATCAGATTTATGGCAGCTATAGGATATACTGCGTGCAAAGGAAAGAAGGGTGTGTGCAAAGTTTCAATTCGATAGCTTTAAAACTGAGAGACTAGTTTGCGTAGAAACAGACAGACGGACCGACGGACATGGCTATATCAACTCAGGCGGTGATCCTGATTAAGAATATATATACTTTATAGGGTCGGAGATGACTCCTTCACTGCGTTGCACACTTTTGACCAAAATTATAATACCCTCTGCAAGGGTATAAAAAATACGATTTGGAAAGATTCTTGTCAATAACTTATAGACTGTGCGAACTATCCTGAAAATCATTAAATTTTAACCGATATTTTAACCTATATTTCCTATGGGAGCTGAAGAATATATACGTCCGATCGGCACGTGGTTTTTACCCTGATCAAGGTATGCATAAAAAAATAAGTTTTGGAAAGATTCATATCAATAACTTATATATTGCGCGAAATATCCTAAAAATCATTAAAATAGAACAGACTTCACCCTATTGCTCCTATGGGAGCTATAGGATATAGATGTCCGATCGGCACGCGCTTTTACCCTGATCAAGGTATGCATAAAAAACACGATTTGGAAAGATTCATGTCAATAACTTATATAGCACGCGAAATATCCGGAAAATCATTAAATTTTAACCGATTTCACCTTATTGTTCTTATGGGAGCTATAAGATATAGACGACCGATCGGCACGCCCTTTTACCCTGATCCAGGTATGCATAAAAAATACGATTTGGAAAGATTCAGGTCAATAACTTACATACTGTGCGAACTATCCTGAAAACCATTAAATTTTAACCGATTTCACCCGATTGTTCCTATGGGAGCTATTGAATATATACGTCCGATCGGCACGTGGTTTTTTCCCTGATAAAGGTATGCATAAAAAATACGTTTTGGAAAGATGCAGATCAATAACTTATATAGTGCGCGAAATATCCTGAAAATCATTAAAATTGAACAGATTTCACCCTATTGCTCCTATGGGAGCTATATATAAAAGTCCGATCGGCACGCGCTTTTACCCTAATCAAGGTATTTGTTCGCTCAAACTTGATATATTATATTGAAATTTGTAAAAAATAAAAACTTGAAGTTTAGTGTAAGTTAGTTTAGGGCGAAGGAGGGAGCACAATAAAGTTTTCTCTCGCTCTCGGCGAAGTCGCCCCGTCTTCGCCAACCTTCGTTAAGCTAGGCTCTAAGTACTTTGTCGAAAAATATATAAGCATAACATAAACCAAAAATATAAAGTGCAAGTGCAAGTGCAGGTCAAAGCACTCAATTACATACATAGTGCTTTATTGTTGCCCGCGGCGTGTCGGTGTGGACAGAAAATACACAGCAGCTCCTGCTTAAAGTATCGTGCCGGTCGCGAAATACCTTGTTCGCCACAAAAGAACTGCTGCCAGAGTGATGCCCTGCTATTATTCAATGTGCAAAAGGAAAGTGGCAGCTGGATTGAAAGACCCTAACGCAGAACCTGAGGTATTTGTGCAAAAAATTGAAAGCTTGAGTTTATAAGAAAAACAATTTAATTGCTTATTGTCTTGTGCTGAAAAATTGCACCTCGCTTTCAATTCTTGGCACAGACGTATCGATATAGTAGAGCTAGTTGTACATGCATTTATTTATAATAAATAAAAATAAAAATTTATATTAAAATTTATTATATACACATACATATACACATACACATTCTAACCTTTTTTAATTGTGTTATATTATTGCAATCACTGTCGCCCCCAATTTATTTATTGAAACTCGAAAATTAATAGTTGGTAAAATCATCCCAGCCACTATACATAACCAATAAATAAGCCCTCTTATACAAGCAGCTGCAGCGGTTAACTTTTTCGTTTTCCTTTTTCGCTTCGCTTGTCTGCCGTTAGCATCTTTGTAATTGTTGTTGGACTTTTGGCTTGGCGCGCTGAAGATCAAAGTGACGCGCTACCCTGCATTCGGACGGGTATACTGATTTTTTCCGTCATTTGCAACCACTGTTAATTTTGATACCTCGTGGCTCGAAATCCATTTTATTATTTTTTTTTCGTCGTTTTCGTTGTGGATAATTATTAAAATAATTTTTTTGAACAAATTTAATTAATAAAATTAAATTGTTATTTACTCTTAGTATTTTGTTTCGAAAATTTATTTAACATTTTGTCGTTGTTCTAATTGAACAATTATCCTATTTTAAAACTTATTTATTTTATTAATTATTATTCATGGATAAATAATTTATTTATATATATATTTTTATTTATTTTCGTGGTTTATATATAAAAATAAAAATAAATTAAAATGAGTCCAGATAAGCCAAAATCTCTTGAACTTCTTGCGGATCTTAGAAATAAGCTCAAAAAACCAGTGATGAGCATCCGCCGATTAAATGATCGAATAGAAGCCGGCCAGATTCCGATCGAAAAAGTAGAACTAACTTGTCGGCTAGATATTTTAAATACTTCTATTATTAAGGCAACTCAAATACAAGAACAGATCGAAGATTTAGATGATGGCGATGAGTTCGGAGAAGAGTTGGAAGAGCTTTCAATAATAACCAAGGCAAAAATAATGTCGCTTATCTCAGCCTTGAAGACGGCAAGCGAAACCAAAATAATTGGATCAGCTTCTGTAGCCCCAACTCGAGCTCGATTTCCGAATTTGGCATTGCCGAAATTCAGCGGCAAATATTCGGAGTTTAGAATTTCATTAGCCTTTTCGAAACTCTTGTTCATCAAGACGACAGCATTCCCGTCATAGAAAAATTCAATCACTTAATTTCTTGTCTTTCTGGTGAAGCTTTGGGAACCGAGAGCAATTATGAAAAGGCTATGATCAGCCTGAAAAAAGTGTATGATAACGAATGTTTAATTTTTATGAATAATATTTCAACATTGTTTAGTCTTCCGAAAATAACGCAACAGTCAGCTTCGTCTTTAAGAAATATTATCGACACCGTATCATCTATATACGGTTCTTTGTTATCGATAGGAGGCGACACCAAGATTTCAAATGCAATTTTGATATATTTTGTTTTGAACAGAGTAGACCCAGTGACCAAACAAAAATGGGAAGAACAATTAGATTATGGAAGGTTACCGCTTTGGTCCGATTTTGAAAAAATGTTAAGCCGCCGATACCAACATTTATCCGCTGAAGAATCGACGAAACCAAAGCAAGATAAAGTTATGTCGAGCAAGCCACATAATCGCAGCTCATTTTCTTGTTCTTCGTCCAACAGTAAATCCCAGCAAAGTTGTAGCTATTGCAATGCAGGAGACCATATCCTAGCGAACTGTGGTCCGTTTGGTCGCCTTTCGGTAATGCAAAGGTTCGACTTTGTAAAATCTGCTTCCTTATGCATCAATTGTATGCGAAAGGGTCACACTGTTTCAAAATGCAAATTTAATAAATGTCGAGTTTGTGGCCGCTCGCATCACGTTTTACTGCATAGATATACAGTGTCCGAAAATAGTTTAGCGTTGCCACCACCCCAAGAGATTCTTTCTCCCTCTTTAAATCAAGGTCAGCCTTCCACGTCATATTTTATGCATGCGACATCATTGGACAGAGTGATTTTAGCCACGTCGATCGTAAGTGTAAGAACTAAAAACGGTGAATATATTTGGGCCCGAGCACTTCTTGACTCTGGGTCCCAAAAAAATTTTATAACAGAGGACCTTGCTCACCGCTTACAGATCCGTAAAGAGGAGTCGTGTATAAACTTACTTGGTATTGGCGAGTCAAATTCTCAAGTTAAGAAAAAGGTACACACAATGGTGAAGTCGCGTCTAAATGATAGTGAGTTCTCTTTCGATTTTTGGATTTTGAAATCAATATCAGGATATCATCCTGACCAGTCGGTCAATATCAATGACTGGAAAATTCCAAAGAACCTACCACTACCAGACCCCTATTTCTACAAGCCACAAAGAATAGATATGCTACTAGGAGCAGAATTATTTTTCGAATTATTAGCTGTTGGACAAATTAGACAAGGTCCTGACTTTCCAACTCTGCAGAAAACCCTCTTCGGCTGGGTTGTATCGGGTTGATATAAGGCATCTTCCCCTACAGAAGTTGTGAAAAGTTTCAGTTGTAGTGAAGAGATTTTAGTGTCTATTGACAGCAGACTACAGAAGTTTTGGTCACTGGAAGAAATGCCATCTCTAAAGAAAATTCTGTCACCTGAGCAAAAGTTATGTGAAGAGCACTACCGGAAGACTACTCAGCCAACTCTTTTAAAGTTGCAAAACGGCGGTTTTTGTCGCTTGAAAGAAGGCTGTCTCGAGACCCTGAGATGAAGAAAATGTATCTAGAATTTATGGAGGAGTACCTTTCCTGAGGTCATATGTCTCTTACAGATAAACTTCCTTCTGCTCCACATTATGTTATCCCACATCAATGTGTTCTGAGACCCCAAAGTACGTCAACCAAGTTACGTGTCGTTTTCGATGCGTCTTGTAAATCGTCAACTCAGAAGTCTCTAAATGACATTTTGATGGTTGGGCCGACAATCCAAGATGAGTTGTACTCAACGTTACTGCGCTTCCGGCTGCATAGGTTTGCCCTGACCGCCGATGTAAAGAAAATGTATCGTCAAGTGATGGTGAATGAAGCAGATAGGCAGTTTCAACTTATAGTGTGGAGAAGAGACCCCTCTGAGTCCTTGAGATTATACAAGCTCAACACCGTAACATATGGTACTGGACCAGCCCTGTTTTTAACTATTCGGGGTTTAAAAAGGTTAAGTGAGTCTGCCAAGGTTTCTTTTCCTAGAGCTGCTAAGGTTATTGGATCCGACTTTTATGTCGGTGATATGTTGACTGGTGCTGCATGCGAAGAGGAGTTAAAGACTATTAAGTCTGAAGTATCTCAGGTTCTTCAAACTGCAGGTTTTGAATTGACAAAGTGGTTTTCAAACTCACCTGACGTTACCGCATCTGAGAGCACAGTTAAATCCATACCCATCTCAGACTCAGAGTCAACTAAGGCGTTAGGAATATCGTGGTTGCCTAACGAAGATGCCTTCAAATTCCAAATTGAGTCTCCGAGCGACAAAACGGAACATACTATCGGTAAGTCCTATTGTAATTAGAGGAAAGATCCTATTGCAGGAACTTTGGCTTAATAAGTTAAATTGGGATGAATCGATTCCTATTCATTTGGAAACAGCTTGGAATATGATAAAAATTACATTGTCTAAATTAGAGGAAATATCTATTCCCCGGTTTGTGCATACCGATCCGATGTCACCGGTCCAATTACATGCCTTTGCCGACGCGTCCTTAAGAGCTTATGGAGCTTGCGTCTACATTCGTAGCAAAACTGCAGAAGGTTATAAAATATCGCTGTTGACTTCAAAGTCTAAAGTAGCGCCGCTCAAGACTAAAACACTCCCAAGGCTTGAGTTATGTGCCGCTCATCTTCTCGCAGATCTCTGCCACAGAATCAAGCCCCTATTAAAGGTACCTATCGAACGGATTGTTTATTGGTCGGATTCTGAAGTTACGCTTCATTGGATCCGGTCTCATCCATCTTCATTATCCACATTCGTATCGAATAGAGTTGCGGAGATTCAAGAGTGGTCAGGTGAAGCTACATGGCGGCATGTTCCAACGAAACAGAACCCAGCAGATATTGTATCAAGAGGTTGTGACGTCGACGAAATTATACAGTCAATATGGTTTACTGGACCAGCGTTTTTAAAAGAGGAAGATCCAAACTGGCCCTAAAATGCACACTTTGACCTAGATGAAGAAGTCCTACTACAAGAATCGAGGAAGATTGCGGTCGGACTGACCGCTGCTGTAAGAAATTTGGATTTGGTAGATGTCATCGAGGGATTTTCGTCACACCTTAAACGGCTTCGGGTATTTGTTTATATGTTCCGCTTCCTAAGAAAATGCAAAGACAAAAGTATGGTATTTGAACAAACTTTGTCGCCGACTAAATATAATGAAGCTTTTCTAAAAATTGTCGAGATATTACAGAAGCACGAGTATCATGAAGAAAGAGAAAAAGTTCGTAAAGGATCCAGAGTTGGCCCAAGTCTTCAGCGATTGAATCCATTCATCCATGAAGACCAGGGGACTTGGTGTCACTTTTCTTTGTTGCGAGTTGGGGGGGACTAGCTAATGCTCCTATATCATACGACGCCAAGTTTCCATTGTTGTTGACAAAACGCTCCCAATTTGTGCAGAGCTATGTTCGGCATCTTCACCATTCCAATTTTCATGTTGGTCCACGAGCCCTTGTGAGTCTCCTTCGACAGCGTATTTGGATCGTAAACGCTCAGGAGGTCTGCAGTCAGATAGTTCGATCATGCATACGCTGCTTTAAGTGTAAGCCTCGACTAATGACACAAATTATGGGAAATTTACCCGCAGATCGTATCCGTGCTCTCCGCCCATTTGCTATATGTGGCGTCGATTTTTGTGGCCCTGTCTATACGACATTGAAAATTCGTGGTTGGCCTCCGTATAAGTCCTACATTGCGCTCTTCGTTTGTTTTGCGTCCAAAGCGGTTCATCTAGAAGTTGTTTCAGATTTAACCACAGATTCCTTTTTATTGGCTTTTCAAAGGTTCGTTGGGCGCCGAGGATGTCCCCAAGTCGTCCATTGCGACAACGGGACGAACTTCGTCGGAGCGAGTCGCCACTTCCGGGCCCTTCGAGAGAGGATAGAGGACGAAGCCGACGCGATACGCGAATTCGCATCAAAAAGCGGATGCGAATTTGTCTTCACACCACCGCGAGCTCCGCACATGGGCGGACTATAGGAGGCAGGTGTCAAAACTACCAAGAACCTACTCCTACGGGCGGTGGGCAGCGCGCTCCTAAGCGCAGAAGAGCTAGGGACAGTCCTGGTGGGAATCGAGGCGGTGATGAACTCCCTGCCGCTCGGAGCAATCAGCAGCGACCCAAGCGACGGAGAGGCGCTGACACCCGGGCACCTACTGACAGGCGGGCCGCTACTCGCCACACCAGCACTCCGGACCCCGGACCAGGAGGGTCTCAACTGCTTGCGGCGATGGCAGCTTGTCTCGTCAGTCAGGCAAATGTTCTGGCGGCGATGGCGGCAAATACGGGGCAAGTGGCACTAGCAGCAGCCCAACATCAGCAAGGGAGATCTCGTCCTCGTGGCCGAGGACAACCTGCCGCCCCAACAATGGCTCCTCGGCAGAATAGTCGCCAGGCACGCAGGGGAGGACGGCATGGTCAGGGTCGTCGACGTGCGGACTAGTCGAGGAGGCCTTTTCCGGCGGGCCATTCATAAGTTGGCGCCGCTTCCATTGTGTTGAAGCCCGATGGGTGTTCAACGGGGCCGGTGTTCGTTCAAACTTGAAATATTATATTGAAATTTGTAAAAAATAAAAACTTGAAGTTTAGTGTAAGTTAGTTTAGGGCGAAGGCGGGAGCACAATAAAGTTTTCTCTCGCTCTCGGCGAAGTCGCCCCGTCTTCGCCAACCTTCGTTAAGCTAGGCTCTAAGTACTTTGTCGAAAAATATATAAGCATTCGTTGAAATTGATTTGAGCCGTCGACACCTTTTCTTTTCATTTTCGTTTTTTTCGCTATTAATAATTTTAGCCACCGCCAAGTTTTTTCGGTTGTAATAATTAGAAAACTCTCTAAATTTTCAGTATGCATAAAAAATACGATTTGGAAAGATTCACTGCCAATAACTTATATAGTGCTCGAAATATTCTGAAAATCATTAAATTTTTACAGATCGGCACGCGGTTTTACCCTGATCAAGGTATGCATAAAAAAATACGATTCAAATAAGATTCATATCAATACATATAATTTATGGTTTCACCATATTCGTCCGATCGGCACGCGCTTTTACCCTGATCAAGGTATGCATAAACAAGAGAGGAAGGCTAACTTCCGGCGGAGCCGAAGTTGATATACCCTTGCAGAATACTCTGCAAATTATATTCTCCAAAATTATTCATATGATGCATTCTTAATACTCAAAAAAAATCCCAACTTCCTAACTTAACAAACACCAAAGTTATGGCATTTCCGATCAATCAGTTATATGGCAGCTATACGATATAGTCGGCCGATCCTTATGAAATTTGGTAGGTCGGATTGACTAACGAAATATAAAACCTATAAAAAATTCCAACTTCCTAATAAATAAGTCAGAAATATCAGCATAGTCCAGCCTTTGTATTTATCGCAAAATTATTTAATGAATAGCCCTATTTATTTAATCGAGGTTTTTAAAAGGTATCTTTTTTTTTTCGCGTGGAGTCCCACGGCCCACTTACCCGCCCAACCGACCGAGGGGCGCAGCCGTGTATCGTACGGCACGATTCGCGATAAAATAGACGCGAGATAGGAAAATAAAGGTAAAGGTCCGGGGAAAAAAGTAATAGTTAGATCAATCTTGTGCCAATGAAGCAAGTATCAATCGTTTTAGGAGCGGCAGAGAGTCAAGATTTGATATTACAGGTAAAAATCTATTATAGTCAGAACATAATACTCTGAAAGGCTCATGCAAGGCATAGTTAGATAGATAGACATAGACAATGATTTAAAATTAGGGGAAAATAATTTCTAGTTAATCTACTTGGCACAGAAAAGTTTAGCCGACTTAACAAGTCGGGGCAGACAATATCACCATGTATAAGCTTATAAATAAAGATAGTACCAAGCATCGTTCTACGGTTGGCTAGGGATGGTATATTAATCAAAAGAAGTCTACTAGAATAAGAAGGTAAGATAAGATTTGCATCCCAGTTTAGGCGCCTTAAAGCAAAAAGAAGGAAGTTTTTTTGTACAGATTCAATACGACCAATATGTATTCCGTATTGTGGACCCCAGACGGACTAGCGAAATAAATAAAGTTTTAGTCAAATAAGGATCATCGAATTCTTTTGACCACCTTTTAATAAATCCAAGCACTCCTCTGGCATGGACGAAATGTGATTAGAAAATTTTAGTTTAGGGTCAAGAGAACGCCAAGATCGTTTACAAGAGTTATTCTATCCAAAGAGCTGCCACTTAACGTGTAAGTCGCGTATGTCGGATTGGCCCGATAAAAAGTCATCAGCTTGCACTTGGAACCGTTTAAATTTAGTAAATTATCTCGGCACCAGTTTTGAAAATTATCTAGATCGGATTGCAAGTTTAAATGGCAGGAAATGTCCTTATACTGCAGGCACAACTTTACATCATCTGCGTACATAAGTACGCGAGAATGACTTATAATTGAGGGAAGATCGTTAATAAATAATGTAAAAAGTAACGGACCCAGATGGCTCCCTTGTGGGACACCGGAGGTAACACGGAGAATTTCAGAAATTGAATTTTTAAAAAGGACTCTTTGTGACGTGCCATTTAGATAACTTGAAATCCATTTAAGCAGATCAACTGGAAAACCTAAAAGGTCAAGTTTTTGAATGAGAAGTAAGTGATTTATAGAGTCAAATGCTTTACTAAAGTCAGTGCAAATGACGTCTGTTTGAAAACTACTATTGAAGCCTTTTATCACAAATGAAGTGAGCTCTAGAAGGTTTGTGATTGTGGATCTACGTTTTATAAATCCGTGTTGACACGGAGAAATGATTGATCTGCAAAGTGCTGCAAATGAGGAGTAATAATTTTTCAAAAAGCTTAGGAATAGCTGACAACTTAGAAATACCTCTGTAGTTACTGGCTTCTAACTTGTTACCTTTTTTGAAAAGAGGAATAACAAATGATTCCTTCCAAATATTTGGGAATTGGGAGGTTTCTAGAGATAAGGTAAACAACTTGTGAAGAGGTTTGCACAGGGCCTTAGCGCAATACCTAAGCACGCACCCAGGAATACCATCGGGCCCTGGCGAATAAACAGGCTTAATACGAAGAAGATCCAAAAGAAGAGAGCTTTCTGTTAAAGTGGGACAGAATATGAGGTTTGACTTGGAAATGGTGTAAAAATAAGGCTGTGATGAATAATCTAAAGTAGAGTAAGTCGTTTGAAAAAATTGGGCAAATAAATCGGCTATTGCCTGCTCTGTGGTTGCCGTCATGTTTTCGAACGACAGCGAGGAAGGAAAAGAATTAGATTTACTCTTGGTGTTAACAAAATTATAAAACTGTTACGGGTCCTGATAGAACTGGACCTTACAGCGGTTTAAGTAACTATTATAACACTGAGCATTAAGCACGGTAAATTGACCGAGCACTTAAATATCTAGTAAAAACAGATTGAGAACCGGTATTTGTATATTTCCTAAAAAGTCTGGACTTTACATTTCTTAAGTGTAACCACGGAACACAGGAATTAAAAATTGAGTTTATTGCAGTGTAAAATACGTTAACTGCATCGGACATATTAATGCATAAGTAAAGATCAGACCAATTAAAGCCAGAAATAAAATTATTTAGCCTCAGAAAGTCTGCCTTGCGAAAACAATGCATTCGTTTGAATTTTTCTGATTTTTCTTCTATAACTCTTCCAGTATCAAATGAAAGTTCGATTGTTGGGTGATATGGATCTTCAGGTTGCGTGAGTGGTGCTACTCTGGACAGAAACACACCTTCAGGATTCGATACAAAACACAAATCAAGTAGGCGACCTAATGAATTTCGAACATGGTTTACTTGAGATAGAGATATGTCAAGCAGGCCATCAATAAAATCATGCTGTGCTATAGGTAGTAAAACATTCGATCCATCCTCAGTGGACCAAGTAACTCCAGGTATATTAAAATCACCTAGAACTATCAACTGATCCCTATCGGAAAGCTTATTTGCAACGGACTTAAAACGGATAGGTGATTTAAATAATCAGGAAGTTCAGACAACGGCGGAATATATGAGCAAGTTATGTATATAAAGTGACCAGGAAGCGATAACTTTACACAAATAAATTCAATGGTATTGAATTCATCAAAAAATAACTCCTTAGACGGGAAGTTTGAATCAACTCCAATTAAGACTCCACCTCCCCGTCTAGAGGGACGGTCATACCTATATATTGTGTACTTACCTAGAAAAACTTCGGAGCTAAAGATCTCCGGCTTTAACCAGGTTTCTGTGAACACAATAATATGAGATGCAAAGGAAAGGCTATCAGAATACAATTTAGTGAGTTTGCTACGCAAACCTCTTGCATTCTGATAGGAAAGAAGGAGGTTAGAAGTTAGTTTTTTGAAATTGGTACACTGGTTTGGCCTCGACTAGGAAGTTTTACTCCCACGGGCCCCTTCTTCTTTATCTTAGCCTCGAACTCTTTTACTACCATATTATCCGGCCAAAAGTCGCCCGAGCATATGGCTTCAAAAAGCTCGTTAGGGACAGTCATCTTGAAAGATGAAATGTCTCTAGCATAAGAAAACATAAACTTTTCCACCTTTACACTATTACAATCGGCTTTAGTTTTGTCTTGTATATAAGACAATACATCAGAAGATGTTTGATCAGGGGAAAGCCGAGAAACGAAAATTTGTGTTTGTTTTGGTGGAGCAGATATTGTTTCTGCAAATCCACTTGAGCCGGTTGTCCGGACTCAGTAATCCCTTGTGGTGGAGATGCTACATTCTGAGAGATAGGTGGATCCACTAATTGTGAAACCACTACGGACAAATCGGAATTCTTAGAAGTCCTTGGTTGCATGCATTCTGTAACAGATTGTTCGGATACCGAATCTTTTTTAGCTGCTGATCTTAGCAACATTTGAGGGTTTGCCGAAATCAGCTGCTGATCCGCCGGAATGCTCTGTTGATCTTTTGATTTCGGTTGCGGGGTGTTCCCCTTTTGCTCCTTACCACCAGCGGCCTTTTTGCGCTTAATAGCTTACGACTATTAAACTGCGAGTCCAGCGCAGAGAGGAGATCATCAGCTCGGCGAAAACTATCTCTAGCCTCTTTAGTTTGGTGCATGAACGATTTCATCCCGTTCGCAACCTCGACACAAGCGTCACAACAAAACTGCAAATTGGGTTCCTTCGAAAGGTCATCACTTGTCCGGCCAGTAAAACCGGCGCACTTGGTGTGCACCATATTTTCACACAGCCAGCAAGTCATATTAGACTGGTCAGCCCTGATTACGAGGCTGCATTTTTTGCAGAAGCAGACTAAATTTTTATTATTCATTTTATTTATTTACCACTGTACCAAGAAAGCGAATTGAAATTTATAAACGAGCAGTTAAAAGTACCGCAAGAGCGCAGAAACTGCACGCTTAGAACTTTCAAAGCAAAGAGAGAAAGAGAGTGGGAGCGTAAATAATTTAAAGTGCATGCACAAAAGAGAAACGGCGGGGATATAAGAAAAGAAAACACAGACAAGAATTACGAAAAACTAAAACAAATTTATTAGTATTATCGAATATTAAAACTCCAAATAATCGAGTAGAGAGACATCATCGAAGATCAAAGAGTTCGAGAAAAGTAATAAGTCGTCTAGAGTGTGGTTTCAGTTAAGCAATCGGTCTCAGTTATCATTTGAATTTATTTTTAAATCGTTAGTTTTAATAAATCCAAATTTGTACTATTCCACATAACCTCCATAGTTACTAGCTTCTAACTTGTTACTTTTTTTGTAGAGTGGTAGAGAATATGGTGTTCGACTTGGACATGGTGTAAGAATAAGGCTGTAAAGAATGATCTAAAGTAGGTCAAGTCGTTTGAAAAAATAGGGCAAATAAATCGGCTAAGGCCTGATTTGTGGTTGCCGTCATGTTTTCAAACGACAACGAGGAAAGATAAGAATTCAATTTATAAAAGTGTTTCGGGTCGTGAGAGAACTGGACTTTACAACGGTTAAGTAACTATTATAACACTGAGCATTAAGCACGGTAAATTTTGACCGAGCACTTAAATATCTGGCAAAAAACAGGTTGAGATGCGGTATTTTTATATTTTCTCTTTGCTAAACCAAGAGGATTTATTGCAGATTGACGGATAGTACCACGGAACACAGGAATTAAAAAATGAGCTTATTGCAGTTTAAAAAACATTACCTGCATCGGACATATTATTGCATAAGTAAAGATCAGATCAATTAAAGCCAGAAATAAAATTATTTAGCCTCAGAAAATCTGCCTTAAGGCGTTATCCGGGTCTTGGAGCACGAAAAAAAGCCTAATTTCGTGAATTTTTCTTAAAGATCTTACGACAATTTCACAAATTTCGTTTATTGTACATTAATGTTTATGGTTTGATCAACATTGTGTAAAAATTTGAACCAAAAATTTTTAAAATTGAGCCGTTGAGGCAGGCTTGAACTTGACCTCTTAAAAAATTGTGTCCTTGCGGTAGGCAAAATATTTCCGCCAATTTTTATCTGAAATCAAAAAACCAAAATTATTCTGATAGTGTATGTGTCTCGCTTGTCCTCTACGAGCCATTTTTTTTTTAAATTAAAAATTGAATTTTTTGTAGCGCTTTTCATAAAAAGTGTCATTTTTACGTCAATTTTGGCCATATTTTGGCTTATAAAATGAGTTGTAATAAAAAATTAAAAAAATCCCTCCGTTAAGGACAAGAGAATAATGTCTAAAAGAAGTATGCAAAAGCAGAAGTTGATCGGTGCAATAGTTTTTGAGAAATCGTGACTACCGACTTCAAAAAAGTGGTTTTGAGAAAAACGAGTTTAAAGTGCCGCATCTGCCCGACGCCAGAGCCCGAATGGCCCGTTGTGACGTTCGACGAGCTGGGCTTTAAATTTCTCTAATTCCTACAGTTTTGCTTCCATCGACTTGAAATTTTCAGACAACATTCCTGAAACTTTGTACTATTATATAAAAAAGTTTGAAAAAAATGAATTTTTTGAAGTGTCAAGACCCGGATAACCCCTTAAGAAAACAATGTATTCGTTTGGTTGATTTATATAATTATTCTTCTATAACTGTACCCGTGTCAATTGTAAGTTCGGTTGTAGGATGATGTGGATCTTCAGGCTGCGTGAGTGGTGCTACTCTGGATAGAAACACACCTTCAGCATTTGACCCAAAACACAAATCAAATACGAGAACGCCAAAATTGAGAAACAGCAAGCTTGCACCACGTGGCAAGTGACGATAACAATAACGATATGAATAACAGGCCGTCAATAAACTCATGTTGTGCTATAGGTAATAAGACATTCGATCCATCCTCAGTGGACCAAGTAACGCCAGGTATATTAAAATCTCTTAGAACTTCCAACTGCAAGCTTCTTTGCAAAAGACTTGTTAACGGAAAGCTGATTTAAATAATCAGGAAGTTCAGACAATGCACATTGGGATGAAATGCCTTTATTTTGGCCACAACAGTAATTTTAAAGCTAGAAAGTTGAAACTTTAATTTGCTGCTTATATTATTTTTGAATTTCGATTTTTTTTTTTTACACTGCAACCTTTTGAATAAAATATTAGCTCCGATGCAAGTCAGCTAGCATTATTTTATTTGAAGCGAGGAATATTTCTGTGTGCTTTGTTCAGCCGTCTCTTAATTTGAAAAATAAAGTTTCTTATTTTATTTTCACCTTCAAATCGTTTTCCGGAAAATCATTTGGAATTATTTCGACGCAAACCCAGTCAAAAGTAGCGTTGACATTGCGATTCTTATCCAGCCAAACTTCTAGTCACCTCAACGAATATTAACCTTGAAATATTTAACCTCCCCGCAAATTCCCGCAAATTATTTAAATGCTATCTGAATACACACATAATAACACATACTGCCACATAAGTTGTTATTTGAATCCTGATGTATGTTGCTAAAACTACTGTTTACGTATTTCATTAAAAGCCTGACTACACAAAAGCACATATAATTAAACACTTATACACTTATATTAATACGAGAACGCAAAAACTAAAAACTTGTTTAATCAGCAAGCTTGCACCACGTGGCAAGAACGGCTGACTTTAAAGGGCTGGTGGAAGACAAGGGCTGCACAATAAAATACCAATTAAATATTTTCCATGTCTAGGGACTTTTCTTGGCCTGAAATAATTGTAACATTATTGATATATTAACACGAACTTTTTAGGTTGTGGCCAAAATAAAGGCATTTCATCCCAATGTGCAATGGCGGAATATGAGCAAGTTATATATATAGAGTTGCCAGGTAGCAATAACTTTACGCTTAACTCTTTTACAACCATATTATCCGGCCAAAAGTCGCCAGAACATGGCTTCAGAAAGCTTGTTTGGGCCAGTTTTCTTTCGGCAATGCAAAGACTGAACAAATAAGGATTTGAAGAACCTATAGCTCTTCAGAAAGTGTCTGTTATATTGTAGAGCCGACTGTTCTTCCTTGAATGTGATCTGCGATCTTTCTTATAGAATTTATTACGTTCCTCCGATGCACTTTCACCCAAAACTCTAACAGGAACCACAAAAGCTGATATTAAATGTGACCCTTGAGTGAGTATTCTGTATGATATATTTAATACGAGCTCAAAGAACCGAATCCACGAATGTAATGGACTTACACTATAGAAAAGACGTTGTTCCCGTTAGAACATTTAGGATTTTACCATCTATAAGGGTCATATAAAGTTCATTTCGTATTTTGACCTCTATATTGCTGTTAATCCTAAGTAAACATGGTAATAAGCCTTCTATTTGTCGGCCAAGGTCAGCCTTTTCTGACAAAATATGAGCCGAAGGTTCTTTAATAAATTTATTTTTACTGGCCTACAGAATCTGACTGTGGACATGGATTTAGTCACACTGTCCTTTTGGAATTATCAACAAGCTTAATAGGTAAAGGCGATGTGATAAATAATGACTGATCAAATTTAGTCACTTACGAAACTTTAAAGCTTTGTTTTCGAATGCTGTGCCCTGAAGATCCATCAAAGCCATAGCCTGCAATTAAAGTAAGCTCACGTAAATCAGTATATTGCTCAAAATCATCACTTTGCATTTTCATTTTTCGGGTGACTGTGTGATCTAATTGGCACTTCGGCAAATTTTTCAGTAAAATGTAATTCATTTGGTCGGCACTGTAATCAACATCTAATAGCTGGGAAATATATCTCTATTTCGGATTTGGCTTAGCAGCCGGGTACTGCTTTTTAGTAAAGGAGTTCTCTAAAAGGTATGCCAAAGCTTCGTCGGTTGGTATCTTAATTATATTACTCGGAGGATCTGATTTATTCTTAATATTATAGAAGAGATAAATTAGAAAGAGAGCTGAGCCAATAAAGTTGGATTTTTGTTGAGTGCGGTTTTCTTTTCGGCTGTTAATGGGCTTGGCGCCATTGGCGAGCGGCATCAGTGTTCTTTTCCATTTGAACCACCAACCCATCAAGTCGCGAAAAAACCATCTGTATTTTTGGTAAAAAGACTTGGGCCTAGCAAGTAGAGGCAACTAGGAAAAAACCCAGAAGCGTAAAAGCTTTCATTATTTCCGGCCGAGTCCTAGAATTTAGGGGGTTCGGCAAAAAGAAGTCGGTTTACGATATTGGACACATAAATCTTCAGCAGCTGGGAGTGGTGTTATTGAGAAGGCGCCAGTCTCTAAGCGGACATTGCGGAAAGCGATCGGCGAAAAACAACGGGGAGGCAATAACAGCCAAAATTGGTTAATAGCAAGTGCGGAGTAAAAGGTGCAAAACCCAATGTCATTTGTTCTTTCCATAAAATCCCTGACTAAATAGTGCCCGTAACAAGAGGAAAAAAATTAATCGTTAAAGAAAAGAGTGAGAAAAAATGAAAAGGAAAGTAGCAACTGGAAAGAAAGAAAGTTTAACTTCACCAAGTGAGTGTATTTGATATTGTGCCTATTGTCTATTGCGCTGCCCGTTTCTCGACATTATGAAAAAATGGGAAATCGTAAGAAATCCCAATTTAGTGCAAATTTTATTCGCCAGCTTACCTCATATAAAGTAAAACAAGAGAGAACGCTACAGTCGGGTGCCCCGACTATCAGATACCCGTTACTCAGGTAAAGGGAGTGCGAGGGAGATGGAGATTTTCTATCTCATTTGATCACGCATAACTTTTTAACAAATGGTCCGATTTGAAAAATTTCTTCTACATTTCGATAGGTATTGATAAACACAATAAAACTGCATTTTTACTTTTCCGAAATATTTAAATTTTTAAAATCGTATATAAGCGATTGTGGGCGTTAAAGGGGGCGTGGCACCATTTTGAAACAAACTTGCGCTGCGTAGGAACTTCTAAAATCTACATGCAAAATGCCAATCTTCTAGCTTTTATAGTTTCCGAGATCTCAGCGTTCATACGGACAGACAGACAGACAGACGGACAGACAGACGGACAGACGGACAGACGGACATGGCTAGATCGACTCGGCTAGTGATCCTGATCAAGAATATATATACTTTATAGGGTCGGAAACGCTTCCTTCTAGCTGTTACATACTTTTGCACGAATACAATATACCCTTTTACTCTACGAGTAACGGGTATAAATATAAAAAACGAGGACGGGAGCTAACTTTGGCAAGCCGAAGTTTTATTATATAGCAGCGATTTAAGGTGCCTCGACGGATACTGCTAAAAAAATGGTGAGTGATTTTAATCAACCCAAATAATTTTAGGCGGCATTTTTATTTTAAAACGAGGACGGAGGCTAATTTCGGCAAGCCGAAGTATTAATACTCTTGCAGACTTTGCCGAAATTGCTAAAATTGAAAAAGTAACAAAAATATTAGGGTATACATACATAAATTAGATTTGCATAGTTTCATGTCAATAGCTTTTATACTGCAAAAACGTCATATAAAAATAGCGAAAGGGATATTTTGCCGCTTTTAACAATAATTACTACGGAAGCTATAAGATATAGACGTCCGATCGGCAAGCGCTTTTACCCTGATCAAGATATGCATAATTAAATAACACTTGGAAAAATGTATGTCAATAGCTTATACACTGCGCGAAATATTCTGAAAAAAAATTAAATGTTGACCGATTTCACCCTATTGTTCTTATTGGAGCTATAGGATATAGACGTCAGTAAGGGGCGCTTTTCAAACTTGATCTGCGTACACATGTTTTAGGACTACTGTGAAAGTTTCAGATCGCTAGCTTTCAAACTGAGCTCGCAAGCGGTATTGAAACAGACGGACATGGCTATATTGACTTTCTAGAGCTTAATCATTTGATTTGAACAAAATTACAGACAATGTTAATAATTTTCTTTTTTTATATACCCTTGCAAACGGTATAATAAAATTGGCCAGAAGTTTCCATGATAGACGTATCGTTAATCATATCATTAAAAAAAAACTTTCGCAACCGGATTTTTTTATGTGTACGCTGATCAAGTTTGAAAACGGCGGAGATAAGAGGTCTTTATCCCTCATATAGCTACCATATATTTTACATACTGACCATACGGTTCGAGACCGATTATTCAAGATGTGTACATAATAGATTTTTGGAATTTTGCAAATCGTTATAAAAAAAATCCTGCGACATCCTTCAAAATCTTTCTCGACATCTACCGACTGCAAAGGTAGATCTAAAGTTGGAACTAAGTTTCCTATAATACGCACCCATTTTTTATCAGCTTTATGTGCTCTTATGCGAAGAATGCATTCCATCGACAAAAACTCCTTTGCATGGTTTTCTATCCAGTCAATATTCCTTTGGCTCAAGTACGCCCAGACAATCTGCTAACTTTTCGTTTATTAAGAGTTAGTTTTTTCAAAAAAATCTACATTTTATTTGCATTTTTCGACAGCTACACGAATATCATACTAAAAGGGCAAATCGAAGTACTTAAAAGTTATGAATCTCCGGGCCGGCCGACTTAAAGCAGGTGGGGAAAGTAAGCAGGAAAAAACGATAGGTTGCAAGATCAGATCAATATTGAGGAATATCTGATTAGCTATAAGTATCCAGATATAAACATTTATTTTGAAAAATCTGTACCTAAAACTTTAAGCGCGTTTTCTGGAAAAATAAATTTTTCGAGCTGGCGACCGTCATATCTTAATCAATTTTTAACGAATCTTAATGTTTTTTTTTAATACGCGTAATTAAATTGTCTATGGAATTAACTAGAATTACATAGATAGATTAAATTTTTTATCGACAAAAAAATTAAGAACATTTCTGTAAAAACGGCACTAAATTTTAAAAATTCCGCCATTTTCTTATTTCGTATTCAATTTCGATAAATGTAGTTTTTCCACAATTACAGTCCCAATAAACAACACAATTTTTGAAGTTTTTGTTTTAGAAGATTTTTACGACCTGTATAAGAGTCGCCAACGGGGTTACTGTTTTACGCATTGGCCTACGTTGCCCTGTGTCCTGCTACCGGAATTGCTTCAAAATTTTTGAAATATTTTCAAAATGATCTTCAATATATCAGAAATATACCTGAAGTATCTATGTTTTTTTATTTGTTCAAAAAAAAATTCCTGATAATTGCCTATTTTTTGACATAACTAACCAGAATGGACCCTTAATGAAGCAGACCTTCGTCTATATGATCTTATTATTCGGTCCCATCATTTCAACAGCCAACACTTTAAACAACAACTGTGTATTAACTGGCTTGATCGAGTTAATCGTAGCTTCCTTAGTGTCGTCTTTACACTCCCGTTTGAACATGCATGTTTGCAGAGTGTGTCCATGCCGAAGACAACCAAAACATAAGCGAATAACCTTTATCATCTTCCACTTTTCTAAAATATCAGTTTGTAAATAATGTTCACATCTATACAGATAATGTTCACCCTGACATTAATATCACTCAATCTTGTTTCCGTTAGTTTCTTTCCTGAAAGAATTTAAAACTGATTTTAGTGGACCTTGGGTTCATTCTTTGCCTGTTTGGTGTTTACTGGGTTTAAAATGATTGCAGTGCTTCTTGCCTTAGTGCTTAACCAGTTGCTAAAGTGATATACATTTTGATAAGGCTGAATTTGCGATGAATGTTCGCTTACTGAGTGGCATCTTACCTACCAGGCTCTTTATCAGAACAGGATTTTGTAAATGTTGGGTGGCATTTGCTGATTTTTCATAATATAACTAAATTGTCAACCTTAGAAGCAAATAGGACCATATTTTCCAAGTTATTTTCTGTAACCGGGGCTATTTGGATAACCATGTTCATTTGAATATTTATTAACATGTCTGGCCTTCCATAAGCAAAATGTAGTCGCTCTATAATGTATTCTGCAAACGAAAAAGGTTTTTTTTAAATTCGTATACCACATGCGTTGGATGATTCCCAAAACATAGTTTAGAAAACAGGCCATGATTCCGGATTCCTATTGAATTCTTGTAAGTCTATCAGTTTTCTTGGATGACGCCTCCAGCAGCGCCAAGGTTGCCCGCGTCTCCATTTTCGTGGCCCAGTGACAATGTACGCTTTGTGTTCTCTTTCAATACTTCACAAGCAGATCTGATTTCACTTACACATTTTGATTCACTCTTGTAGAACCCGATTATTCTATAAGAGTGACTTGGATTGCCTGACCATCACTCAAGCTATTAACTCGCAGTTGTAATTCTGATTTATGATCTTTTATGCTTTTTATCATCTCTTTCATATTCCGAAAGACGTCATTTTCAGGAACCTTCTCTTTTAATTCCAAGATTGTATTATCCTTGTCGGAATCCATTTCATCCTCCGACTGTTGTCCACTGTTTGGCTTCGGTGTAGAAGTAACAGCCATCACGCTCGAATTAAATCCCATTTTTTCGCAGTTCGATGTGAATGCATTTAACAATTTCAATTTTAAAAAGCTAAATGCGCACTTTGACGGTCAACTGTTACAAATAAAATAAAGATGTTGCTATTACAAATTTAATAAAGATGTTCCAACTTCGCCAGTTTCACATACAAAGAACTTTTGAGATGGGCGACGGGAACTCGTGTTCAGGACTTAAAAATATCGTTAGTGGGCTAAAGAGTTTGGGGTGTGGCATGGCAGGTTCTAATTTTATGAACCAGCAACATGCCTGCTGCGCAAAAATATTTTTGACCATGAAATTCTCACCCAAAAGGAGAAATATTTGACGGGAATTGGCAAAAGGCCAAGTGTTGGGAGCATCAACATTCCTGTGGTGATAGACAACATGGACAATTACATATAGTTACACGTGGTTCCGGATGAAGACATGGGTTTCGTTGCTATTCCGGGCAGAACTATTCTTGATAAAAATGACCAAAGAAGGCAGTTTTTTCCTGTTATGGAAGTGCTTTCTTACAGAAGTTTAAGTATGTTCCCGAAAGCAACGCCAACGCGACGGTACCTGTTGAAAATATTATCTAAACCAGGACTTCTGAAATCGCATCTCCAGTAGTTTTGGTGTCCGAGAAAATGATAAATAACGGATTTTTGCACGTTCCGACCGAGCCAGGCTCTTGGAAATATACCTCATTAATGACTATGAAGTCATTGGCGCTGTTGTTTACATGGACGACATCATTATACCCATTCAGGACATTGATAAGGGACTTGCTAAGTTAAACGATGTCTTAGAGTTTTCTGCAAGGATCGGCTTACGAGTTAATTGGAGTAAGTGCCATATATTCTACTGAACAGTACAGATTTTTTATAGTAGGACCATTACTTCGGGGCCTGAAAAGATTCAAGGACAAATGGACCATCATCTTCGAAACATTTAAAAACAAAGATGACTCTATATATCACGTGAAACAAATCGTCCAAATGGTTCAAAGCGATATAAGGACATTACATTACATTGGAATGGTTTAAGTTAAGTTCATTACTAACGCACCAAGATTAAAGTTTATTCAAATCATTAAGAAAATGATAACTTTAAAAAGGAATGATTCAATATTCTAAGAAATTACCATACATCATATCTCTCACCTGAAATTACAAATTGTTCATAGTTCCGTCGTAACCAAATATCTCAGTTCGTATCGTTTCACGCCTAACTCAGAAGTTAAATCTACGGCGGAATTGCTGCATGGTCGCCCGGTGCGTACGATTATAAGTCAACTCTTCGAAAAACGAACATCCACAGTACTCGATCACGCCAAGAAGTCAACCGATATCAGCACCGGATTTCAGAAAGCGGATTTCCGTAGCAATTCCGCCGTAGATTTAACTTCTGAGTTAGGCGTAAAACGATACGAACTGAGATATTTGGTTACGACAGTTTTTACTAAATAACCGTTCTTGATGTTTTTGCCAACTGAGGGTTTAAAAGCCAAAATATTTGATTTACATCTACAAAATGTATTTCAGCCAAACGCCGCCACAAACTCTTTTTATCTACCGTCGCTTCACACTAAAATTGCGAGCGACCCGATTATGTTTCGAGCTGATGAAATTGTTAATGTCATTAGGAAGTAATTGAAACTGTTGTAGGGGGCGATCCTTCCACAAAAAAGAGTTGGTTGGCAGAAATAATTCCCTCGGCGCAAACGCAGAGGAAGACGGAAAAATGATGAAGTCGGGGGCGTCGTGGTATTATTCAGTGTGCTTTATTCAGCTGCATATATGAGACTAATTAAAACTAAAACCGCGCTCCCGCCCGCTTTACTCCGCTGAAGCGAGAGCGGGAGATCGGCAGCGGCCGTCCGAGGAGTTCGGATGCGAAACCCGAAGCTCGCACTCTGGAGCGCGGACGTTGCGAGAAGCGAGCGAGGGAGCGCAAGAGGGGCGAGAGCGAAAGCTCGGAGAGCTCAGTGAACAGCCCCGATGCAGTGGGCCACTGGCCTAAACATTCCGCCCCCCTTGCAACTACTCGGGTTGCAACATAGCCTGGTTGCTCTTTTCATGGCTGGTAGGGGTTCGCCACTTATTCCGCTTATGGAGTTCTTTGAGGTACTCCTCCTTCCATCGCAGACGAAATTGTCGATGAAGAGCCTTCAGGTGCTGCCAGCGGTTTATAATAGATGTGGTGTCCCCCTTTATCTCGGGTTCGACCATGGCGAGGAGGGGCCCTCCAACAAGAAAGTGCCCAGGCGTAAGTGCCAGCAGGTCAGTGGGGTCTTCGGACATCGGCGCGAGCGGGCGCGAATTCAGGCATGCTTCGGTCCTAGCTAGAAGCGTGGACAGCTCTTTGAACGTATATTTCCGCGGCGCCGTGGACTTGTAGAACAGGGTCTTGTAGCTCTTAACTCCTGCTTCCCACAAGCCTCCCATGTGGGGTGCTCCCGGAGGAATGAATTGCCAGAGCAGCTGCTGGTGACTATAGGCACCTGACACAGCTTCCTTGAGAGCTTGGAGAAACTCGCGGGAGAGTAGGGCAGCCGCACCCACAAAGGTCTTCCCATTGTCCGACTGAACTTGACGGGGGCGTCCTCTGCGGGACACGACACGGGCGAAGACGGCGAGAAACTTCTCAGTCGTAAGGTCGGAAGTAGGCTCTAAATGGATGGCCTTAGTGGCGAAGCACACAAACACCAGCACATACCCTTTCGTAATGAGACAGGCTCGTCCCGTGTAGTTTTGATGTCGAAGGGACCGGCATACTCCACACCGGTATATGTGAAAGGGCGCGAGAAGGACGTTCGTTCTTTGGGTAAGTCTCCCATCAGTTGCGTTTGCAACTGGAGAAGTTCGGAGGCCGTGACTCGGCCGCATGCTCTCATGAGCCCTTGGGAATCAATGAACGGGTTCAGGTTTTGGACAAGGCTGGATGCTGGCACTGGCCGTTTTTGGCTTAAGCAGCCAATCTCAAGGGCAAAGTGCCTGCGTTGCGTGACGGAAATCAGGAGCCGCTCGGCCGACGCAATTTCAGGAGCTGTCAAGGGATCCTAAAACGGGGACATGAGCTTTCGCGAAGGCTGGATGAACCGATGAGCGTAAGCGAGGACTCGCAACGCCTTGTCGAGTGTGGGAAAACGCTCCAGAATGTCTTCAGGGGGTGCCTTCGCAACATGGACCTTGACTGCTCGCTTCTCGAGTTCAGTCACAGGGGGTTCATATCCCTGAGTGGGGCACTCGCAGCGAGGCCACTGCAGCCAGGCAGGACCATGCCACCACAGCTGGCTGTCCGCAAGGTCTTAAAGCGCCACCCCCCGGCTAGCGAGATCGGCCGGGTTATGCTCGGAGCGAACGTGTGCCCATTTTTCACCTCGGTGAGCTGGGTGATCTTGGTCACACGATTTGCCACGAACGTTGTCCAGTGGCACGCTGGCTTATGCAACCAGGCGAGAACAATCGTATAGTCCGTCCAACAGTGCAGGGCGGACGCCTGCCCGGGCATCTTCGGAAGAACGGCATTGGCCATTTCGGACAATAAAAAGGCTCCGCACAACTCGAGCCGCGGGAGCGACACCGTTTTTACTGGGGCCACCCGCGTCTTTGCCGTGAGCAAGTTTACCATTACCGCGGACCCAGCCTCAACTCGGACGTAGATGGCTGCGCCGTACGCCTTCTGCGAGGCGTCGCAGAACCCATGATGCTCAATTTTCAAATGTGGTCGGAAGGCGACCCATCGGGGAATGTGGATCTGATCAAGAGCGGAGTAATTTTCCTGGAAGTCAACCCATCTTTGGCAAAAATCTCGAGGGAAGGCATCGTCCCATCCTAGATTTTGGAGCCAAATGTCCTGCATGAACATCTTTGCCCGGACTATGAAGGGGGCGAGCCAACCCGCTGGATCAAATAGTTTGGCGATTTGGGATAGGACTTGACGCTTTGTGAACGTTGAACCCAGGGTCAGTTCGGGCGGAATGAAGAAAAACTCGTCAGACGTCGCCTTCCACCGCACTCCGAGAGTTTTAGCCGTGCTCTCTGCACGGCTATGGATGTTGGCCAAAATCGCCTTGCTATTGGATGTCCATTTTCTAAGGGGGAATCCTGCTGAATCCAGGGCCCCCTGGAGCTCGCGGATAGCCGCTTGCGCTTCGGGTTTGGAGTCTGCCCCCGCGAGTACGTCGTCGACGTATATGAACTGTCGGATAATCCGACTCGCCTGCGGATACCTCGACTCTTCGTAGTCGGCGAGCTGTTGCAGGACACGGATCGCTAGGAACGGGGCACAATTGACCCCGAAGGTGACTGTCTTCAACTCGTAGTCGCGGATTTCCCCATCGGAGTTGTGGAATAGAATACGCTGCAAGGGAGTATGCTGGGGGTCTACCCAAATTTGCCGATACATCTTCTCGATGTCGGCGTTGAAGACGAACCTAAAGTATGACCTAAGTCGAGGTATTCTTGGATTACTGAGTCATACCGGGCCTTCATGGGAGGATCTCTTTTTAGACGCTGCTCGTTACGCAGAAATTGAGCCAGAGCAAAGGATCGTGAAGATGCGAGCTCGGAACCATTATGCTCGAAATCGCGCAAGGGGAGCATCACAATGTATTTGCCACGATTGTCCCTTCTTGTAGTCTGGACAAAATTGTGTTCGCAGACGGAATCAGACTCGGGGGCTATCTGTGTGGCCACTTCCTCCACCTCCCAGAATTTGGTAAGGAGATGATCCAACGAGTCGTCGAGTCCGCAGGTAACTCGAGTGGAGAAGGCGGACAAATTGCGGGGGGCCGCTGGAGATATGGGGCCTGTCAACACCCATCCAAAAATGGTTTCCTGGCCGAGAAGTGAAACGCAAATGTTAGCCCTGGCGTTGCCGAGGAGGATGGACTGAAGAATTTCGGCTCCTATCAAGACATCGATTTGGGAGCTCTCGAACTTGGGATCTGCAAAGGGGATGTCAGGAATTCCCTTAAGAAGATCTCGAGGGACTGGATACGAAGGCAGATTCCCGGCCAGCTGCGGAAGAACGTAAGCTGAAGTTTCTAAATGCAGCCCGGGTCTGGAAGGCGATCAAATAGAAAAATGACAGAGTTTCGTGGACTGAGCGGCAACGGTTTGATTAAGACCAGAGACTTGGGCCTGGATAGTCTTGAATGGAAGTTTGACGAGGTTGAAAAGTCTCTCCGTAATAAAGGTTGCCTCGGAACCAGAATCGATTAGGGCTCGCGCCTGGAAATTGCACCTTAAATGGCAAATGTTAATGGGGGCTGTGCCCAGTAAGACGGCTCTTGAGCCGGAAGCGCAGCACACTTGCACATCAGAGTGATCCTCTGTAGGGCTCGTGCCTCTTGTAGTAGGAGCGGGTCGAGACCTGGATGACGCAGACGCACTTGGAGCGGCCGCGAATGGATTACCGCGGTGCAGGAGGGTGTGATGACGGCTGTGGCACGTGAAGCAGCTATGGGCGCTAGTGAAATCCCGTTGCAGGTGCCCTCGTGCAAAACAGTTCAGGCAAAGCTGCTTTTTCTTAATGTAGTCGGAGCGACCATTTACATCCATCTCAAGGAAGTGCGGGCATAAGCGAACAGGATGATTCTCTCTGAAGCAGAGATCGCACCCTCTTGGGGCTGGAGTCACTCTGACCTCGTAGGAATTAAGCCTACGCGCTGGAGCGCTCACAGGTGTCGACCTTGGCGAAAACTGACCCGAACTGCTAGGCCTGATGTCATCGATAGCCTCCAGAGTGCGATGACGCTCTGTCAAGAACGAGTCTAACTCATTCCATGTTGGAATCTCAGCCTTGTTGTGAATGGATTGCTCCCACAACGAAAGCGTGATTTTGGGAAGCTTTAAAGAAACCTTATACACCAGGAGACAATCCCAAGTCTCGACTTGAATAGAGGACATCTCTAAGGCTGTCAGGCAACTTTGGATTGTGCCTTGCAGCTCTTTCAGAGCGGCTCCGGACTCTTGGGGTACTGCCTGAATGTTGAAGAGGATTTTCAACTGGCTATTGACTAATAACCGCCGATTTTCGAAGCGGTCGGTGAGGGTTCGCCACGCGGAGATAAACCCTTCGTTGGTCAGCGGGGCTTTGGAAACAATGGCGTGCGCATCACCACTTGTTTTGGACAGTAGGTGGAACAACTTCTCTACCGGTGTAAGACCCGAGTTGTGGATGTATATCGCGGTAAAAAGATCTCTGAAGGTGGGCCAACGCAGGTAATCACCAGCGAAAACTTCGGTGTCGACTGGAGGCAACACTGACAGCAGCCTGAATGGACTGGGAGGCGGTCTTGTCTATTATGTCCTGAAGCTGGACCAAACATCTCGAATATACGGAGTAGCAGTAACTGTACTTGGATTCCAGCACTGTCGAGGTGGCCGTACTGTCGGTGTACGCGGAAAGAAGATCGGAGCAACTTTCATTGCTCTTCTCCACCTTTTCCCACAAGGCCCGGATTTGGTCCCGATGCACTTGGCACATGCCAGGGGAAAGTCGTTCTGGTTCAGCGGCGCTCGGAATATGAATATCCGCTTGAATTTGGCTTACCCGGTCTGTAGTGGCAATAAACTTTTTGAGGGCGAGGTCTATCGCGGTTTGAGCCATCTTGGACACCGACCGAGAAAGCCTTGACGGGGGACCGGAGATAGTCTCGACGGACTCGTCGATTTTTGCCCTTGGAATGGCAATGGCAGCCTTTGGTGTTAATTGAGACGGCCGCGGAGACGCGGATTGGGGCCTGTCCAAACGGATACATGGGATCGATCTCGGTTTCTTGTCGTCTCCCGTGGGCATTCTCGGACTCGAACTTTGCGGATCAGCTCCTGTCGACTGACCTGAGCAAGGGGCGTTTCGTTCAGAACGTAAGGATATTCACCGTTAAGCTCTCGGCGCGATCTGAGTCGCCAACGAGTTGGTTGTCGCTGCAAATGAACGCACGCAAAAGAAAAGAAAGCCACAGAGTACGGTCACACTGTTAATTTGTGGGAAGTAGAAGCACAGTGCCATAAACAACGAGAAGAATCGGAAGAAAATATTTGGAAATCGATGAAACTGTATTGATTGTTTATATATATGTATATCTAGTTGCCAAATAATTTTATTGTATTTAGTTATTTATTCATTTATTTTTTTTGGTTTGCAGAATATCTTTGATCGCAAAAAAATCCGGAAAAACGCAATAAATATAAATTAATTAATCCATTAAATAAATAAATTACTTTGCCGGAAATAATTACATAATATTTATAATTAAATAGTAATTATAATTATGAATTAATAATTTTTATAATTAAATAATTATTATTATAATTATAAATACATATTTTTGAGCGGAGCCGGAACGGTGGAATTAAAAACCTTGACTTTGGTTCGGGAGAAATGTTCAGTGGGTTATGCCGTCGGCAGCGCAGTACATGCGTGAGGAACGCGGGGAGAGAGAGAAGGGAAAAAAATCAGCAACAATAATAACACAGCCGTTGGGGCGGTTAATTGCGGCAATTTGGAGAAAAAACAATCACCAATCACAATCAGTCGCACCCGTGTGGATTTGAATTTATTTTATTTTATGTTCCTGTATGTGGAGGCAGAAAATATATTTATGTAGATATCGGCATGTATGCGTTTATGGATATGTGTATGTTCCTGTATGTGGAGGCAGAAAATAATTCTATGTTGATCTGGGCATGCATGCGTTTATGTGTAAGTTTATATCGGTACAGTAAAGCGTCGAAGAGTGGACTGTATTTGAAGTGACGGAACAGATGAAATTATGTGGAGAAAAAAAACGCAAGACAAAAAAAATATCTCGACAGCGGCGGATTGTACGGCGAACAGGGAAACTCCCGAAATTACTTCACACCGAGTGGCTGATATTAGTTATGCCTTTTTATTTTCCACCACACAATTTAACTTTTTGTCGTATATTTTTTTGGAGGCAGAATTGTACTGCACTATGTATACAAGTTGTCACGCGCGTGTATGTGTATGTCTGGATGCACATATGCCTTGACCGTTGGCAAGTTGATGTAGAACGGGGAACGAAAAGGAAAACGGCAAGGAGTATGGCGACGCACACAAAGCGGAGACGGATAGAAAATTTTTTGGAATTGAAGGAATGTAAAATTTCTCGACTGCCGTTGTGTCGGGAAAACTCGGACGTGGAGTTGACACGAAAAAAATTGATCTTACTGGAGTGTGAACGAAATTCAATATTCGAACCACTGCTAAAGACCGGCAGCGAGAGGGAGTCGAAAATGCTCGTACTTATCTTTTTTTTGCGGAAAAATCACAAGAGCTGCTGGTCGAATGGCAGAAGGATATCCTTATCCGGCTCGAAGGACCAAATGTTGTAGGGGGGCGATCCTTCCACAAAAAAGAGTTGGTTGGCAGAACCAACGCACGGCGCAAACGCAGAGGAAGACGAAAAAATAATGAAGTCGGGGGCGTCTTGGTATTATTCAGTGCGCTTTATTCAGCTGCATATATGAGACTAATTAAAACTAAAACCGCGCTCCCGTGCGCTTTACTCCGCTGAAGCGAGAGCGGGAGATCGGCAGCGGCCGTCCAAGGAGTTCGGATGCGAAACCCGAAGCTCGCACTCTGGAGCGCGGACGTTGCGAGAAGCGAGCGAGGGAGCGCAAGAGGGGCGAGAGCGAAAGCTCGGAGAGCTCAGTGAACAGCCCCGATGAAGTGGGCCACTGGCCTAAACAGAAACCAAAAAGGCTTCAGGAGATGACTAAATAACCCCCCAAAATGATAATTAAACTTACAAACTGTGCAGTGGGTGTTATTTTCAAACTATTTAACAGGATCACAAAACTTTTGCACTACCCAAAAAATTGAAACAGTATGTTGTCATAATGATACCGAAACCTGGGAAAGACCACACAATTCCCTGCCTGTCCAAATTATTAGAAAAATGCCAGGTCACGCGCATAACACCATATCTATGGCCTCAAAATATAATCCCGTACTGTTTTCTGAGCTGCTCTTGCGCCGTCCTTTTATAGGCGCTGGAGGTGAAGTCCGCCAGCTTACCGTTCGAGCTCGTTGTTGCCCTTGCCGTATGAGGGTCCATGGGTCCCTTATTTCTCCGGCATTACCGCCTCCTTCGCTTTTGCCAAGCCGCTGCATCGCGATTTGAGGGGAGTTGAAGATTCCTCACATTTCCCCCTTCCTTTGGAAACGTGATGAAAGTGGTGATTTTCCCAGCCCTTGATGTGTAGACTATTCGAATTCCCCGCCTGACTTGTGTACTCCAGACAGTTCCCCGTTCCCCAGACAGTTCCACGCGTGAAATTTGAATTTTCACGCCCAGACATTTCCCCAAATATAAATCACCATTTTATTACCCTTGGTCCGGCAACTCTTTCGAATCTCACCACGATCACGTTCTTTCTATTTGGATGACCGTACATAAAAATATTAATTTGTGTCAAATCTATCGATCGAAACTATCGATCGATCGCTTCTCCAGGTGCCTCCGTTCCTTATTCCCCATGTCCGGCATTCCAGGACTTAAAAATGTAAACAAAGATTAATAAACTTTCCAAACCTTGTACGGCTGCTTTATTGGGGCCTCAGGACCCGTACTATACCGCCCGCCACTCGGATCCGGTAGCGGGCGCCGTCCACCAGGACCAGCTCGGCCCATCAGCTACTCCGGGCCCTCTTTCGCTGCCGGGCTGGCCTCAGACGCCACCTTCGGCGGACAGCGGCCGCTGGGAGGAGGTGGCCGAGGGAGGATGCTGGCGCTGTTGCAATGACCTTGCTGGTGGAGACCGTGGTTCCGGGCAGGACGGCTGCCGCGCCAACTTGTATGGTGGTGTGGTCTCCTGGGCCGTCCTCTGCGAGGACTCCGTCGGTGTCGACCTCTCCCTCGGCCCTCGCTCCAGGCCCTCTGGATCGCGGACCTGCTGCTTCCCAGCGTGGACCTGCTGTTGCGACGACGGCGCCCGTGTGTGTGGCTGCAGCTTCGGCGACGACGGCAGTGACGTTGGCGGTGGTCGCGGTGTTTTTGGTGCCCCTGTTGGCGGTAGCAGCGGCGACGGCAGTGAAGGCGACGGCGATGGCGATGGCCACCATAGCGGCGGCCGAGGCGGTGGTGTTGCTGCTCTCGGCAGCGGGGGCGACTGCGGCGGGGACTGCGGCGGCGGTGGCTGTGATGGCGGCACCCAAGGCTGATGCCGCACGACGTTCGCCCTTGCCAAACGAATCCAAATGTTTTAATTCGATATTTTTAAAAATTGAGAGTGTAGTTCGCGGAAAGACAGACGGACAGACAGACGGACAGACAGACAGACAGACGGACAGACAGACGGACAGACAGACGGACAGACAGACGGACAGACAGACGGACAGACAGACGGACAGACAGACGGACAGACAGACGGACAGACGGACATGCTTATAGCAACACAGTACACGATCGGAAATATCTCCTTCACTGCGTTACAAACTTCTGACCAAAATTATAATACCCTTTGCGAGGGTATAATAATATTTAATATGTGGTGTTAGTTGACAATTTAAATATGTCTTCTCGCCATAAGCGGTATTGCGCAACGTAAAAGAAGGGTAGAATAAAAGCAAATTAAAACTTGAGTGGGACCAGAGTGCAGTAGTTTCAAAGCTGAGCAAGCAACGACACTCAAAACGCGATGATCGTAAATGGCTTTGAAATATCTGAGTTTTACTTTTCGTATAAATTTTTTTTTGTATATATAATTTTTGTATATATAAAGTAAAATCGACAATTTTAAATAAATTAAATTATTATTGCATGCAACATTTAGTGAAAACCATGTGACGACCCAGCGTCACAAATAATAAAAGAACATTCCAAAAACAACACACAATGATCTTTTATTCTCCCTACGCTACAGCGCGCCCAAAAACAATAAACTGGTCACACTAATATATCGATAGTCGACTACCATCGCTATATTTCGTGACCCGATAACGAGTTATCGAGATCGGGATTCTCGTCATCGACCACTCTGGGCACACTCAACGGGGCCTATATAAGCAGAGGCAAGACCCCAGATGAGTCACTTGCGTTCCGACGATCTTCGAGGAAACATCAGCAACAAGGTAAGTGTTCTGGTAGATAGTCTTGGTAGTAGTAGTGGATCCGTAAGAACGCGGTTTATAAATCGGTTCTACGACCTGGACAGGATCACTGACGTCCCGGTGTGGTTTCCTAGAAATCAGCCCAGACCCAGTCGTGAACACTGAGGCGGCCCGGTTTTCGTAATACAGGCCCACCTCAGTGAGTTCCCCCAGAAGTCACGTTTCCGGCTCCCGACCCGGAAACGAAACGGATGTAGAAACGGCAGTTCGAACCTAGCGATGCCCGGCAGACCGAAACTAACGGTGCCCTACATCCCCGAATCCCACTAGAAACCAAGTAGATCTCTCCCAACGACCCAGAACGCTTCGACCCGACGTACGCACGACGAAGCAGTTCATCACTCGGCTCATCCGCAGCGCCGACACTCGCAGCAAGCAGTTCATCTCTCGGCTCATCCGTAGCGCCGACACTCGCAGCAAGCAGTTCATCACTCGGCCCATCCGCAGCGCCGACACTCGCGGCAAGCAGTTCATCACTCGACCCTTTCGCAGCGCCGAAGCTCGCACACCGGATCACGACAGCAAGCAGTCCATCACTCGGCCCTTCCGAAGCGCCGAATCGACAGAGCAAGCAGTCCCGACGCATCTACACACAACTACACGATTATACGATTACTTTGAAATACACGTCTCTAGTTTTGCCCATCTGTGTCATTATTGGGGAAAGGGAGGTAAACCGATCTATAGAGGAATAAATATAAATATCTGTCACGAACCCTGACCACGGCGAGCTATACCGCCTTCCAAAACAGGATCGTTACTGAACGCAGTTCTCTGGCCGGGGTATCGGGACCAAGGAACCTATACAAGAAATTTATATAGAAGGGTGGGACCTGTAGTAGGAATTTGTTTGGGGAGGTTGTGAGGCGCCCTCTACTGGTTGAGGCGTCCCCTGGTGATAGAACGAGGTACTCAGTGGGTGATCGCACTGCTTGGTGGGGAACTTGGATGAGACCCGTCAATAATGACCTCTGGTGGTGGAGGACGATCGCACTGCTTGGTGTTGAATTTGGATGATTCCGATTGGTGTTGACTGCGGGGGCTACGGGGAGGGGAACTCATCTGGGCCTGAACGGCGGGGTTGATCCGCTCCGGGTGAGCTTGGGGTCTACGGGGGTCGCCCACTCCGGATATACTCGGAGCCTACGGGTGTCTACACTCCGGATATACTCGGAGCCTACGGGCGTCTACACTCCGGATATACTCGGAGCCTACGGGTTTCTACACTCCGGATGTACTCGGAGCCTACGGGTTTCTACACTCCGGATATACTCGGAGCCTACGGGTTTCTACACTCCGGATATACTCGGAGCCTACGGGTTTTTACACTCCGGATGTACTCGGAGCCTACGGGTTTCTACACTCCGGATATACTCGGAGCCTACGGGTTTCTACACTCCGGATATACTCGGAGCCTACGGGTTTTTACACTCCGGATATACTCGGAGCCTACGGGTTTCTACACTCCGGATATACTCGGAGCCTACGGGTTTCTACACTCCGGATATACTCAGAGCCTACGGGTTTTTACACTCCGGATATACTCCGAGCCTACGGGTTTCTACACTCCGGATATACTCGGAGCCTACGGGCTTCTACACTCCGGATATACTCGGAGCCTAAGGGTTTCTACACTCCGGATATACTCGGAGCCTACGGGGGGAGTTCTACACTCCGGATAGGCTCGGAGTCTACGAGGATTCTAAGGAGGGAGCTCTCGGCCAAAGTACCTCGTGTGGATGCGAAACCAAACACGCGTCGTAGATCGGGGTCGAGAACGGGTGGGGTTAGAAGGAGGGGAAGTGTACTGGTAAAGAATAACACGCGGGGTTTTAGTTCTTCAATTTCAGGCTTATATTTGACAGTTATTGAAAGTAGTTCCCTGGCTGCTGACCTCACAATGGATGTTCTTGCTTACGTGTAACTTCGAGGATGTTAACTAGTGTGGTGCGGATGAGCACAGTGAATGTGAGGTTAGGCGTTTGGCTTGTGAATCTCGTGTCGGAGGGTTATTCGCGCACACGTCTACTCGCGGTGAAAAGTCGAAACCAAAGAGACCGAGTCAGATTTCTAGAGATCGTACTTCAGCTCGCGTCGTGTTCTCTGACCCAGTTCCTTGTTATCGATCGTGATATCGATCGCCCCCACCCCTCACGAGTGCGATAGCGGGTTAAGGGGGTTCTGCCCGTGGTGCGTGTCTCGGCTTCAAATGTAAACACCAGCTTAATAAGTTTCTCCTTAGTTACTATTACTTCATATTGATAACATAGGTGGACTCCGTGTCCAAATCTTAAAGCTAATTCTAATTCTATATTAAATACTAAACAGGTGGACTCCGATCCTCGGCACGATTAAATGAAATTTGTACGCCCTCAGATTTAGGGCGTTTTTTTTTTCCAAAACAGGGTCGTTACAACCATTAAACCTACATTTATATAACCAACCTTAGTTTTATAAGTTATGTATGATGCGGTATATTTCTCGAGTGATTCAAAAGTAATACTAACCTGGACTAACGCCACTGCATCTACGCCTTTGTTGCAAATCTGATTGCTAAAATCCAGGCAGTCACAAGCCGCGTGTCTTCCGACAAAAACGCAGCGAATGTTCTCTCTCGAGGGATCACCGACAGCCCTATTTCTACATTTATTCGAAATAGACAATGGATGAGTATACTATCCCAAATACTAAGCGATCTTATTTTTTTTGGTATAGATTGTTGAACACGCCCAACCTGGATGAACCCTGTTTTCGTGTATGGACAAATTATTTCTAAAGATTCCAAAAAAAAGCGGGTAGCGGGTGCTCCATTCTTGGGCAAATCAGGTGTGGTCATAGCCGGTCAAAAGCTAATCAGGATGTGTTGTTACAGAAGACGTCTGCGAAGACGCCGTCGACCCAGTGGTGTTGCAAAATGTCTTGACAGTTTACATGTGTGAGCAGACGCTCCTGGTAACGACTTGAGGATTTACAAATGGTCTCCGTTACCGTCGGCACTCCCGTGTCCTGGAACATAACTCGGTGGTGCCACTTCACCACAAGCATCCTCCTGACAGCCCTTCTTAGTGACGAATCACAGGCCGTGCCCCAGCAAGTGATTCCCCAGTTTAAAGTTGGAAGGACAATGGCCTCTAAAAAGCCTCACCTTGGCTTCAAGAGATAAGTCGCTACCTGGACGAAGGAGCCAGTCCCTTTTGTCAAGTTTTGTTCCGAGGTACGTCACCTTATCTTCGTGCTTTAGCCTATTCTCATCAATGTAAAGGCTACTCGAACGGCCAGGGCGGAGAGCAAATGTGGCATGCTGCGTTTTGTCAACATTAAGCGCAATTTTCCATCGAGAGGCCCAGCACTCAAATTCGTCCAAGAATGTCTGGAATCGTCGGGAGGCAGATGTAGTGGTGCTACCAGCTGCAAAAAATGCAGTGTCATCTGCATATGTGGCCAGGAGTGTACCACGAGCAACTGGGCTTGGAAGATCCGAAGAGTCAATTGTATACAGGACCGGACCAAGGACACTTCCCTGCGGGACACCAGCACGAATTGGGCGAAGTCCAGAACGGTGTCCTCGAATATCTACAGCAAACTCCCTATTATCTAAGAACGATACAATGAGATTCCAGAGCCTTTCAGGCAAAAGCGGCATTTGCTTGTAGAAACGTCCTTCGTGCCAAACCCTGTCAAAGGCCTGTCGAACGTCGAGAAAAACGGCTGAGCAGTATTTGTGGTTTTCAAAAGCCCCCAGAACACGGTTAATTACTCTGTGCACCTGCTCGATAGCACTATGTCGACGACGGAAACCAAACTGGTGGTTCGAAAGTGCGTCTTCAAAGGCGTTAATAGCTAGAAGTCTACCAAGCATGAACCGCTCAAAAATCTTGGAAAAAGTGGACAGCAAACTAACCGGCCTATAAGATTCTAGGGAACATGGGTCTTTTCCTTTTTTGCCACCATTGTGACTAATGCTCGTTTCCAAGGTGATGGAAAATGACCAGGTCCAGGCAAGCATTAAAGAGGAGACAGAGCTTGCTACTTTGCCATCATTCGCGTCCATGCCAGGAGCTTTAGTAGTCACCAGTCGCTTTATATGATCACGAACCTCATCTTCGTCTACTGGACGAACAGTAACAGGAGGGTCAAATGAAAGCCCTAACCTAGAGATTGTTCTCTGGACTTCTTCGCGTGTTGCAAATTCAAATGGAGTAAAGCGATTTTCTAGATCATCAGCAAATACTTCAGCAATCTCGGAATCACTGTGGGCCCAAGTTCCATCACTACGTTTAAGGGAAAACCTCTGAAGCGGCTGTGTTTAAATTTGAATTTAATAAACTAGATTTCTCAGTATAACTGGACAATTTTATACAATTGCTTGGATTGTAACGTGTAATGACTGGATGTGGCAGACGAACTCGGGAATCTGCAGTTGCGGGGGCACGCTATAGGATCCGGCACTCGCTCGTCGGCGATTACTAAGATTGGAATTGAGCGTGCTTGCGACAAGAGAGGATAAATAACTAAAACCGGAAGAGAATGATAACTTAATTCTGGAATGAGTATTACAGGGACAGAAAAGATAATGAGAAAGTTAGCCAAGCGAATCCACGGATGGTATTGTGGTCGCTTATCGCCCTCCCAACCTATGATCAGCACCTTAAAGCATGGCTTCGATGACCCCTTTATACCCTACGATCGAGAAATCATCAGCTTAGTTTAGTTCAAGTTGTTTAGATATACATGGTTTTATTTTTGATAGCGATAAATAATAATTTATAAAAGAAGTATATTTATATAGATGATAAAGTAGAGCGAGGTAATATTCATAATGATATATATAGTAATAGATAATATAATAATAATATATAATGAATTTAATCGATATTAATTTTATCATTAAGAAATAGTTTTCCATTTGTTTTAAGTATTGTCAAAGAAATAGTTTTGCATTAGTTCTAGGTATTCAGTAAGTTATTTAGTCTAAGGTCTTCTTTGAGAGACGTTCTCCAAAAATTGTAATTTAAATTTTAAACAACATAGACTTTAAGAGTCAACAATCGGCGACTGTAATTTAAGTTAACTTTATTCAAAAATTACTTTCACATCTGATTTTATCTACATTTCGTGTCAATTAATATATAAGGAATTCATTTAATTTATGCTTTGAAGTTCGGAGTGGTTATGTTGGTATAAAATTTTGCTCACTTCACGAATCGGCGAGAAAAGTGTATGATGATATAAAGGTATAATAAAAGATATAGTAGGTGTGACTCACGGCATTTCCTCCGACGTTGAAGATCGATCTCCGGACGGGATGAGTTGGCTGTAATCTAAATAATGGCGATATTTCTCGCTATGGGGGATTTTTAAACCTAAATTATACTTTTCACTAATTTCTCTAGGATACGCGAACGGTTTTTAAATTAATTTCTTTACCAGTACCGAATTCATCGCACTTTCTCGATTTATAAAAAAAATAGTTCATTTTCGCTTAAACATAGCTCTTCTTAAATTAATACCGCTTCTTGGCTTTTCTTATTACTTTAGACTCGATTAACTTCTTATTTAAATTTACTTTATATAATTAACTCTCAACATGACGTAGCCACTTGGCACTTCGAAAACTTATTATGATTTACATATCTTGGATTTCATTGCTTTTCTTTTCACATCATTTTTCTTTGATTTTTTTGGTTTTATGACACGCGTTGGTTTTCTTCAAACAAAAAAAAACTCTTTGATCTTTTAAATCATGCTTGGTTGAGATTGAATTAGACATATACATGTACGTAGGCAGATGAAACTGATTGATCACAAGGCAAGGTTTTACAGGCATTGAGGTTAAACCCTATCGGTCGATATGCCAAGCTAGGTTAAGACCGTTTACACACGCGGCGCTTTGGCAAAGAAACGGGTTTAGACTCCGGGATTTGCTGGAATTATTTTTCCTCGGAAGACTCCCAGATAAGTGCGCGCATCCCTCGAAACTTAGCTATTGTCCGGATGTGCGGCGCGTTGGAATTAAACCGCCCTGTGGTCTTCAGGTCGCTCTTCAAGGTCTACACTCGAAAATCACATATTTGCCTGGTAGATAAGGTATTTCTGGTTACTGATCACTCCAAATCATCTCTCGCGGCACAACCTAGCGATTTTAATTCAATTACAGATGTGGCAACAAAAAGGGTCATGCAAACCATACCCAGCGATTGTGCCACGTAACTTGATTTTTTTTGGGCTTTTGTGTGGCGGTAAATCCTCCAGTTAATTGGCCGCATCAATATTTTGCGCCTTCGGCGGCAACACTGACTGCGGTTTCCACCAGAAGTTTCTAATACCTGTAGTAAATTTTAGTTGTAGGTTAAATACGCACCAAATTTTAGCCAAATGCAAGTGCACTTACTGCGAATTTCACTGGCCGATATTTGTGGCTGGACACGGGCTTACTGGATGCCACTCACACTATGATATTTCGGCTTATAGCCATTCAACACAGGGACATTTTGTAAGCTGCTGGCACGTCTGTCGCTCTTGCAGGTAGAAATAAGAAGATCGTAACCGGAATCAGATAGATACCAGCGGAAATATATATCATATGACGACCGATAGGTGTCTAGAACTTTCCATAACCATCCTGGCTCAGCTGTTCGAAATATCGATTAATCGGGTCAGGTCGCAACACTCGGTCAAAGTTTGTTTCAAGTGTGTCTTATGTAGTAAGCTTTCAGGCTGAATTTTGGTTCGCCAGTCGCTACAGGCGCCGTTACAGGATGTGGAAAGTTTAACTGTTCTATTTTATTTTTAAGACGTTTTTCGAGCTCGAGATCAGGGCCAGGAAAAAGCATGATATCAGCGGATACTTGCATAATCTGATCTCGGGCTGGGCAGTGTCAATGGAGCTGCTGATCCTACCAGCATTGATCAACGCTCTGAAGTTAGGTATGCAATTTCTTAACAAGAAAATACAGCATGACTAGAGAAACGCCGGAGAGATTTGAGAAAGAGAAAGGTGGACGGGTTTCTAAAGACCGAGTTTGAGATACTATAAACCCGGATAGGCACATCTATACTGGTAGTACAAAGGATAAACATGCAGAACAATCATTTGGATAGGCACATCTATACTGGTAGTACAAAGGATAAACATGCAGGACAATCATTTGGTCAAACAGCGGTACAATTAAAATAAAATTCAAAAGTACAGGTCGCGATTTAAACATAGACAAGCTTCTCATAAGAGGGTACATCGAGCCATAAAGGAGTCCGTTCAGCTCATGGTGAGGAAAAACTATGGGAAATGGAGGCTGTGTGCAGATAAACGCAAATTTCGTAAAGAACGCGTACCCAACGCCTTTAATAAGCTACATTCTAGAGCAACTGTGGGAGGCTAAGTATATTAGCAGCCTCGATTTAAAGTTTGCCGTCAGCAACATTCCAGCGAGCGTTGGGCCAAGCCATTTAACTCGAAATAATGTCGCACGCCTTCGTGTATTACGTCGATATTATCGTATCGGACGCACGGTACAAAACCATATGTTAAACCTAAAGGAAGGCGGCGAATCTAAAAGTAAACGATTATAGGTGAAAACTGTTCAGGAAGGAACTTCAATACTTGGAACTTCATTACAGACCAACGCATCAGAACGGATACAGTACTTCGTGGTAGAGGCGTCGTGGTACAAGCGTTTTGTGGCAGACTTTTCCACGTTTGAGCGCCCGCCTAACTCCCTTCTCCGGAAGAGTACCAAAAGGGACTGGACAGACGAGCGAATTTTGGCACGCGCCGATTTCACTAAGATGCTCGTGCTGCAGACTGGAATTCCGACCAAGGCGAGCGAGTAATCCCCTATTCCACTCGCTCCTTGAAAGCGTTGAATGGGAATTTCTCGGAAACTGAAAATGAATGCTTAGCAATTGCGTGGGCCATGAAGAAATTAAAGCCTTTCCTAGAGGAACACTACTTCAAAGCGATAACCGTTCACATTGCCTTGAAGTGGTTGAATAGCATCGAGGAGACTACCGGAAGAATCGCAAGGAATAATATGGTATAGTCTATTATAGTCATTACGCATTAGGAACATAGCTTCTGGTAATTCTATTAGGCACAGATAAGTTTATGCGGCCCAGTAATTCGGGTCTCTCCACATCGCCGTGAATATGTTTACTAAATGTAGTGCCAAGCAGCGGTTGGATAAGAATTGTAGATTAATGGGAGAAGAATACTAGAGTAAATTGGTATAAGGTAAAGGCCCTTAGAGCAAATGGTTCATCTGATCTATGTACACCAAACTGGGGACTCCTAACTGGTGAGCGTTACTCCAGGATTGGACGGACTAGCGAAATAAAAAAGACTTTGTGATATAGGGATCATCGAATTCCTTTAAACACCTCCTGATAAATCCCGAGCACTCCACTGGCTTTATTCATCATGGAAATATAATAGTCAGAACATTTAACTTTTGGGTCCAGAAGGACTTCAAGGTCGTCAACTTGCCTGATTGGCAATGCACAACCACCCAGCTAATACGTGACATATTGTGGGTTACCCGAAAAAAAATGTCATTACTCTACACTTAGCGCTATTTAAATCCAAAAGATTTTCACAACACCATGTTTGAAGAGCTTTAAGACCCAAATGTAAGTCTGAACTGCAGAACACTTTGTACATAAAGACACAAGAGTTCGTCAAGACTAGACGTAGTAATACCCTTCGAATAAATAGTGTAAATAGAAGGAAGGGGGCTCGTTGAGTCTTACCATTTCAATAACATAATATCCATTCCAGAAGACTTTAATAAGTCCAGCTTTAAAACCAAAAGCGAGTAGTTTATAGAATCAAACGAATAACTAAAATCAGTGTAGACTTTCTCAGTTTGAATGTTATTTCTAAAAAACATTCATTTATTAGAAAAAACTTAGCTTCAAGAGGCTTGTCGTCGTAAACCTTGCCTTAAAAAACTATTTTGACATAGAGATATAATTGATCTACAAAGTGTGTTCGAAAAGCCTTGGTCTAACGGACATTTTGGATATTTCTCTTTGATTGCTAGTATTTGATTTATTTCCCTTCTTATAAAGGGAAATACAAAATGACACCTTTCAAATAAGGGAGCTTTCGCTGAATGGTTTTCAAATTCTCGATTCTCGATTTCAAATTTTGACGATTTTTTTGGGCTTGTAACTTTGCATCCATTTAGTTGAAGTCTTAAAAATAAGAAACAAACTTAACATCATTTTTTTTCTTTTTTTGTTGTTTTTTTGTCATTTAAAAAGCCCTTTTTCGGCGGCGCATGGGATTTCAGTTCACTGGGACATCAGAAACCAAAAATTCCAACGGGATTAGGAAGAGTACATGTTTTGCTATAGTATGAACTAAGATTATTAAATTCGTACAAAAATTAACAAAATGGCGTACCTTTGAACATTTATTTTTGAAAATCGCCTTCTTTTCAGCCACAAATCAAGTTGAAAAGTAAAAAAGATCTTCATTTGATTTATCCTACAATAGTTCATGCTGTAGTTCTATATGTATAGAATAACGTATTAAAATTTGGAACCGATTGGATTAATAATTTGAGTAACCTCATGCACCAGTCGTAAAAATACTGGTTTGAGAAAAACGCGGTTAAAGTTTTAAGAAGCTCTCGCCGTCGCCTGAGGCTTCCACCATAAATCGGCTATATCTTCAAAAGTTTTTGAAATTTTCACTTGAACTTTTAAAGGAACATTCTTGAATAGTTATAGGTATAGATAAAATAAAAAAATCGAGAATGGGTGGGGGACTCGGAAAAAATGTTATATTATGTTTGACGTGGCATTTGAATAAGACGGATTTGAACGGGATGACGATACATTTGTTATGACATCTCTTTGTTAAATCAATAAAATTTATTGGAAATTGACGGATAGTATGACGGAACACACACGTAAAAGAATGAGTTTAATGTAGTTCCTGCAGCTACAGTCAGCACAGAGTTGTGTGATAGAAATCCGGTTGCGTTCTTAATAGCCAAACGCCATATGGGTTTGAAAAAACGTGGCTTACTTGGGATTACGCAATGTCAAGCAAGCCATCAATAAAGTTCTGCTGTGGTAGCCCATGAGCGTAGCAACGTTAAGTTTTGCAGTTCCAACAACTCCACAGCAAATCGTGAGAGTAAATAAATATTTAAAATAGCAAGACATTTTTTTATATACAAATTTAAATAATATTCACTATATGAAACTAATCTTCCTAAGTAAACACAGATAGCCGTTTTCGCTAAAATCCCGGAAAAATTAATAAACGCATTACAAAATTTCAAAATTTCCGATTGATCGTTAGCAATATAACCCCTTTGCAAGAAAAAATTAAAAGTGTACTAATACTTTTAGACTCAAGAGCTGGTTTAGTAACCGAATTTCAAATTGAACAGATTGACGATAACATAATATGCGACAAAACTTTGGTGGTAGTAAAGTCCATTCCCCAGTTTTCGGAAGTTTAGATAATTATGTGGGCTGGCGGTAAGCCGTCGAAACTGCAACGGGATTATACCTTCTTAAAAGCCGCAGGTAATTTGTTGCTTTAACCATTTTAAGAAATAAAATAATTGGTAAGACCAATGATGTTCTAACAAATTACGGAACAGTGACCAAATTTTAGCCAGGCTCGACTAGCGACAAAAGACCTATCGACATAATTGATCAAGAATTAAGCTCCTTACACAAAATAAATTCTCAGTTATAGACTTCTATAGGTTGAACCTTGTTTTCGTGTATTGTCAAATTATTTCTAAGGATCCCAAAAAAGCGGATAGCGGGTGCTTCATTATTGGGAAAATCAGGTGGGGTCATAGCCGGTCATAAGCTAATAAGGATGTGTTGTTACAGAAGACCGTTTCTGTCACGGCCGAGAATCCATAAGTCTGCCGCGTGTCGTCTGCGAAGACGCCGTCGACCCAGTGGTGTTGCAAAATGTCTTGACAGTTTACATGTGTGAGCAGACGCTCCTGGTATCGACTTGAGGATTTACAAATGGTCTCCGTTACCGTCGGCACTCCCGTGTCCTGGAACATAACTCGGTGGTGCCACTTCACCACCAGCATCCTCCTGAGAGCCCTTGTAATGCACGTTTGCACCCTTCTTAGTGACGAATCACAGGCCGTGCCCAGCAAGTGATTCCCCAATTTAAAGTTGGAAGGACAATGGCCTCTAAAAAGCCTCACCTTGGCTTCAAGAGATAGGCCGCTACCTGGACGAAGGAGCCAGTCCATTTTGTCAAGTTTTGTTCTTGTTGATCCACAAACTCGATCAAGTAGTTCCTTCCAACAAGGGTAACTCCGAGGTACGTCACCTTATCTTCGTGCTTTAGCCTCTCATCAATGTAAAGGCTACTCGAACGGCCAGGGCGCAGAGCAAATGTGGCATGCTGCGTTTTGTCAACATTAAGCGCAATTTTCCATCGAGAGGCCCAGCACTCAAATTCGTCTAAGAATGTCTGGAGACATCGGGAGGCAGATGTAGTGGTGCTGCAAAAAAGGATGGTAGTTTAAGGTAGATTAATTAGGAGAAGTCTACTAGAGTAGGATGGTAAAATAAGGCTTGCATTCCAGTTAAGGCCCCATAGAGCAAATAATAAAAAATTCTTTTGCACAGAAGAGTCTGTCAAAGAGATCCGGTCTATATGTACATCATACTGACGACTCCAAACTGCTGAGCAATACTCCTGGATTGGACGGACTAGTAAAATGAACAGAGTCTTTGTAACATAAGGATCATCGAATTCCTTGAATTCTCTATTTACTCTATTTACCATGGCTCTATTTATCATAGAAGTAATATGGTCACAAAACTTAAGTTTTGGGTCAAGGAGGACGCCAAGGTCATCAACATGCGTAATTCTAGACAACGCGCAACCACCCAGCGTATACGTTGCATATTGTGGGTTCACCCGAAAAATGTCATTACTTTGCACTTAGCGCTATTTAAATCCAAAAGATTTTCGCAACACCATGTTTGAAAAGCGTTTAATTCAGATTGTAAGTCTGAACTGCTAGAAATTTCGTTATATTGCAGGCATAACTTAACGTCATCTGCGTACATAAGGACACGCGACCTTGTCAAGACTAAAGGGAGATCGTTTATAAATAAAGTAAAAAGAATTGGGCCAAGGTGGCTTCCTTGTTGGACGCCTGAAGAAACTCGGATCAAATCAGAGATCGAGTTCTTAAAGAGGACTCGTTGAGTCCTACCACTCAGATAACTTGAGATCCATGTTAGAAGATCACATGGAAACCCTAATAAGTCTAGCTTTAATACAAAAAGCGAGTGATTTACTGAATCAAACGCTTTAATAAAATCAGGGTAAGCTACGTCAGTCTGCATGTTCTTTCTAAAGCCATTTATTACAAAAGACGTTAGCTCCAAGAGGTTTGTCGTCGTAGATCTTCGCCTTATAAATCCATGTTGACTAGATTTATAATCGATCTACAAAGATTTTGCAAATGGGGAGTAATAGTGTTTTCGAAAAGCTTTGGGACGGCGGATAATATGCCTCTGAAATTACTTGTATTGCATTTATTTCCTTTCCTATGAAGGGGAATAACAAATTACTTCTTCCAAATAAGTGGGAAAAGAGATGTTTTCAAAGACAAGGTAAACAATTTGTACAGAGGTCTACACAGAGTTTCAGCACAGTATTTAAGCAGCCTGGAACTCCGTCCAGACCCGGTTAATAGACTGGCTTATCTTTATGGAGATCAAAAAAGGGAGCGTTCGCTTAACCTCGGACAAAAAATCAAGTTCGACTTGGATCTGGCATTTGAATAAGACGGATTTGGACGGGATGAAACAGAATATGTTGTCTGGAAAAACTGGGCAAATAGATCGGCAATCGCCTGATCAGAATTTGCCGTAGAATTTTCGAATGATAACGATGCATGGTAACAGGCTGATTTACGCTTAGTGTTAACAAAATTATAAAACTGTTTTGGATCTTGTGAAATTTGGACCATACAACGAGCCAGATAACTTTTATAACATCGGGCGTTAAGCACGGTAAAATTTGACCGAGCCCTTAGGTACCGAGAGAAGGCAGATTGTGAACCGTACATTTTAAATTTATTGAAAAGTCTGGACTTAATATTTTTTAGGTGTGACAACTCTTTATTACACCACGGAGGTTTATTTGAAATTGACGGATAGTATAACGGAACACACAGATAAAAGAAGGAATTCAAGGCATTATAAAATATATTAACGGCCTTAGCCACGTTAGTGCATGAATAAAATTCGGACCAGTCATAGCCGGATATAAAAGTATTTAAAAGATGAAAGTTTGCCTTACGAAAGCAGCGGATTCGTTTAACCGACTTTTCCGATTTCTTATTTAGCTCTGTTCTTGCGACTACAGTCAGCTCTAGAGTTGGATGATAAGGATCTTCCGGTTGTGTAAGTGGTGACGTTCTTGATAGGCAAACGCCTTCTGAATTTGAAACAAAACACAAGTCCAGTAAACGTCCTAAGGAGTTCTTAACATGGTTCACTTGGGATAGCGCAATGTCAAGCAAGCCGTCAATAAAGTCATGCTGCGCTAAAGGAAGTAAAATGTTAGAGTTTTCGTCAGGGGACCATGTCGCACTAGGTATATTAAAATCACCCAATACTATTAACTGATCTCGATCTGACAGTTTTTGGAAATGGACTGAATAACGGAAAGGTGATTTGCGTAAATAGGGAGCTCAGATGATGGTGGGATATATGAACAAGAAATATATACAAAACTACTGGGAAACGATAATTTTATACCTAGGAATTCGATGTCATAAAATTCTTCGAAAGTTAGTAATTCAGATGAAAAGGTGGAGTCGACAGCAATCAGGACTCCACCTCCCCGTCTGGACTGACGATCAAGCCTAGAGTTTCGGAGCTAAGAATATCCGGCCTTAACCAGGTCTCTGTACATACCATAATATTATATGGGAAAGAAAAACTATCCGTATACAATTTAGTCAGCTTACTAAGTAAGCCTCTTGTATTCTGATAGCAAAGAAGAAAGGAGGAGGCTAGTTTTTTGGGCCAGAAGAGGATGTGAGGGCGCTGGGGATGGTTCTTTAATGGTATTTTCCATTTCCCTGAACTATTCTTTTGTCTCTTAGCTTCGTACTCTTTTACAAATATGCCCTCGGGACAGAAACTGGTGGAACACACAGATGCAAAAAGAGCACAAAGAATACCAATCTTAAATGATGATACTTTCCTAGCATAAGAAAATTTAAATTGTTCGACCTTCAAATCATCAACTTGGATTTTGTTACGGATATAGCCGTAATATCCAGAGATGAGAGGTCAAATACATGTTTTAGCTGGGTCACCCGAACACAATTAACCGTTTTTGGTACAACACATACAACCCTTTTTGGTACTACAGAATTTGTATCTGTACAACCAGTATCGGCCGGTAATCCGGACGTTAAGTCTACATGAGGTGTTGGGGCCACTACTTTATTTTGATCGGACAGACCGGAAGTACCTAGCGGAGCCACATCGATTCCAGTAACTTCGGATACCGTATCACTTTTTGCCCCCGATCTTAGTACCATTTGAGTGCGCCTAAGATTGGCAGCTGAGCTGGAATCGAATCGCGGGCAGCAGGTTGCACAGCACCTCCCATAGAATGCCCACCGACCGCGACTTTTTGCGCTCTGGGGAATCGGGCTCAGCTAGCATGCAACTAGTGAGCTGCGATTCAAGCGCCACGAGCAGGTCCGCATTTTTACGGCAGTTTCGGATTAATACCGTAACACTGCTTTTTGTGAGCCGCCTAATAGATATTGCCTGGTTCTCGTATACAATGCATTCATCGCAGTAGCAGCGTAAGCCGCTCCTCTTATCGATGGCATCACGAACCAGGCCAGAATAGCCAAGACACTTTGCGTGATAAATTTTATCACATGTATGGCAGGGAATAGTTTGCTGTCCAGCCGAGATAACTTTCTTGCAATTTTTCAATGAACCCAAAGCCATTTTCGCTGACCACGGACCACTGTGCACTATAGCGGACAAAAAATAGCAAGAGCTCAATAACTTTTTAATGAGAGATCAAGAAGAGCAACAGGGCAGGAGCGAAACACCGAATAACTTTGATGTTAGGCATCACGAAGCGAGATAGAAACGAAAAGAGAGAGAGAGCGGGATTATTAACCGATTAACTCCGGTATAAAACACCTCTGAGAGATATTACCGTTGGAGTGCGTTCCGTTCCAACAGCGCTCAACGACGAAGAGAAAGGCTGAAAAGAGGGGCAATAGAAAACAATAACAACAGCACCGAATTAAATTATGATAAAAACTTTTTGTTTACTAAACACAAGTTAATCACGGAACGGAAAGTTGTTAGAAAACACTTAAAGGTGTAGAAACTTTAAAGAGATTTAAGTAAACCCCGGTGGTTTCAATAAGAAAAATGAAAATTCGGAGCGCAAAACAAAAACACGACCGTTTTCTGTGAAGACGTATTTTTTTAAATGTGGCCAGGAGTGTACCACGGGCAACTGGGTTTGGAAGAATCGAAGTGTAAATTTTATACAGGACCGAACCAAGGACGTATCCCTGCGGGACACCAGCAGGAATTGGGCGAAGTCCAGAACGGTGTCCACATATATCTACAGCAAACTCCCTATTATCTAAGAACGATACAATAAGATCCCACAGTATTTCAGGTATCAAGTAATTCTTATTTAGCTCTGTTCTTGCGTCTACAGTCAGCTCTAGAGTTGGATGATAAAGATCTTCTGGTTGTGTAAGTGGTGACGTTCTTGATAGGCAAACGCCTTCTGAATTTGAAACAAAACACAAGTCCAGTAAACTTCCTAAGGAGTTCTTAACATGTTTCACTTGGGATAGCGCAATGTCAAGCAAGCCGTCAATAAAGTAATGCTGCGCTAAAGGAAGTAAAATGTTAGAGTTTTCGTCAGGGGACCATGTCGCACTAGTTATATTAAAATCACCCAATACTATTAACTGATCTCGATCTGACAGTTTTTTGGAAATGGACTGAATAACGGAAAGGTGATTTGCGTAAATTGCGAACTCAGATGATGGTGGGATATATGAACAAGAAATATATACAAAACTACCGGGAAACGATAATTTTATACCTAGGAATTCGATGTCATAAAATTCTTCGAAAGTTAGTAATTCAGATGAAAAGGTGGAGTCGACAGCAATCAGGACTCCACCTCTTCGTCTGGACTGACGATCAAGCCTAGAGTTTCGGAGCTAAGAATATCCGGCCTTAACCAGGTCTCTGTACATACCATAATATTATATGGGAAAGAAAAACTATCCGAATACAATTTAGTCAGCTTACTAAGTAAGCCTCTTGTATTCTGATAGCAAAGAAGAAAGGAGGAGGCTAGTTTTTTGGGACAGAAGAGGATGTGAGGGCGCTGGGGATGGTTCTTTAATGGTATTTTCCATTTCCCCTGAACTATTCTTTTTTCTCTTAGCTTCGTACTCTTTTACAAATATGCCCTCGGGCCAGAAACTGGTGGAACACACAGATGCAAAAAGAGCACAAAGAATACCAATCTTAAATGATGATACTTTCCTAGCATAAGAAAATTTAAATTGTTCGACCTTCAAATCATCTACTTGGATTTTGTTACGGATATAGCCGTAATATCCAGAGATGAGAGGTCAAATACATGTTTTAGCTGGGTCACCCGAACACAAGTAACCGTTTTTGGTACAACACATACAACCCTTTTTGGTACTACAGAATTTGTATCTGTACAACCAGTATCGGCCGGTAATCCGGACGTTAAGTCTACATGAGGTGTTGGGGCCACTACTTTATTTTGATCGGACAGAGCGGAAGTACCTAGCGGAGCCACATCGATTCCAGTAACTTCGGATACCGTATCACTTTTTGCCCCGATCTTAGTACCATTTGAGTGCGCCTAAGATTGGCAGCTGAGCTGGAATCGAATTGCGGGCAGCAGGTTGCACAGCACCTCCCATAGAATGCCCACCGACCGCGACTTTTTTGCGCTCTGGGGAATCGGGCTCAGCTAGCATGCGACTAGTGAGCTGCGATTCAAGCGCCACGAGCAGGTCCGCATTTTTACGGCAGTTTCGGATTAATACCGTAACACTGCTTTTTTGTGAGCCGCCTAATAGATATTGCCTGGTTCTCGTATACAATGCATTCATCGCAGTAGCAGCGTAGGCCGCTCCTCTTATCGATGGCATCACGAACCAGGCCAGAATAGCCAAGACACTTTGCGTGATAAATTTTATCACATGTATGGCAGGGAATAGTTTGCTGTCCAGCCGAGATAACTTTCTTGCAATTTTTCAATGAACCGAAAGCCATTTTCGCTGACCACGGACCACTGTGCACTACGGCGGACAAAAAATAGCAAGATCTCAATAACTTTTTAATGAGAGATCAAGAAGAGCGACAAAGCGGGAGCGAAACACCGAATAACTTTGATGTTAGGCATCACGAAGCGAGATAGAACCGAATAACTCCGGTATAAAACACCTCTGAGAGATATTATCGTTGGAGTGCGTGCCGTTCCAACAGCGCTCAACGACGAAGAGAAGGGCTGAAAAGAGGGGCAATAGAAAACAATAACAACAAACCAGCACCGAATTAAATTATTATAAAAACTTTTTGTTTACTAAACACAAGTTAATCACGGAACGGAAAGTTGTTAGAAAACACTTAAAGGTGTAGAAACTTTAAAGAGATTTAAGTAAACCCCGGAGGTTTCAATAAGAAAAATACAAATTCGGAGCGCAAAACAAAAACACGACCGTTCTCTGTGAAGACGTATTTTTTTAAATGTGGCCAGGAGTGTACCACGGGCAACTGAGTTTGGAAGAATCGAAGTGTAAATTGTATACAGGACCGGACCAAGGACCCATCCCTGCGGGACACCAGCAGGAATTGGGCGAAGTCCAGAACGGTGTCCACGAATATCTACAGCAAACTCCCTATTATCTAAGAACGATACAATGAGATTCCAAAGTTTTTCAGTCAAAAGCGGCTTTTGCTTGTAGAAACGTCCTTCGTGCCAAGCCCTGTCAAAGGCCTGTCGAACGTCGAGAAAAACGGCTGAGCAGTATTTGTGGTTTTCAAAAGCCCCCAGAACACGGTTAATTACTCTGTGCACTTGCTCGATAGCACTATGTCGACGACGGAAACCAAACTAGTGGTTCGAATGTGCGTCATAGCTAGAAGTCTACCAAGCATGAACCGCTCAAAAATCTTAGAAAAAGTGGGCAGCAAACTAACCGGCCTATAAGATTCTAGGGAACATGGGTCTTTTCCTTTTTTTGCCACCATTGTGACTAATGCTCGTTTCCAAGGTGATGGAAAATGACTAGGTCCAGGCAAGCATTAAAGAGGAGACAGAGCTGTGCTATGATAGAGCTAGGCATAGCCTTTGCTACTTTGCCATCAATCGCGTCCATGCCAGGAGCTTTAGTAGTAACCAGTCGCTTTATATGATCACGAACCTCATCTTCGTCTACTGGACGAACAGTAACAGGAGGGTCAAATGAAAGCCCTAACCTAGAGATTGTTCTCTGGACTTCTTCGCGTGTTGCAAATTCAATTGGAGTAAAGCGATTTTCTAGATCATCAGCAAATACTTCAGCAATCTCGGAATCACTGTGGGCCCAAGTTCCATCACTACGTTTAAGGGAAAACCTCTGAAGCGGCTGTGTTTAAATTTGAATTTAATAAACTAGATTTCTCAGTATAACTGGACAATTTTATACAATTGCTTGGATTGTAACGTGTAATGACTGGATGTGGCAGACGAACTCGGGAATCTGCAGTTGCGGGGGCACGCTATAGGATCCGGCACTCGCTCGTCGGCGATTACTAAGATTGGAATTGAGCGTGCTTGCGACAAGAGAGGATAAATAACTAAAACCGGAAGAGAATGATAACTTAATTCTGGAATGAGTATTACAGGGACAGAAAAGATAATGAGAAAGTTAGCCAAGCGAATCCACGGATGGTATTGTGGTCGCTTATCGTCCTCCCAACCTATGATCAGCACCTTAAAGCATGGCTTCGATGACCCCTTTATACCCTACGATCGAGAAATCATCAGCTTAGTTTAGTTCAAGTTGTTTAGATATACATGGTTTTATTCATGTTCTTGGCACGGACCCGCCCCAACCATATTAATTAATTTTCTTTTGATAGCGATAAATAATAATTTATAAAAGAAGTATATTTATATAGATGATAAAGTAGAGCGAGGTAATATTCATAATGATATATATAGTAATAGATAATATAATAATAATATATAATGAATTTAATCGATATTAATTTTATCATTAAGAAATAGTTTTCCATTTGTTTTAAGTATTGTCAAAGAAATAGTTTTGCATTAGTTCTTGGTATTCAGTAAGTTATTTAGTCTAAGGTCTTCTTTGAGAGACGTTCTCCAAAAATTGTAATTTAAATTTTAAACAACATAGACTTTAAGAGTCAACAATCGGCGACTGTAATTTAAGTTAACTTTATTCAAAAATTACTTTCACATCTGATTTTATCTACATTTCGTGTCAATTAATATATAAGGAATTCATTTAATTTATGCTTTAAAGTTCGGAGTGGTTATGTTGGTATAAAATTTTGCTCACTTCACGAATCGGCGAGAAAAGTGTATGATGATATAAAGGTATAATAAAAGATATAGTAGGTGTGACTCACGGCATTTCCTCCGACGTTGGAGATCGATCTCCGGACGGGATGAGTTGGCTGTAATCTAAATAATGGCGATATTTCTCGCTATGGGGGATTTTTAAACCTAAATTATACTTTTCACTAATTTCTCTAGGATACGCGAACGGTTTTTAAATTAATTTCTTTACCAGTACCGAATTCATCGCACTTTCTCGATTTATAAAAAAAATAGTTCATTTTCGCTTAAACATAGCTCTTCTTAAATTAATACCGCTTCTTGGCTTTTCTTATTACTTTAGACTCGATTAACTTCTTATTTAAATTTACTTTATATAATTAACTCTCAACATGACGTAGCCACTTGGCACTTCGAAAACTTATTATGATTTACATATCTTGGATTTCATTGCTTTTCTTTTCACATCATTTTTCTTTGATTTTTTTGGTTTTATGACACGCGTTGGTTTTCTTCAAACAAAAAAAAACTCTTTGATCTTTTAAATCATGCTTGGTTGAGATTGAATTAGACATATACATGTACGTAGGCAGATGAAACTGATTGATCAGTTGATATTTCAAATTTTGACGATTTTTTTTGGGCTTGTAACTTTGCATCCATTTAGTTGAAGTCTTAAAAAATAAGAAACAAACTTAACATCATTTTTTTTCTTTTTTGTTGTTTTTTTGTCATTTAAAAAAGCCCTTTTTCGGCGGCGCATGGGATTTCAGTTCACTGGGACATCAGAAACCAAAAATTCCAACGGGATTAGGAAGAGTACATGTTTTGCTATAGTATGAACTAAGATTATTAAATTCGTACAAAAATTAACAAAATGGCGTACCTTTGAACATTTATTTTTGAAAATCGCCTTCTTTTCAGCCACAAATCAAGTTGAAAAGTAAAAAAGATCTTCATTTGATTTATCCTACAATAGTTCATGCTGTAGTTCTATATGTATAGAATAACGTATTAAAATTTGGAACCGATTGGATTAATAATTTGAGTAACCTCATGCACCAGTCGTAAAAATACTGGTTTGAGAAAAACGCGGTTAAAGTTTTAAGAAGCTCTCGCCGTCGCCTGAGGCTTCCACCATAAATCGGCTATATCTTCAAAAGTTTTTGAAATTTTCACTTGAACTTTTAAAGGAACATTCTTGAATAGTTATAGGTATAGATAAAATAAAAAAATCGAGAATGGGTGGGGGACTCGGAAAAAATGTTATATTATGTTTGACGTGGCATTTGAATAAGACGGATTTGAACGGGATGACGATACATTTGTTATGACATCTCTTTGTTAAATCAATAAAATTTATTGGAAATTGACGGATAGTATGACGGAACACACACGTAAAAGAATGAGTTTAATGTAGTTCCTGCAGCTACAGTCAGCACAGAGTTGTGTGATAGAAATCCGGTTGCGTTCTTAATAGCCAAACGCCATATGGGTTTGAAAAACGTGGCTTACTTGGGATTACGCAATGTCAAGCAAGCCATCAATAAAGTTCTGCTGTGGTAGCCCATGAGCGTAGCAACGTTAAGTTTTGCAGTTCCAACAACTCCACAGCAAATCGTGAGAGTAAATAAATATTTAAAATAGCAAGACATTTTTTTATATACAAATTTAAATAATATTCACTATATGAAACTAATCTTCCTAAGTAAACACAGATAGCCGTTTTCGCTAAAATCCCGGAAAAATTAATAAACGCATTACAAAATTTCAAAATTTCCGATTGATCGTTAGCAATATAACCCCTTTGCAAGAAAAAATTAAAAGTGTACTAATACTTTTAGACTCAAGAGCTGGTTTAGTAACCGAATTTCAAATTGAACAGATTGACGATAACATAATATGCGACAAAACTTTGGTGGTAGTAAAGTCCATTCCCCAGTTTTCGGAAGTTTAGATAATTATGTGGGCTGGCGGTAAGCCGTCGAAACTGCAACGGGATTATACCTTCTTAAAAGCCGCAGGTAATTTGTTGCTTTAACCATTTTAAGAAATAAAATAATTGGTAAGACCAATGATGTTCTAACAAATTACGGAACAGTGACCAAATTTTAGCCAGGCTCGACTAGCGACAAAAGACCTATCGACATAATTGATCAAGAATTAAGCTCCTTACACAAAATAAATTCTCAGTTATAGACTTCTATAGGTTGAACCTTGTTTTCGTGTATTGTCAAATTATTTCTAAGGATCCCAAAAAAGCGGATAGCGGGTGCTTCATTATTGGGAAAATCAGGTGGGGTCATAGCCGGTCATAAGCTAATAAGGATGTGTTGTTACAGAAGACCGTTTCTGTCACGGCCGAGAATCCATAAGTCTGCCGCGTGTCGTCTGCGAAGACGCCGTCGACCCAGTGGTGTTGCAAAATGTCTTGACAGTTTACATGTGTGAGCAGACGCTCCTGGTATCGACTTGAGGATTTACAAATGGTCTCCGTTACCGTCGGCACTCCCGTGTCCTGGAACATAACTCGGTGGTGCCACTTCACCACCAGCATCCTCCTGAGAGCCCTTGTAATGCACGTTTGCACCCTTCTTAGTGACGAATCACAGGCCGTGCCCAGCAAGTGATTCCCCAATTTAAAGTTGGAAGGACAATGGCCTCTAAAAAGCCTCACCTTGGCTTCAAGAGATAGGCCGCTACCTGGACGAAGGAGCCAGTCCATTTTGTCAAGTTTTGTTCTTGTTGATCCACAAACTCGATCAAGTAGTTCCTTCCAACAAGGGTAACTCCGAGGTACGTCACCTTATCTTCGTGCTTTAGCCTCTCATCAATGTAAAGGCTACTCGAACGGCCAGGGCGCAGAGCAAATGTGGCATGCTGCGTTTTGTCAACATTAAGCGCAATTTTCCATCGAGAGGCCCAGCACTCAAATTCGTCTAAGAATGTCTGGAGACATCGGGAGGCAGATGTAGTGGTGCTGCAAAAAAGGATGGTAGTTTAAGGTAGATTAATTAGGAGAAGTCTACTAGAGTAGGATGGTAAAATAAGGCTTGCATTCCAGTTAAGGCCCCATAGAGCAAATAATAAAAAATTCTTTTGCACAGAAGAGTCTGTCAAAGAGATCCGGTCTATATGTACATCATACTGACGACTCCAAACTGCTGAGCAATACTCCTGGATTGGACGGACTAGTAAAATGAACAGAGTCTTTGTAACATAAGGATCATCGAATTCCTTGAATTCTCTATTTACTCTATTTACCATGGCTCTATTTATCATAGAAGTAATATGGTCACAAAACTTAAGTTTTGGGTCAAGGAGGACGCCAAGGTCATCAACATGCGTAATTCTAGACAACGCGCAACCACCCAGCGTATACGTTGCATATTGTGGGTTCACCCGAAAAATGTCATTACTTTGCACTTAGCGCTATTTAAATCCAAAAGATTTTCGCAACACCATGTTTGAAAAGCGTTTAATTCAGATTGTAAGTCTGAACTGCTAGAAATTTCGTTATATTGCAGGCATAACTTAACGTCATCTGCGTACATAAGGACACGCGACCTTGTCAAGACTAAAGGGAGATCGTTTATAAATAAAGTAAAAAGAATTGGGCCAAGGTGGCTTCCTTGTTGGACGCCTGAAGAAACTCGGATCAAATCAGAGATCGAGTTCTTAAAGAGGACTCGTTGAGTCCTACCACTCAGATAACTTGAGATCCATGTTAGAAGATCACATGGAAACCCTAATAAGTCTAGCTTTAATACAAAAAGCGAGTGATTTACTGAATCAAACGCTTTAATAAAATCAGGGTAAGCTACGTCAGTCTGCATGTTCTTTCTAAAGCCATTTATTACAAAAGACGTTAGCTCCAAGAGGTTTGTCGTCGTAGATCTTCGCCTTATAAATCCATGTTGACTAGATTTATAATCGATCTACAAAGATTTTGCAAATGGGGAGTAATAGTGTTTTCGAAAAGCTTTGGGACGGCGGATAATATGCCTCTGAAATTACTTGTATTGCATTTATTTCCTTTCCTATGAAGGGGAATAACAAATTACTTCTTCCAAATAAGTGGGAAAAGAGATGTTTTCAAAGACAAGGTAAACAATTTGTACAGAGGTCTACACAGAGTTTCAGCACAGTATTTAAGCAGCCTGGAACTCCGTCCAGACCCGGTTAATAGACTGGCTTATCTTTATGGAGATCAAAAAAGGGAGCGTTCGCTTAACCTCGGACAAAAAATCAAGTTCGACTTGGATCTGGCATTTGAATAAGACGGATTTGGACGGGATGAAACAGAATATGTTGTCTGGAAAAACTGGGCAAATAGATCGGCAATCGCCTGATCAGAATTTGCCGTAGAATTTTCGAATGATAACGATGCATGGTAACAGGCTGATTTACGCTTAGTGTTAACAAAATTATAAAACTGTTTTGGATCTTGTGAAATTTGGACCATACAACGAGCCAGATAACTTTTATAACATCGGGCGTTAAGCACGGTAAAATTTGACCGAGCCCTTAGGTACCGAGAGAAGGCAGATTGTGAACCGTACATTTTAAATTTATTGAAAAGTCTGGACTTAATATTTTTTAGGTGTGACAACTCTTTATTACACCACGGAGGTTTATTTGAAATTGACGGATAGTATAACGGAACACACAGATAAAAGAAGGAATTCAAGGCATTATAAAATATATTAACGGCCTTAGCCACGTTAGTGCATGAATAAAATTCGGACCAGTCATAGCCGGATATAAAAGTATTTAAAAGATGAAAGTTTGCCTTACGAAAGCAGCGGATTCGTTTAACCGACTTTTCCGATTTCTTATTTAGCTCTGTTCTTGCGACTACAGTCAGCTCTAGAGTTGGATGATAAGGATCTTCCGGTTGTGTAAGTGGTGACGTTCTTGATAGGCAAACGCCTTCTGAATTTGAAACAAAACACAAGTCCAGTAAACGTCCTAAGGAGTTCTTAACATGGTTCACTTGGGATAGCGCAATGTCAAGCAAGCCGTCAATAAAGTCATGCTGCGCTAAAGGAAGTAAAATGTTAGAGTTTTCGTCAGGGGACCATGTCGCACTAGGTATATTAAAATCACCCAATACTATTAACTGATCTCGATCTGACAGTTTTTGGAAATGGACTGAATAACGGAAAGGTGATTTGCGTAAATAGGGAGCTCAGATGATGGTGGGATATATGAACAAGAAATATATACAAAACTACTGGGAAACGATAATTTTATACCTAGGAATTCGATGTCATAAAATTCTTCGAAAGTTAGTAATTCAGATGAAAAGGTGGAGTCGACAGCAATCAGGACTCCACCTCCCCGTCTGGACTGACGATCAAGCCTAGAGTTTCGGAGCTAAGAATATCCGGCCTTAACCAGGTCTCTGTACATACCATAATATTATATGGGAAAGAAAAACTATCCGTATACAATTTAGTCAGCTTACTAAGTAAGCCTCTTGTATTCTGATAGCAAAGAAGAAAGGAGGAGGCTAGTTTTTTGGGCCAGAAGAGGATGTGAGGGCGCTGGGGATGGTTCTTTAATGGTATTTTCCATTTCCCCTGAACTATTCTTTTGTCTCTTAGCTTCGTACTCTTTTACAAATATGCCCTCGGGACAGAAACTGGTGGAACACACAGATGCAAAAAGAGCACAAAGAATACCAATCTTAAATGATGATACTTTCCTAGCATAAGAAAATTTAAATTGTTCGACCTTCAAATCATCAACTTGGATTTTGTTACGGATATAGCCGTAATATCCAGAGATGAGAGGTCAAATACATGTTTTAGCTGGGTCACCCGAACACAATTAACCGTTTTGGTACAACACATACAACCCTTTTTGGTACTACAGAATTTGTATCTGTACAACCAGTATCGGCCGGTAATCCGGACGTTAAGTCTACATGAGGTGTTGGGGCCACTACTTTATTTTGATCGGACAGACCGGAAGTACCTAGCGGAGCCACATCGATTCCAGTAACTTCGGATACCGTATCACTTTTTGCCCCCGATCTTAGTACCATTTGAGTGCGCCTAAGATTGGCAGCTGAGCTGGAATCGAATCGCGGGCAGCAGGTTGCACAGCACCTCCCATAGAATGCCCACCGACCGCGACTTTTTGCGCTCTGGGGAATCGGGCTCAGCTAGCATGCAACTAGTGAGCTGCGATTCAAGCGCCACGAGCAGGTCCGCATTTTTACGGCAGTTTCGGATTAATACCGTAACACTGCTTTTTGTGAGCCGCCTAATAGATATTGCCTGGTTCTCGTATACAATGCATTAATCGCAGTAGTATCGTAGGCCACTCCTCTTATCGATGGCATCACGAACCTGGTCAGAATAGCCAAGACACTTTGCGTGATAAATTTTATCACATGTATGGCAGGGAATACTTTGCTGTTCAGCCGAGATAACTTTCTTGCAATTTTTCAATGAACCCAAAGCCATTTTCGCTGACCACGGACCACTGTGCACTATAGCGGACAAAAAATAGCAAGAGCTCAATAACTTTTTAATGAGAGATCAAGAAGAGCAACAGGGCAGGAGCGAAACACCGAATAACTTTGATGTTAGGCATCACGAAGCGAGATAGAAACGAAAAAGAGAGAGAGCGGGATTATTAACCGATTAACTCCGGTATAAAACACCTCTGAGAGATATTACCGTTGGAGTGCGTTCCGTTCCAACAGCGCTCAACGACGAAGAGAAAGGCTGAAAAGAGGGGCAATAGAAAACAATAACAACAGCACCGAATTAAATTATGATAAAAACTTTTTGTTTACTAAACACAAGTTAATCACGGAACGGAAAGTTGTTAGAAAACACTTAAAGGTGTAGAAACTTTAAAGAGATTTAAGTAAACCCCGGTGGTTTCAATAAGAAAAATGAAAATTCGGAGCGCAAAACAAAAACACGACCGTTTTCTGTGAAGACGTATTTTTTAAATGTGGCCAGGAGTGTACCACGGGCAACTGGGTTTGGAAGAATCGAAGTGTAAATTTTATACAGGACCGAACCAAGGACGTATCCCTGCGGGACACCAGCAGGAATTGGGCGAAGTCCAGAACGGTGTCCACATATATCTACAGCAAACTCCCTATTATCTAAGAACGATACAATAAGATCCCACAGTATTTCAGGTATCAAGTAATTCTTATTTAGCTCTGTTCTTGCGTCTACAGTCAGCTCTAGAGTTGGATGATAAAGATCTTCTGGTTGTGTAAGTGGTGACGTTCTTGATAGGCAAACGCCTTCTGAATTTGAAACAAAACACAAGTCCAGTAAACTTCCTAAGGAGTTCTTAACATGTTTCACTTGGGATAGCGCAATGTCAAGCAAGCCGTCAATAAAGTAATGCTGCGCTAAAGGAAGTAAAATGTTAGAGTTTTCGTCAGGGGACCATGTCGCACTAGTTATATTAAAATCACCCAATACTATTAACTGATCTCGATCTGACAGTTTTTTGGAAATGGACTGAATAACGGAAAGGTGATTTGCGTAAATTGCGAACTCAGATGATGGTGGGATATATGAACAAGAAATATATACAAAACTACCGGGAAACGATAATTTTATACCTAGGAATTCGATGTCATAAAATTCTTCGAAAGTTAGTAATTCAGATGAAAAGGTGGAGTCGACAGCAATCAGGACTCCACCTCTTCGTCTGGACTGACGATCAAGCCTAGAGTTTCGGAGCTAAGAATATCCGGCCTTAACCAGGTCTCTGTACATACCATAATATTATATGGGAAAGAAAAACTATCCGAATACAATTTAGTCAGCTTACTAAGTAAGCCTCTTGTATTCTGATAGCAAAGAAGAAAGGAGGAGGCTAGTTTTTTGGGACAGAAGAGGATGTGAGGGCGCTGGGGATGGTTCTTTAATGGTATTTTCCATTTCCCCTGAACTATTCTTTTTTCTCTTAGCTTCGTACTCTTTTACAAATATGCCCTCGGGCCAGAAACTGGTGGAACACACAGATGCAAAAAGAGCACAAAGAATACCAATCTTAAATGATGATACTTTCCTAGCATAAGAAAATTTAAATTGTTCGACCTTCAAATCATCTACTTGGATTTTGTTACGGATATAGCCGTAATATCCAGAGATGAGAGGTCAAATACATGTTTTAGCTGGGTCACCCGAACACAAGTAACCGTTTTTGGTACAACACATACAACCCTTTTTGGTACTACAGAATTTGTATCTGTACAACCAGTATCGGCCGGTAATCCGGACGTTAAGTCTACATGAGGTGTTGGGGCCACTACTTTATTTTGATCGGACAGAGCGGAAGTACCTAGCGGAGCCACATCGATTCCAGTAACTTCGGATACCGTATCACTTTTTGCCCCGATCTTAGTACCATTTGAGTGCGCCTAAGATTGGCAGCTGAGCTGGAATCGAATTGCGGGCAGCAGGTTGCACAGCACCTCCCATAGAATGCCCACCGACCGCGACTTTTTGCGCTCTGGGGAATCGGGCTCAGCTAGCATGCGACTAGTGAGCTGCGATAATATCCATTCCAGAAGACTTTAATAAGTCCAGCTTTAAAACCAAAAGCGAGTAGTTTATAGAATCAAACGAATAACTAAAATCAGTGTAGACTTTCTCAGTTTGAATGTTATTTCTAAAAAACATTCATTTATTAGAAAAAACTTAGCTTCAAGAGGCTTGTCGTCGTAAACCTTGCCTTAAAAAACTATTTTGACATAGAGATATAATTGATCTACAAAGTGTGTTCGAAAAGCCTTGGTCTAACGGACATTTTGGATATTTCTCTTTGATTGCTAGTATTTGATTTATTTCCCTTCTTATAAAGGGAAATACAAAATGACACCTTTCAAATAAGGGAGCTTTCGCTGAATGGTTTTCAAATTCTCGATTCTCGATTTCAAATTTTGACGATTTTTTTTGGGCTTGTAACTTTGCATCCATTTAGTTGAAGTCTTAAAAAATAAGAAACAAACTTAACATCATTTTTTTTTCTTTTTTTGTTGTTTTTTTGTCATTTAAAAAAGCCCTTTTTCGGCGGCGCATGGGATTTCAGTTCACTGGGACATCAGAAACCAAAAATTCCAACGGGATTAGGAAGAGTACATGTTTTGCTATAGTATGAACTAAGATTATTAAATTCGTACAAAAATTAACAAAATGGCGTACCTTTGAACATTTATTTTTGAAAATCGCCTTCTTTTCAGCCACAAATCAAGTTGAAAAGTAAAAAAGATCTTCATTTGATTTATCCTACAATAGTTCATGCTGTAGTTCTATATGTATAGAATAACGTATTAAAATTTGGAACCGATTGGATTAATAATTTGAGTAACCTCATGCACCAGTCGTAAAAATACTGGTTTGAGAAAAACGCGGTTAAAGTTTTAAGAAGCTCTCGCCGTCGCCTGAGGCTTCCACCATAAATCGGCTATATCTTCAAAAGTTTTTGAAATTTTCACTTGAACTTTTAAAGGAACATTCTTGAATAGTTATAGGTATAGATAAAATAAAAAAATCGAGAATGGGTGGGGGACTCGGAAAAAATGTTATATTATGTTTGACGTGGCATTTGAATAAGACGGATTTGAACGGGATGACGATACATTTGTTATGACATCTCTTTGTTAAATCAATAAAATTTATTGGAAATTGACGGATAGTATGACGGAACACACACGTAAAAGAATGAGTTTAATGTAGTTCCTGCAGCTACAGTCAGCACAGAGTTGTGTGATAGAAATCCGGTTGCGTTCTTAATAGCCAAACGCCATATGGGTTTGAAAAAACGTGGCTTACTTGGGATTACGCAATGTCAAGCAAGCCATCAATAAAGTTCTGCTGTGGTAGCCCATGAGCGTAGCAACGTTAAGTTTTGCAGTTCCAACAACTCCACAGCAAATCGTGAGAGTAAATAAATATTTAAAATAGCAAGACATTTTTTATATACAAATTTAAATAATATTCACTATATGAAACTAATCTTCCTAAGTAAACACAGATAGCCGTTTTCGCTAAAATCCCGGAAAAATTAATAAACGCATTACAAAATTTCAAAATTTCCGATTGATCGTTAGCAATATAACCCCTTTGCAAGAAAAAATTAAAAGTGTACTAATACTTTTAGACTCAAGAGCTGGTTTAGTAACCGAATTTCAAATTGAACAGATTGACGATAACATAATATGCGACAAAACTTTGGTGGTAGTAAAGTCCATTCCCCAGTTTTCGGAAGTTTAGATAATTATGTGGGCTGGCGGTAAGCCGTCGAAACTGCAACGGGATTATACCTTCTTAAAAGCCGCAGGTAATTTGTTGCTTTAACCATTTTAAGAAATAAAATAATTGGTAAGACCAATGATGTTCTAACAAATTACGGAACAGTGACCAAATTTTAGCCAGGCTCGACTAGCGACAAAAGACCTATCGACATAATTGATCAAGAATTAAGCTCCTTACACAAAATAAATTCTCAGTTATAGACTTCTATAGGTTGAACCTTGTTTTCGTGTATTGTCAAATTATTTCTAAGGATCCCAAAAAGCGGATAGCGGGTGCTTCATTATTGGGAAAATCAGGTGGGGTCATAGCCGGTCATAAGCTAATAAGGATGTGTTGTTACAGAAGACCGTTTCTGTCACGGCCGAGAATCCATAAGTCTGCCGCGTGTCGTCTGCGAAGACGCCGTCGACCCAGTGGTGTTGCAAAATGTCTTGACAGTTTACATGTGTGAGCAGACGCTCCTGGTATCGACTTGAGGATTTACAAATGGTCTCCGTTACCGTCGGCACTCCCGTGTCCTGGAACATAACTCGGTGGTGCCACTTCACCACCAGCATCCTCCTGAGAGCCCTTGTAATGCACATTTGCACCCTTCTTAGTGACGAATCACAGGCCGTGCCCAGCAAGTGATTCCCCAATTTAAAGTTGGAAGGACAATGGCCTCTAAAAAGCCTCACCTTGGCTTCAAGAGATAGGCCGCTACCTGGACGAAGGAGCCAGTCCATTTTGTCAAGTTTTGTTCTTGTTGATCCACAAACTCGATCAAGTAGTTCCTTCCAACAAGGGTAACTCCGAGGTACGTCACCTTATCTTCGTGCTTTAGCCTCTCATCAATGTAAAGGCTACTCGAACGGCCAGGGCGCAGAGCAAATGTGGCATGCTGCGTTTTGTCAACATTAAGCGCAATTTTCCATCGAGAGGCCCAGCACTCAAATTCGTCTAAGAATGTCTGGAGACATCGGGAGGCAGATGTAGTGGTGCTGAAAAAAGGATGGTAGTTTAAGGTAGATTAATTAGGAGAAGTCTACTAGAGTAGGATGGTAAAATAAGGCTTGCATTCCAGTTAAGGCCCCATAGAGCAAATAATAAAAAATTCTTTTGCACAGAAGAGTCTGTCAAAGAGATCCGGTCTATATGTACATCATACTGACGACTCCAAACTGCTGAGCAATACTCCTGGATTGGACGGACTAGTAAAATGAACAGAGTCTTTGTAACATAAGGATCATCGAATTCCTTGAATTCTCTATTTACTCTATTTACCATGGCTCTATTTATCATAGAAGTAATATGGTCACAAAACTTAAGTTTTGGGTCAAGGAGGACGCCAAGGTCATCAACATGCGTAATTCTAGACAACGCGCAACCACCCAGCGTATACGTTGCATATTGTGGGTTCACCCGAAAAATGTCATTACTTTGCACTTAGCGCTATTTAAATCCAAAAGATTTTCGCAACACCATGTTTGAAAAGCGTTTAATTCAGATTGTAAGTCTGAACTGCTAGAAATTTCGTTATATTGCAGGCATAACTTAACGTCATCTGCGTACATAAGGACACGCGACCTTGTCAAGACTAAAGGGAGATCGTTTATAAATAAAGTAAAAAGAATTGGGCCAAGGTGGCTTCCTTGTTGGACGCCTGAAGAAACTCGGATCAAATCAGAGATCGAGTTCTTAAAGAGGACTCGTTGAGTCCTACCACTCAGATAACTTGAGATCCATGTTAGAAGATCACATGGAAACCCTAATAAGTCTAGCTTTAATACAAAAAGCGAGTGATTTACTGAATCAAACGCTTTACTAACGTCAGTTTAAGCTACGTCAGTCTGCATGTTCTTTCTAAAGCCATTTATTACAAAAGACGTTAGCTCCAAGAGGTTTGTCGTCGTAGATCTTCGCCTTATAAATCCATGTTGACTAGATTTATAATCGATCTACAAAGATTTTGCAAATGGGGAGTAATAGTGTTTTCGAAAAGCTTTGGGACGGCGGATAATATGCCTCTGAAATTACTTGTATTGCATTTATTTCCTTTCCTATGAAGGGGAATAACAAATTACTTCTTCCAAATAAGTGGGAAAAGAGATGTTTTCAAAGACAAGGTAAACAATTTGTACAGAGGTCTACACAGAGTTTCAGCACAGTATTTAAGCAGCCTGGAACTCCGTCCAGACCCGGTTAATAGACTGGCTTATCTTTATGGAGATCAAAAAAGGGAGCGTTCGCTTAACCTCGGACAAAAAATCAAGTTCGACTTGGATCTGGCATTTGAATAAGACGGATTTGGACGGGATGAAACAGAATATGTTGTCTGGAAAAACTGGGCAAATAGATCGGCAATCGCCTGATCAGAATTTGCCGTAGAATTTTCGAATGATAACGATGCATGGTAACAGGCTGATTTACGCTTAGTGTTAACAAAATTATAAAACTGTTTTGGATCTTGTGAAATTTGGACCATACAACGAGCCAGATAACTTTTATAACATCGGGCGTTAAGCACGGTAAAATTTGACCGAGCCCTTAGGTACCGAGAGAAGGCAGATTGTGAACCGTACATTTTAAATTTATTGAAAAGTCTGGACTTAATATTTTTTAGGTGTGACAACTCTTTATTACACCACGGAGGTTTATTTGAAATTGACGGATAGTATAACGGAACACACAGATAAAAGAAGGAATTCAAGGCATTATAAAATATATTAACGGCCTTAGCCACGTTAGTGCATGAATAAAATTCGGACCAGTCATAGCCGGATATAAAAGTATTTAAAAGATGAAAGTTTGCCTTACGAAAGCAGCGGATTCGTTTAACCGACTTTTCCGATTTCTTATTTAGCTCTGTTCTTGCGACTACAGTCAGCTCTAGAGTTGGATGATAAGGATCTTCCGGTTGTGTAAGTGGTGACGTTCTTGATAGGCAAACGCCTTCTGAATTTGAAACAAAACACAAGTCCAGTAAACGTCCTAAGGAGTTCTTAACATGGTTCACTTGGGATAGCGCAATGTCAAGCAAGCCGTCAATAAAGTCATGCTGCGCTAAAGGAAGTAAAATGTTAGAGTTTTCGTCAGGGGACCATGTCGCACTAGGTATATTAAAATCACCCAATACTATTAACTGATCTCGATCTGACAGTTTTTGGAAATGGACTGAATAACGGAAAGGTGATTTGCGTAAATAGGGAGCTCAGATGATGGTGGGATATATGAACAAGAAATATATACAAAACTACTGGGAAACGATAATTTTATACCTAGGAATTCGATGTCATAAAATTCTTCGAAAGTTAGTAATTCAGATGAAAAGGTGGAGTCGACAGCAATCAGGACTCCACCTCCCCGTCTGGACTGACGATCAAGCCTAGAGTTTCGGAGCTAAGAATATCCGGCCTTAACCAGGTCTCTGTACATACCATAATATTATATGGGAAAGAAAAACTATCCGTATACAATTTAGTCAGCTTACTAAGTAAGCCTCTTGTATTCTGATAGCAAAGAAGAAAGGAGGAGGCTAGTTTTTTGGGCCAGAAGAGGATGTGAGGGCGCTGGGGATGGTTCTTTAATGGTATTTTCCATTTCCCCTGAACTATTCTTTTGTCTCTTAGCTTCGTACTCTTTTACAAATATGCCCTCGGGACAGAAACTGGTGGAACACACAGATGCAAAAAGAGCACAAAGAATACCAATCTTAAATGATGATACTTTCCTAGCATAAGAAAATTTAAATTGTTCGACCTTCAAATCATCAACTTGGATTTTGTTACGGATATAGCCGTAATATCCAGAGATGAGAGGTCAAATACATGTTTTAGCTGGGTCACCCGAACACAATTAACCGTTTTTGGTACAACACATACAACCCTTTTTGGTACTACAGAATTTGTATCTGTACAACCAGTATCGGCCGGTAATCCGGACGTTAAGTCTACATGAGGTGTTGGGGCCACTACTTTATTTTGATCGGACAGACCGGAAGTACCTAGCGGAGCCACATCGATTCCAGTAACTTCGGATACCGTATCACTTTTTGCCCCCGATCTTAGTACCATTTGAGTGCGCCTAAGATTGGCAGCTGAGCTGGAATCGAATCGCGGGCAGCAGGTTGCACAGCACCTCCCATAGAATGCCCACCGACCGCGACTTTTTTGCGCTCTGGGGAATCGGGCTCAGCTAGCATGCAACTAGTGAGCTGCGATTCAAGCGCCACGAGCAGGTCCGCATTTTTACGGCAGTTTCGGATTAATACCGTAACACTGCTTTTTGTGAGCCGCCTAATAGATATTGCCTGGTTCTCGTATACAATGCATTCATCGCAGTAGCAGCGTAAGCCGCTCCTCTTATCGATGGCATCACGAACCAGGCCAGAATAGCCAAGACACTTTGCGTGATAAATTTTATCACATGTATGGCAGGGAATAGTTTGCTGTCCAGCCGAGATAACTTTCTTGCAATTTTTCAATGAACCCAAAGCCATTTTCGCTGACCACGGACCACTGTGCACTATAGCGGACAAAAAATAGCAAGAGCTCAATAACTTTTTAATGAGAGATCAAGAAGAGCAACAGGGCAGGAGCGAAACACCGAATAACTTTGATGTTAGGCATCACGAAGCGAGATAGAAACGAAAAGAGAGAGAGAGCGGGATTATTAACCGATTAACTCCGGTATAAAACACCTCTGAGAGATATTACCGTTGGAGTGCGTTCCGTTCCAACAGCGCTCAACGACGAAGAGAAAGGCTGAAAAGAGGGGCAATAGAAAACAATAACAACAGCACCGAATTAAATTATGATAAAAACTTTTTGTTTACTAAACACAAGTTAATCACGGAACGGAAAGTTGTTAGAAAACACTTAAAGGTGTAGAAACTTTAAAGAGATTTAAGTAAACCCCGGTGGTTTCAATAAGAAAAATGAAAATTCGGAGCGCAAAACAAAAAACACGACCGTTTTCTGTGAAGACGTATTTTTTTAAATGTGGCCAGGAGTGTACCACGGGCAACTGGGTTTGGAAGAATCGAAGTGTAAATTTTATACAGGACCGAACCAAGGACGTATCCCTGCGGGACACCAGCAGGAATTGGGCGAAGTCCAGAACGGTGTCCACATATATCTACAGCAAACTCCCTATTATCTAAGAACGATACAATAAGATCCCACAGTATTTCAGGTATCAAGTAATTCTTATTTAGCTCTGTTCTTGCGTCTACAGTCAGCTCTAGAGTTGGATGATAAAGATCTTCTGGTTGTGTAAGTGGTGACGTTCTTGATAGGCAAACGCCTTCTGAATTTGAAACAAAACACAAGTCCAGTAAACTTCCTAAGGAGTTCTTAACATGTTTCACTTGGGATAGCGCAATGTCAAGCAAGCCGTCAATAAAGTAATGCTGCGCTAAAGGAAGTAAAATGTTAGAGTTTTCGTCAGGGGACCATGTCGCACTAGATATATTAAAATCACCTAATACTATTAACTGATCTCGATCTGACAGTTTTTTGGAAATGGACTGAATAACGGAAAGCTGATTTGCGTAAAAACAAACTCAGATGATGGTGGGATATATGAACAAGTAATATATACAAAACTACCGGGAAACGATAATTTTATACCTAGGAATTCGATGTCATAACATTCTTCGAAAGTTAGTAATTCAGATGAAAAGGTGGAGTCGACAGCAATCAGGACTCCACCTCTTCGTCTGGACTGACGATCAAGCCTAGAGTTTCGGAGCTAAGAATATCCGGCCTTAACCAGGTCTCTGTACATACCATAATATTATATGGGAAAGAAAAACTATCCGAATACAATTTAGTCAGCTTACTAAGTAAGCCTCTTGTATTCTGATAGCAAAGAAGAAAGGAGGAGGCTAGTTTTTTGGGACAGAAGAGGATGTGAGGGCGCTGGGGATGGTTCTTTAATGGTATTTTCCATTTCCCTGAACTATTCTTTTTTTTCTTAGCTTCGTACTCTTTTACAAATATGCCCTCGGGCCAGAAACTGGTGGAACACACAGATGCAAAAAGAGCACAAAGAATACCAATCTTAAATGATGATACTTTCCTAGCATAAGAAAATTTAAATTGTTCGACCTTCAAATCATCAACTTGGATTTTGTTACGGATATAGCCGTAATATCCAGAGATGAGAGGTCAAATACATGTTTTAGCTGGGTCACCCGAACACAATTAACCGTTTTTGGTACAACACATACAACCCTTTTTGGTACTACAGAATTTGTATCTGTACAACCAGTATCGGCCGGTAATCCGGACGTTAAGTCTACATGAGGTGTTGGGGCCACTACTTTATTTTGATCGGACAGACCGGAAGTACCTAGCGGAGCCACATCGATTCCAGTAACTTCGGATACCGTATCACTTTTTGCCCCCGATCTTAGTACCATTTGAGTGCGCCTAAGATTGGCAGCTGAGCTGGAATCGAATCGCGGGCAGCAGGTTGCACAGCACCTCCCATAGAATGCCCACCGACCGCGACTTTTTTGCGCTCTGGGGAATCGGGCTCAGCTAGCATGCAACTAGTGAGCTGCGATTCAAGCGCCACGAGCAGGTCCGCATTTTTACGGCAGTTTCGGATTAATACCGTAACACTGCTTTTTGTGAGCCGCCTAATAGATATTGCCTGGTTCTCGTATACAATGCATTCATCGCAGTAGCAGCGTAAGCCGCTCCTCTTATCGATGGCATCACGAACCAGGCCAGAATAGCCAAGACACTTTGCGTGATAAATTTTATCACATGTATGGCAGGGAATAGTTTGCTGTCCAGCCGAGATAACTTTCTTGCAATTTTTCAATGAACCCAAAGCCATTTTCGCTGACCACGGACCACTGTGCACTATAGCGGACAAAAAATAGCAAGAGCTCAATAACTTTTTAATGAGAGATCAAGAAGAGCAACAGGGCAGGAGCGAAACACCGAATAACTTTGATGTTAGGCATCACGAAGCGAGATAGAAACGAAAAGAGAGAGAGAGCGGGATTATTAACCGATTAACTCCGGTATAAAACACCTCTGAGAGATATTACCGTTGGAGTGCGTTCCGTTCCAACAGCGCTCAACGACGAAGAGAAAGGCTGAAAAGAGGGGCAATAGAAAACAATAACAACAGCACCGAATTAAATTATGATAAAAACTTTTTGTTTACTAAACACAAGTTAATCACGGAACGGAAAGTTGTTAGAAAACACTTAAAGGTGTAGAAACTTTAAAGAGATTTAAGTAAACCCCGGTGGTTTCAATAAGAAAAATGAAAATTCGGAGCGCAAAACAAAAACACGACCGTTTTCTGTGAAGACGTATTTTTTAAATGTGGCCAGGAGTGTACCACGGGCAACTGGGTTTGGAAGAATCGAAGTGTAAATTTTATACAGGACCGAACCAAGGACGTATCCCTGCGGGACACCAGCAGGAATTGGGCGAAGTCCAGAACGGTGTCCACATATATCTACAGCAAACTCCCTATTATCTAAGAACGATACAATAAGATCCCACAGTATTTCAGGTATCAAGTAATTCTTATTTAGCTCTGTTCTTGCGTCTACAGTCAGCTCTAGAGTTGGATGATAAAGATCTTCTGGTTGTGTAAGTGGTGACGTTCTTGATAGGCAAACGCCTTCTGAATTTGAAACAAAACACAAGTCCAGTAAACTTCCTAAGGAGTTCTTAACATGTTTCACTTGGGATAGCGCAATGTCAAGCAAGCCGTCAATAAAGTAATGCTGCGCTAAAGGAAGTAAAATGTTAGAGTTTTCGTCAGGGGACCATGTCGCACTAGTTATATTAAAATCACCCAATACTATTAACTGATCTCGATCTGACAGTTTTTTGGAAATGGACTGAATAACGGAAAGGTGATTTGCGTAAATTGCGAACTCAGATGATGGTGGGATATATGAACAAGAAATATATACAAAACTACCGGGAAACGATAATTTTATACCTAGGAATTCGATGTCATAAAATTCTTCGAAAGTTAGTAATTCAGATGAAAAGGTGGAGTCGACAGCAATCAGGACTCCACCTCTTCGTCTGGACTGACGATCAAGCCTAGAGTTTCGGAGCTAAGAATATCCGGCCTTAACCAGGTCTCTGTACATACCATAATATTATATGGGAAAGAAAAACTATCCGAATACAATTTAGTCAGCTTACTAAGTAAGCCTCTTGTATTCTGATAGCAAAGAAGAAAGGAGGAGGCTAGTTTTTTGGGCCAGAAGAGGATGTGAGGGCGCTGGGGATGGTTCTTTAATGGTATTTTCCATTTCCCCTGAACTATTCTTTTGTCTCTTAGCTTCGTACTCTTTTACAAATATGCCCTCGGGACAGAAACTGGTGGAACACACAGATGCAAAAAGAGCACAAAGAATACCAATCTTAAATGATGATACTTTCCTAGCATAAGAAAATTTAAATTGTTCGACCTTCAAATCATCAACTTGGATTTTGTTACGGATATAGCCGTAATATCCAGAGATGAGAGGTCAAATACATGTTTTAGCTGGGTCACCCGAACACAATTAACCGTTTTTGGTACAACACATACAACCCTTTTTGGTACTACAGAATTTGTATCTGTACAACCAGTATCGGCCGGTAATCCGGACGTTAAGTCTACATGAGGTGTTGGGGCCACTACTTTATTTTGATCGGACAGACCGGAAGTACCTAGCGGAGCCACATCGATTCCAGTAACTTCGGATACCGTATCACTTTTTGCCCCCGATCTTAGTACCATTTGAGTGCGCCTAAGATTGGCAGCTGAGCTGGAATCGAATCGCGGGCAGCAGGTTGCACAGCACCTCCCATAGAATGCCCACCGACCGCGACTTTTTTGCGCTCTGGGGAATCGGGCTCAGCTAGCATGCGACTAGTGAGCTGCGATTCAAGCGCCACGAGCAGGTCCGCATTTTTACGGCAGTTTCGGATTAATACCGTAACACTGCTTTTTGTGAGCCGCCTAATAGATATTGCCTGGTTCTCGTATACAATGCATTCATCGCAGTAGCAGCGTAGGCCGCTCCTCTTATCGATGGCATCACGAACCAGGCCAGAATAGCCAAGACACTTTGCGTGATAAATTTTATCACATGTATGGCAGGGAATAGTTTGCTGTCCAGCCGAGATAACTTTCTTGCAATTTTTCAATGAACCGAAAGCCATTTTCGCTGACCACGGACCACTGTGCACTACGGCGGACAAAAAATAGCAAGATCTCAATAACTTTTTAATGAGAGATCAAGAAGAGCGACAAAGCGGGAGCGAAACACCGAATAACTTTGATGTTAGGCATCACGAAGCGAGATAGAACCGAATAACTCCGGTATAAAACACCTCTGAGAGATATTATCGTTGGAGTGCGTGCCGTTCCAACAGCGCTCAACGACGAAGAGAAGGGCTGAAAAGAGGGGCAATAGAAAACAATAACAACAAACCAGCACCGAATTAAATTATTATAAAAACTTTTTGTTTACTAAACACAAGTTAATCACGGAACGGAAAGTTGTTAGAAAACACTTAAAGGTGTAGAAACTTTAAAGAGATTTAAGTAAACCCCGGAGGTTTCAATAAGAAAAATACAAATTCGGAGCGCAAAACAAAAACACGACCGTTCTCTGTGAAGACGTATTTTTTTAAATGTGGCCAGGAGTGTACCACGGGCAACTGAGTTTGGAAGAATCGAAGTGTAAATTGTATACAGGACCGGACCAAGGACCCATCCCTGCGGGACACCAGCAGGAATTGGGCGAAGTCCAGAACGGTGTCCACGAATATCTACAGCAAACTCCCTATTATCTAAGAACGATACAATGAGATTCCAAAGTTTTTCAGTCAAAAGCGGCTTTTGCTTGTAGAAACGTCCTTCGTGCCAAGCCCTGTCAAAGGCCTGTCGAACGTCGAGAAAAACGGCTGAGCAGTATTTGTGGTTTTCAAAAGCCCCCAGAACACGGTTAATTACTCTGTGCACTTGCTCGATAGCACTATGTCGACGACGGAAACCAAACTAGTGGTTCGAATGTGCGTCATAGCTAGAAGTCTACCAAGCATGAACCGCTCAAAAATCTTAGAAAAAGTGGGCAGCAAACTAACCGGCCTATAAGATTCTAGGGAACATGGGTCTTTTCCTTTTTTGCCACCATTGTGACTAATGCTCGTTTCCAAGGTGATGGAAAATGACTAGGTCCAGGCAAGCATTAAAGAGGAGACAGAGCTGTGCTATGATAGAGCTAGGCATAGCCTTTGCTACTTTGCCATCAATCGCGTCCATGCCAGGAGCTTTAGTAGTAACCAGTCGCTTTATATGATCACGAACCTCATCTTCGTCTACTGGACGAACAGTAACAGGAGGGTCAAATGAAAGCCCTAACCTAGAGATTGTTCTCTGGACTTCTTCGCGTGTTGCAAATTCAATTGGAGTAAAGCGATTTTCTAGATCATCAGCAAATACTTCAGCAATCTCGGAATCACTGTGGGCCCAAGTTCCATCACTACGTTTAAGGGAAAACCTCTGAAGCGGCTGTGTTTAAATTTGAATTTAATAAACTAGATTTCTCAGTATAACTGGACAATTTTATACAATTGCTTGGATTGTAACGTGTAATGACTGGATGTGGCAGACGAACTCGGGAATCTGCAGTTGCGGGGGCACGCTATAGGATCCGGCACTCGCTCGTCGGCGATTACTAAGATTGGAATTGAGCGTGCTTGCGACAAGAGAGGATAAATAACTAAAACCGGAAGAGAATGATAACTTAATTCTGGAATGAGTATTACAGGGACAGAAAAGATAATGAGAAAGTTAGCCAAGCGAATCCACGGATGGTATTGTGGTCGCTTATCGCCCTCCCAACCTATGATCAGCACCTTAAAGCATGGCTTCGGTGACCCCTTGATACCCTACGATCGAGAAATCCTCAGCTTAGTTCAGTTCAAGCTGTTTAGATATTCATGGTTTTATTTATGATAGCGATAAATAATAATTTATAAAAGAAGTATATCTATATAGATGATAAAGTAGAGCGAGGTAATATTCATAATGATATATATAGTAATAGATAATATAATAATAATATATAATGAATTTAATCGATATTAATTTTATCATTAAGAAATAGTTTTCCATTTGTTTTAAGTATTGTCAAAGAAATAGTTTTGCATTAGTTCTTGGTATTCAGTAAGTTATTTAGTCTAAGGTCTTCTTTGAGAGACGTTCTCCAAAAATTGTAATTTAAATTTTAAACAACATAGACTTTAAGAGTCAACAATCGGCGACTGTAATTTAAGTTAACTTTATTCAAAAATTACTTTCACATCTGATTTTATCTACATTTCGTGTCAATTAATATATAAGGAATTCATTTAATTTATGCTTTGAAGTTCGGAGTGGTTATGTTGGTATAAAATTTTGCTCACTTCACGAATCGGCGAGAAAAGTGTATGATGATATAAAGGTATAATAAAAGATATAGTAGGTGTGACTCACGGCATTTCCTCCGACGTTGAAGATCGATCTCCGGACGGGATGAGTTGGCTGTAATCTAAATAATGGCGATATTTCTCGCTATGGGGGATTTTTAAACCTAAATTATACTTTTCACTAATTTCTCTAGGATACGCGAACGGTTTTTAAATTAATTTCTTTACCAGTACCGAATTCATCGCACTTTCTCGATTTATAAAAAAAATAGTTCATTTTCGCTTAAACATAGCTCTTCTTAAATTAATACCGCTTCTTGGCTTTTCTTATTACTTTAGACTCGATTAACTTCTTATTTAAATTTACTTTATATAATTAACTCTCAACATGACGTAGCCACTTGGCACTTCGAAAACTTATTATGATTTACATATCTTGGATTTCATTGCTTTTCTTTTCACATCATTTTTCTTTGATTTTTTTGGTTTTATGACACGCGTTGGTTTTCTTCAAACAAAAAAAAACTCTTTGATCTTTTAAATCATGCTTGGTTGAGATTGAATTAGACATATACATGTACGTAGGCAGATGAAACTGATTGATCACAAGGCAAGGTTTTACAGGCATTGAGGTTAAACCCTATCGGTCGATATGCCAAGCTAGGTTAAGACCGTTTACACACGCGGCGCTTTGGCAAAGAAACGGGTTTAGACTCCGGGATTTGCTGGAATTATTTTTCCTCGGAAGACTCCCAGATAAGTGCGCGCATCCCTCGAAACTTAGCTATTGTCCGGATGTGCGGCGCGTTGGAATTAAACCGCCCTGTGGTCTTCAGGTCGCTCTTCAAGGTCTACACTCGAAAATCACATATTTGCCTGGTAGATAAGGTATTTCTGGTTACTGATCACTCCAAATCATCTCTCGCGGCACAACCTAGCGATTTTAATTCAATTACAGATGTGGCAACAAAAAGGGTCATGCAAACCATACCCAGCGATTGTGCCACGTAACTTGATTTTTTTTGGGCTTTTGTGTGGCGGTAAATCCTCCAGTTAATTGGCCGCATCAATATTTTGCGCCTTCGGCGGCAACACTGACTGCGGTTTCCACCAGAAATTTCTAATACCTGTAGTAAATTTTAGTTGTAGGTTAAATACGCACCAAATTTTAGCCAAATGCAAGTGCACTTACTGCGAATTTCACTGGCCGATATTTGTGGCTGGACACGGGTTTACTGGATGCCACTCACACTATGATATTTCGGCTTATAGCCATTCAACACAGGGACATTTTGTAAGCTGCTGGCACGTCTGTCGCTCTTGCAGGTAGAAATAAGAAGATCGTAACCGGAATCAGATAGATACCAGCGGAAATATATATCATATGACGACCGATAGGTGTCTAGAACTTTCCATAACCATCCTGGCTCAGCTGTTCGAAATATCGATTAATCGGGTCAGGTCGCAACACTCGGTCAAAGTTTGTTTCAAGTGTGTCTTATGTAGTAAGCTTTCAGGCTGAATTTTGGTTCGCCAGTCGCTACAGGCGCCGTTACAGGATGTGGAAAGTTTAACTGTTCTATTTTATTTTTTAAGACGTTTTTCGAGCTCGAGATCAGGGCCAGGAAAAAGCATGATATCAGCGGATACTTGCATAATCTGATCTCGGGCTGGGCAGTGTCAATGGAGCTGCTGATCCTACCAGCATTGATCAACGCTCTGAAGTTAGGTATGCAATTTCTTAACAAGAAAATACAGCATGACTAGAGAAACGCCGGAGAGATTTGAGAAAGAGAAAGGTGGACGGGTTTCTAAAGACCGAGTTTGAGATACTATAAACCCGGATAGGCACATCTATACTGGTAGTACAAAGGATAAACATGCAGAACAATCATTTGGATAGGCACATCTATACTGGTAGTACAAAGGATAAACATGCAGGACAATCATTTGGTCAAACAGCGGTACAATTAAAATAAAATTCAAAAGTACAGGTCGCGATTTAAACATAGACAAGCTTCTCATAAGAGGGTACATCGAGCCATAAAGGAGTCCGTTCAGCTCATGGTGAGGAAAAACTATGGGAAATGGAGGCTGTGTGCAGATAAACGCAAATTTCGTAAAGAACGCGTACCCAACGCCTTTAATAAGCTACATTCTAGAGCAACTGTGGGAGGCTAAGTATATTAGCAGCCTCGATTTAAAGTTTGCCGTCAGCAACATTCCAGCGAGCGTTGGGCCAAGCCATTTAACTCGAAATAATGCCGCACGCCTTCGTGTATTACGTCGATATTATCGTATCGGACGCACGGTACAAAACCATATGTTAAACCTAAAGGAAGGCGGCGAATCTAAAAGTAAACGATTATAGGTGAAAACTGTTCAGGAAGGAACTTCAATACTTGGAACTTCATTACAGACCAACGCATCAGAACGGATACAGTACTTCGTGGTAGAGGCGTCGTGGTACAAGCGTTTTGTGGCAGACTTTTCCACGTTTGAGCGCCCGCCTAACTCCCCTTCTCCGGAAGAGTACCAAAAGGGACTGGACAGACGAGCGAATTTTGGCACGCGCCGATTTCACTAAGATGCTCGTGCTGCAGACTGGAATTCCGACCAAGGCGAGCGAGTAATCCCCTATTCCACTCGCTCCTTGAAAGCGTTGAATGGGAATTTCTCGGAAACTGAAAATGAATGCTTAGCAATTGCGTGGGCCATGAAGAAATTAAAGCCTTTCCTAGAGGAACACTACTTCAAAGCGATAACCGTTCACATTGCCTTGAAGTGGTTGAATAGCATCGAGGAGACTACCGGAAGAATCGCAAGGAATAATATGGTATAGTCTATTATAGTCATTACGCATTAGGAACATAGCTTCTGGTAATTCTATTAGGCACAGATAAGTTTATGCGGCCCAGTAATTCGGGTCTCTCCACATCGCCGTGAATATGTTTACTAAATGTAGTGCCAAGCAGCGGTTGGATAAGAATTGTAGATTAATGGGAGAAGAATACTAGAGTAAATTGGTATAAGGTAAAGGCCCTTAGAGCAAATGGTTCATCTGATCTATGTACACCAAACTGGGGACTCCTAACTGGTGAGCGTTACTCCAGGATTGGACGGACTAGCGAAATAAAAAAGACTTTGTGATATAGGGATCATCGAATTCCTTTAAACACCTCCTGATAAATCCCGAGCACTCCACTGGCTTTATTCATCATGGAAATATAATAGTCAGAACATTTAACTTTTGGGTCCAGAAGGACTTCAAGGTCGTCAACTTGCCTGATTGGCAATGCACAACCACCCAGCTAATACGTGACATATTGTGGGTTACCCGAAAAAAATGTCATTACTCTACACTTAGCGCTATTTAAATCCAAAAGATTTTCACAACACCATGTTTGAAAACCTTTAAGACCCGAATTTAAGTCTGAACTGCAGAACACTTTGTACATAAAGATACAAGAGTTCGTCTAGACTAGAAGGAGTTATAGACTTCGAATAAATAGTGTAAATAGAAGGAAGGGGGCTCGTTGAGTCTTACCATTTCAATAACATAAGATCCATTCCAGAAGACCCTAATAAGTCCAGCTTTGAAACCAAAAGCGAGTAGTTTATAGAATCAAACGAATAACTAAAATCAGTGTAGACTTTCTCAGTTTGAATGTTATTTCTAAAAAAACATTCATTTATTAAAAAAAAATTAACTCCAAGAGGCTTGTCGTCGTAGACCTTGCCTTAAAAAACTATTTTGACATAGAGATATAATGTGCTGTATATAAAAAAGTGTTGTAATAAACTTTTCGAAAAGCCTTGGGTTAACGGACATTTTGGATATTCCTCTCTGATTGCTAGTATTTGATTTATTTTCCTTCTTATAAAGGGAAATACCAAATGACACCTTTCAAATAAGGGAGCTTTCGCTTAAGGGTTTTCAAATTCTCGATTCTCGATTTTAAATTTTGACGATTTTCAATGGGCTGGTAAATGTACATATATTATTTTTTTGGCTTGTAACTTTTCATCCATTTAGTTGAAGTCTTAAAAAATAAGAAACAAATTTACCATAATTTTTTCCTTTTTTGTTGTTGTTTTTTTGTCATTAAAAAAAAGCCCTTGTTTTCGGCGGGGCATGGGATTTCAGCTCACTGGGACATCAGTCACTTGAAATTTTAAAGGAACATTCTCGAATAGTTATAGGTATAGATTAAATTAAAAAAAATCGATTTTTTGAAACCGAGAATGGGTGGGGGTCCCCTTAAACTCGGAAAAAATGTTAAATTATGTTTGACTTGGCATTTGAATAAGACGGATTTGAACGGGATGACGATACACTTGTTGTGACATCTCTTTGTTAAATCAATAAAATTTATTGGAAATTAACGGATAGTATGACGGAACAAACATATAAAAGCTCAGCTCAGAGTTGGGTGATAGAAATCCGGTTGCGTTCTTAATAGCCAAACGCCATATGGGTTTGAAAAAACGTGGCTTACTTGGGATTACGCAATGTCAAGCAAGCCATCAATAAAGTTCTGCTGTGGTAGCCCATGAGTGTAGCAACGTTAAGTTTTGCCGTTCCAACAACTCCACAGCAAATTGTGAGAGTAAATAAATATTTAAAATAGCAAGACATTTTTTTATATATGTTGCAGCAGGGTTATTCTCGTCCGACATCGTAGTAGCGCAGCGAGTTTCAGCTTCGCACACCTCAAGTCCCAAACGCAACTAAATGCATCGTTCCTTCTTCCTTCTGTGCTTACCACCGAACCACACTCGGCGACAGCGACACTACGCTGTCGCCCCGCTAAAACGCAATTTCTTAAAGCGGCAACATGCCACAGCAGAATTAGAGGCTAATGCAATATTACCAATAGTGATGAAATAGGCCTTCTGATGAAATTTCCGAAAATATACCCACACACTCATACCAGCATCCACACACTCTTAGTATGCGTCGACACGGCCATTCTGACTCTAACACGACCTCGTGTATAAACGACTACATTTTTAGTTTCTCTTTTGCTTCCTTTTTATTTCTATATATTTTGTTTTTTAACAACCTTTTGTTTTTACAACTTAAACAAATATAAGGGATCCACTCGCCCTAAATTCCGCAATTAAACAATCTTCAACTATTTGTTGTATTTACCAGTCTGCATATCGAAAAAACCGATGGTTTTTCAAGAGACAAAACACTGAAAACTTTCACACACTGATAGAAGCTTTAACGACAGAACTCCACCTATGTTAAAACCAATGAACTTTGGTAACTCACAATTGCCAAAAAGCTTCTCTGATCGTAACATTGGGGAGTTTCTGACGCTCTGCTTCCATCCCCGTAGATAGCTGATGAGTCTGAGGTGACGTGCAGACGAAACTAGCTAGTCCTATCATAGTCGGGTTCACTCCCAGGGAGTGTAAGTGTGATGAAAGTTAAGTGGAATAAATCGTTGTGTTATAGAAGAAATTAAAATATAACTAACGTATGACCTCGAGTAATTCAATAACACTACACTTAAACAAATATTATCACAACGAAATCCAATTTTCTTTTCTTAATTTATGTAAACTCATTAATGACCAATTTCACAAAATAATATCAGACCTCCTTAAAACATATCTTAACATAAATATTATCATTCCGTTTGGGTTTCATTAACAAATCAAGTCTTCAGGGATTATGTTTCTCACATAAACAAACATGTTTTTAAACCAATTATTTAACTCAATTTATCCATTCTCATATCTAATGCACCACACGCCACGATCAAAACAAACATTAGTTTGTTCTGCACTTGTGCTTATATTAATATTTCGAATCTCATTATCGTCCACCCAGGCCACGATACTCTCTCATTTTATCATTTCATTACTTTCTTTTCTTGTTTTAAATTTTATTTCTGAGCTTGATTTACATGATCCAAGTACTCTGTCATTTCCGTTTGACCAACAGTACTACATCTTTTTGCCACCCTTATTGGCGCACTTCACTTTCTTCAGCAACTTCGTCATTATTATTATTTTCATTTTCGCTTTCAACATTATTATAATCATCGCACACATTAAGCTCTTCGGGAACTTCCCCATCAGGTAAAATTCTTAAATCTTCGTGAGCATACTTGTAAGTTCGTTTGTTAGTTAAGGGCTTTAAAATGTACCTGTCACCCTATAGAACCTGTGTTATTTGAAAAGGCCCCTTGAATTTTGGACTCAGCTTGGTTTGATGTCTTTCCTCGTTTTTAAGTAATACAAAATCTCCAACATTGTGTCTACGTACTTTTGCCTTACTTTTATCAAACCATTCTTTATCATAAACTGCAGTAACTAACATATTTGTTCGGCTTGTGCTCTGAAGTTCGACAAATCTACATCATTTTCTACGTCACAATGTGGAAGTAATCCTAATGGCCGTGCTACTTTTCCCAATAACATTTCTAGAGGACTTGCCTTCGTCACACGATTAGTTGTACAATTGATTGCCAGCTGCACCTCTCCCAGCACATCCTGCCAAGACTGTGTTCCAGTTTCAGCCGCCATTAACATATTTTTCAACGTGCTCATTGTTCGTTCCACTTGACCATTAGCGCGACTAGCGCCGGTGGCAATCAAGTGCAAGTTTATTTTTTGATCTGAACAAAATTCACTAAACTTTGATCCAGTAAAATACCTTCCCTGGGCAGCTATTATTCGGTTTAGTACTCCAAACAACGAAACAGCGGTCTTGACAGCCTTTATGCAACTCTTACTGTCCAATTTAAGGGTGTGACTGCGATAGACATACTTGGTAAACGCGTCAACTTGAACAATAACATATTCCTTCTGGTCACTCTTGCCGCTTAATTTCCCTGTTAAGTCGATATGGATTGTGTGCCAAGGAATATTTACTTTTGGGATGGGATGCAGTTCAGCCTGAATTTTTCCTGAGGTTGATTTAGACATTTTGCAAGTGATGCAATTGTCAACAAATTTTTTGATGTATTTTGACATATTGTCAAACCAGTAAAAATCGTAAACTTTATTCAGTGTCTTTTCGAAACCTAAATGCATTATCGACTTATGAACTTGGTTTATAACGGACCATCTGAAAGCTGTGCAGCAATGAGCCAATTACTTGAAATTTCGGCCAGAAGTAGACCCTGGTAATATAGGATTTCTCGACAAAAAGTCAACATATGCTATTCTTTTCTCTTCTCTATACTGAATTTCGAATGTAAATGACTGTAAGAAAGCCCACCAACGCTGTGCTCTAGGGGTCAAATCTTGTTTATTTCTTGACGCCTTCAATGAGTTACAGTCAGTATAAACAGTAAAGTTCCTGCCCAGCATATAATGTCGAAAATGTTTAATTGAGTTTACAACCGCTAAAGATTCCAACTCATACGAGTGATATCTGGACTCTGCAGGTGAAGTAGTTTTGCTATAATATTATATTACTGGTTTACTTATTGGTTTGTTCTTAATTTGGTGTAATAAAATTGCACCGTAACCACAGCCACTTGCATCTTTATGTAATTCAATGGGATAATTTTTTCAAAAATAACAAGGACTGGTTCATCGGTAAGTATATAAATAAGTTGTTTCCGTATCTGTTCATGTTCTGCTTTCCAAATAAATTTATTTTTGTCTGAAGTTAAGAAATATAACGGTTTCATCAACTGTGAAAAGCCCTTTATAAACTGCCGGAAATACGATGCTAATCCAATAAATGTCTAAGTGATGTTACAGACTGTGGAGGGGGAAGGGCAGTTAACGCTACTATTTTCTGAGGGTTTGGACGAATTTCACCAGCACTAACACTGTAGCCTAGATATTGAACCGATGTTTTCAGAAATGAACACTTTGTAATGTTGAATGAAAACCCAGCCTCTGTCAGAACATTTAGAACAATCTCTAATCTTTCAAACGCGTCGCATTGTGTTGTGGCAGATATCATGATATCATCCATATCCTGCATTACTAAGCGTTGAAAAACAGAAGGCGCGTTTTTAAGCCCGAATGGCATCGAGAGAAACTCATACTGGCCATCTGGCGTCACAAACGGTGTGTACTCAATAGAATCCGGATGCAAAGGAATTTGGTAGTATCCACTGGCCATATCTAAACATGTAAAATAATTAACTCCTTGAAGTCTATTTATTTGATCCTGTATGAGTGGGAGCGGGTATTTATCAGCAACTGTGTTTGAATTTAGCTCTCTATAGTCAACGCAGAGTCTATCCGAACCATTTTTCTTTTTTACCAACAATATGGGGCTTACATAAGGTGAACAGCTTGGTCTTATTATATTACACCTCAACAGCTCCTCAATTTTCTTTCGAACTAAATCTCGCTCTCATGGACTTAATCGATATGGCCTTCTTTGAACTGTTTTCCTTGGATCAATCAATCTAATTTTCATTTCGTCAACTCTAACTTTAGTATATGGAATGCCTTTTATAAAACAATCTGAGTACTTTGCCAACAATGAATTAAGTTTTATTTTACTTTCTCCGTCAAGTTCAGTATCAATATCGGCTCGAAATTGTAAATTTGTTTGATGAAATGAAAATATTAAAACCCTGCTTAAGTATTTCACGCCCAACGATGATATCGTTTTGCATGTGATCATCGCTTATTACATAAAACAAAATCTCAATAAAATGGTCATCAATCTTAACGTTACTTAAAACTTGTACAGTACTAACTTATTCCATTAATACCTATGCCTTTTAACATAACAATATTATTGAATTTTTTACCAGAGAACTGAGTACTTAGCTTTTCTTTCATTAGTGAGCATTCCACTCCGGAATCAAAGGTGACTTCAAAAATGTGGTTCATGCTTCCTTTAGGTACTGCAACGCTGCACTGCTCCACTCGTTTTTCCCGGTTGAACGTCTTGTTCCTATCCGCTTCCTTCTTTGTACATTGGGTAGATATGTGTTCCCTGTCTCCGCACTTGTAGCAAGTTACAATTGATTTTTCACGTCGATGTTCATCGTGTCTGACATGTCGCTCTTTGTCATTCGCAAGGTGATGTTGTTGTTTCTTGAGTCTGCAAACATTTTGTGGCCTTATTTTCCACAAAAATGACACTCTATCAAAGATTGCTTTTGCCGTTTTGGATAAATTTTAGATTGATGCTCCACAACTCCACTTTTTTTATTAAAAGTGGACGCTTTTAATTCGGACTGTAGATCGGCTCTGGTTCGAACATTTGAAGTGAAACTCAAACGCTGCACACGGTTATCAAAGCTTGCCAGTAATGCGAGAGTCACGGACACAGAAATTTCTTCTTTTTCCATTTTATGCGATTTCGTCGTAAGTTCTGTAAGCATGCGGCTTGCGTGCAGTACGAGAGACTCGCCATCCGTCGGTCGTTTTGTCAGCATTTGTAGAAACATGGCGGCTGGTGTTTCTAAAGTATCAAGGCGTTGTATGAACAATTCCTTAAACTCGAGCCAGGTTATATCAGCATAGCACACTTGGGACAGCCATTGCGAAGCGCTACGCTCCAATGCTGCACTTAAAGCCACAACCAACGCACTGCCCTTCAATGTATTTTCTCTTAGTATAATTTCCACAGTTGAACACCACGATGAAGCGATGGCACCTGCCTTGTCTGCGTTGAATTTGGGTAGTTGCACCGATTTACTCCGCACTGCATCAGGTTCTGTTGTTTGAATTGCTCGCACAAGATTAAGCAAATTTGCATTTTGCAACTCTAAAATGGAACGCCATTGTCCCTCCATTGTTGTAGGTAGAGGGTCAGATCCCACTTCTGATGTTGCAGCAGGGTTATTCTCGTCCGACATCGTAGTAGCGCAGCGAGTTTCGGCTTCGCACACCTCAAGTCCCAAACGCAACTAAATGCATCGTTCCTTCTTCCTTCTGTGCTTACCACCAAACCACACTCGGCGACAGCGACACTGTCGCCCCGCTAAAACGCAATTTCTTAAAGCGTCAACATGACACAGCTGAATTAGAGGCTAATGCAATATTACCAATAGTGATGAAATAGGCCTTCTGATGAAATTCCCGAAAATATAACCATACACTCATACCAACATCCACACACTCTTAGTATGCGCCGACATATACAAATTCAAATAATATTCACTATATGAAACTAATCTTCCTAAGTAAACACAGATAGCCGTTTTCGCTAAAATCCCCGAAGAATTAATAAACGCATTACAAAATTTCAAAATTTCCGATTGATCGTTAGCAATATAACCCCTTTGCAAGAAAAAATTAAAACTAATTCTTTTAAACTCAAGAGCTTGTTTAGTAACCGAATTTCAAATTTAACAGATTGACGATAACATAATATGCGACAAAACTTTGGTGGTAGTAAAGTCCATTCCCCAGTTATCCGGAAGTTTAGATAATAAAGTGGGCTGGCGGTAAGCAATGGAATTATACCTTCTTAAAAGCCGCAGGTAATTTGTTGCTTTAACCATTTTAAGAAATAAAATAATTGGTAAGGCCAATGATGTTCTAACAAATTACGGAACAGTGACCAAATTTTAGCCAGGCTCGACTAGCGACAAAAGACCTATCGACATAATTGATCAAGAATTAAGCTCCTTACACAAAATAAATTCTCAGTTATAGACTTCTATAAGTTGGTTAATAAAAATTAACCCTATTAATAAATAAAACTATTTATTTTATATTTATTGTTGAACACGCCACACAAGGATGAAACTTGTTTTCGTGTATTGTCAAATTATTTCTAAAGATCCCAAAAAAAGCGGATAGCGGGTGCTCCATTATTGGGAAAATCAGGTGTGGTTATAGCCGGTCATAAGCTAATCAGGATGTGTTGTTACAGAAGACCATTTCTGTTACGGCCGAGAATCCATGTCTGCCGCGTGTCGTCTGCGGAGACGCCGTCGACCCAGTGGTGTTGCAAGATGTCTTGCCAGACAGTTTGCATGTGTGAGCAAACGTTCCCGGTATCGACTTGAGGATTTACAAATCGTCTCCGTTACCGTCGGCCCTCCCGTGTCCTGGAACTTAACTCGTTTTTCTACATAATGGTGCCACTTCACCCCTAGCATCCTCCATCCTTTTTAATGACGAATCACAGGCCGTGCCCCAGCAAGTGATTCCCCAGTTTAAAGTTGGAAGGACAATGGCCTTAAAGAGCCGCACCTTGGCTTCAAGGGATAGGCCGCTACCTGGACGAAGGAGCCAGTCCATTTGGTCAAGTTTTGTTCTTGCTGATCCACAAACTCGTTCAATTTGTCCCTTCCAACAAAGGCGACGGTCTAAGGTAACTCCGAGGTACGTAACCTTATCTTCGTGCTTAAGCCTATTCCCATCAATGTAAAGGCTACGCGAACGGCCAGGGCGGAGAGCAAATGTGGCATGCTGCGTTTTGTCAACATTAAGCGCAATGTTCCATCGAGAGGTCCAGCACTCAAATGCGTCGAAGAATGTCTGGACACGTCGGGAGGCAAACGTAGTGGTGCTACCAGCTGCAAAAAATGCAGTGTCGTCTGCATATGTGGCCAGGAGTGTATCTCGAGCATCTGGGTTTGGACGATCCGAAGTGTAAATTGTATACAGGACCGGACCAAGGACGCTTCCCTGCGGGACACCAGCACGAATTGGGCGAAGTCCAGAACTGTGTCCACGAATATCTACAGCAAACTCCCTATTATATAAGAACGATACAATGAGATTCCAGAGTCTTTCAGGCAAAAGCGGAATTTGCTTGTAGAAACGTCCTTCGTGCCAAACCCTGTCAAAAGCCTGTCGAACTTCGAGAAAAACGGCTGAACTGTGTTTGTGGTCTTCGAAAGCACCCAGAACATGGCGCTATGTCGACTACGGAAACAAAACTGGTGGTTCGGATGTGCGTCTTCAAAGGCGTTAATAGCTAGAAGTCTACAAAACATGATCCGCTCAAAAATCTTGGAGAAAGTGGACAGCAAACTAATCGGCCTATAAGATTCTAGGGAACATGGGTGTTTTCCTTTTTTTGCCACCATTGTGACTAATGCTCGTTTCCAAGGTGATGGAAAATAACCAAGGTCCAGGCAAGCATTAAATAGGAGACAGAGCTGTGCAATGACAGAGCTAGGCAGAGCCTTTGCTACTTTGCCATCAATCGCGTCCATGCCAGGAGCTTTAGTAGAAACCAGTCGCTTCATATGATCACGAACCTCATCTTCGTCTACTGGACGAACAGTAACAGGAGGGTCAAATGAAAGCCCTAACCTAGAGATTGTTGTCTGGACTTCTTCGTTTTTTGCAAATTCAAACGGAGTAAAGCGATTTTCTAGATCATCAGCAAATACTTCAGAAATCTCGGAATCACTGTGGGCCCAAGTCTCATCACTACGTTTAAGGGAAAACCTCTGAAGCGGCTGACTTTTAAGGTTGCAGGAGGACGGGGATTATGTTTCTTGGTTTTAGTTTGAGCAGAGCTTCAACATGCTCAGACAATCCATGACCAAGTTTAGAGGTGCTGATTGAATAATTAATATTAGTGGAAGATATTGTATCATCATCATCATCGTCAGACAAAATAGCAAAGCTATTGTTCTTTCCTAAGTAGGTAGAGTCTTCTTGACTTGAAGAATGTGGTTGTATGATCATGCCAGAGGACGTTTATGCAGGACGTTTATGGTCGCCAGCAGGTTTTGGCAGCGGTGATTTATTTATATTACTACCTCCGAGTATGTCAAGCTTTCGTCATTTTCTTAGGTTATTTACCTGAGTAGAGCGTTCTTCATCGGCAGCATTCTTACTAATCCACTTGGGGGTAAAAATGGTCATAGTCAAGACAGACGAGGTGTCTGAATAAATGGAATCATCAAATTCATCAGAAGAATCAGAGAGGCACCTATTGGTATCAAAGGCAGTCGCCTTGCCATTCCTAGAGGCTTTCATAACAGCTACTTTAGCAGCTTCGTCTGTATTGACTGGTGGTCGCGTGACTTGGTCCTTAGCAAAGACCGAGTGCTTAGCCACATGAGAGTCCTGATTGGTTTTACGACAACCTTTCGTCGAGATGGCTTGAAATGGGAAGACATCGTTTTAGGGAACTATACCAGCATCTGACATTGTACTTGGGTTAGGAACTAAGAAAATAAAGAAAAAGAAAATTTACCGAGCACCCGGCCTGCCAACCGAAGGCAAGGCCGGCAAATGTTTTATTAAGAAAGTCAAAAACATTTTTTTTTTTTAATACGGGAGCTCTGAAATAAACACAACCGGCTAGTCTGAAACATAAGTCGAAAATTATAAGTTTGCTGATTGCCCCAAACCCAATTGCAAACACAGAAATTGTGCAATGCATAGTAGTAAAAATGTTGAATTTTTGCTACATAAAACCGGACGTTAACTAGAATGGTAACTGCTATAGAATTATGTCAAGCCCAATCGATCCTTCAAACCATTCAACCGGTAGAATTTTCTGCTGCCCTCACACAGCTGCAGCATAACCAAAAACGGAAGACAAGGAAAGCAATGTGTCATCATTATCTCCATGTTCCGATTAGGTTACATTATGAGTAACGATCTGGTCGGACAAACATGACTTGTCAATGCGCAGGATTTACTGGCCGAGCAAAAGATGATGTTATATTATGCCTGCAATCCTCACAATCCGATTCAAATATTTAATTTTCTGCTTCTATCGCCTCGAGATTGGGGTTTTGTACTAAATTGAAAAAAAAACATTTTAAGTTAATTCCCAAATATATCGGCTGCACTTCGGCAAATACTGTAACGGGAAACTATAATAAACATAACAAAATATCACTGAAAAGGTTCAGTTTATAGTTCAGTCTTAAGCTTGTGGAAGTGTTTTTTCTATGGTAATTCGTATGTAATGTTGTTTTTGTTCAAAACTGTCGCTGCTTCAAAATTTAGAGAGTAGCCGCTGGATTTACAGTGGGCCATAAGTGCAGTTTTTTTTGTAATGGCTTGGTGTTATAATCTGATTTGTGTTGTGATAATCTAGTGTTCAGTTTGGATTTAGTTGTCCCTATATATGCGCTTACACATTTATCATTGTCGTCTGCATTGCATGGTATTTTATGTGCTATTTTTATATTCTGCGTTTTATGTGAAAAATGTGAAAGCATATATGTGAGGACACACAAATCCAAATTGCGGCTGGGATCGATCTATTTACTACCTCACTTGTTAGCCTATGTCGCCTGCTGTACACCAAATCGAGTATGAAACGCTCTAAAATTACCTCATTTAAGCTGCGAACGATAATGTATCTATGTTGACTCAAGTGCTCCGAAGCAATAACATAATTTAAGATCCTCTCGGAAGAACATTTCCGCAGCGTCTGAAATTTTGTTATGTGGTTCTCCACCCTTATTTCCATATATGTGCGCGACTTAAAACAATAAGCGAGCTATACATACCATTTAGTCGCTTTGAAAACAGAAGCAGCTTTAAAATGACTTCATCAACGTTAAGTCTAGACGACAACACCACCGATACCGGCTACAAGGAACTAGACGATCTATAAAAATGTTGTTAGCGTACCACTTGAGTCGCTAAGCCACTTGATGTTCACGGACAGCGCCAGCCCTGCTTGAGCTACCTTTTCTATTTTTACTAACCCTAGCTTATTAACTCCTTGTGTGGGAGACAATTATGATGACTCTGTACCTTTGTATATCTTAGAACATAAGTAATGCAATGTATTTTTAACTAACAGCCCCATACCACTTCTTTGCTAGGGTCCCCCCACTTAACTCTGAAAACGTGTATATAAACCCGACCTTTTGCCCTAATAAAATCAGTACTCAAGCAATACTTGTGTATTCAACTACTCTGCGTTCTACGAGTGTGCATCGCTGTGTCCTTGGCCCTCATACGCATGATCCCTCCGAGTTAAACCAATTTAAGTGTTGCTTTAGCAACCTATCATCACTAGTATGTTCTAGAGGTAACCATTCCTATAAATAATAAAAATAAAACTACAAACATATTGGTGACCCTGACCAATGCATGAAATTCTAGTCAACTTGGCGACTAGTTTCTGCACATACTTTGCTAGACAGATTCCCGATCAACTTGGCGATTGAATCTTCTAGAGTTAAAATTGTGAAACCCTTGCTCAATAATTCAGATATTGAGCAAAATTCATAACAAATGGAATTTTGCCTCGAATAAATTTCTAAGCAAATTCCCGAAAAAACTTGATATTTTCAAGGAGTAACTTATCAACTTGGCGATCTGTTACTACAATATTGGAAATAAAAGTAAAAGAAGTCAACCCGGCGACTTTTCCATCTTACAACATCCATATAATCCGATGTCTGGAGTCAACTAGGCGACTCTTAGTATAATCGTCGATTATTTTTCCGAAATTGAAGTAGTCAACAAGATGGCTCTTTAACTGGAAAACAATAAATTCATGTTGTCAACAAGGGGACTCTTGAATAATTCTGGAAGCGGTAGCATCCAAAATTTTAAAATTGTTTGTTTAAACAATATTATCCAATTTACTGGTGTCAACTAGGTGACTCCCAGGATAATTGTCGATTTATTTTCCAAAATATAAAACAGTCAACACGGAGGCTTTTCACTGGAAAACAATATATTCAAAAAGTCAACAAGGCGACTCTTGAAAAATTCTAGAAGCGGTAGCATCCAAAAAAATTAAAATTGTTTTTTTATAATATAATCCGATTTACTGGAGTCAACTTGGCGACTCCCAGGATAATCGATTAACGTTCAAGATTGAACAACAAGGAGGTTCTTCAAGTAGAACTCAACAACTTCAAGTAGTCAACAAGACGGCTCTTGAACATTTCGGGAAGCGTTTGAATTCAAAACTAAAAACATTTATTTGTCACACATATTAAATAAAATCAAAAAATACTTTTTAAATAAAAAGGTTTTAAACTATTTGTTGGCTCTCTTTTCTAATCCGAAAATCCTTAATTGTCTTTGACCATAAATCGGTTGCGAGTAGAAGCGTAGCCAGCTTATATAAGCAAATCAATTATCTTCCAACGGGTCAGGCAATTGTTAAGGCAAAATGGAGGTTGAAAATTTGATTGCCATACAAAGCCGAATTGGCGAAGAAATCCAAATTTTGCTACGGAACATCAAAGAGGATTCCAGCAAACAAAAGGAAAAGGCGTCGTATTTTGAAGACAGAAAACGACAAATTGAAGAGCATTGGAAAAAATTCGACCAAGGAAATAATAGTATCCTAGAATTATTAAAGGGTACTCCACATCCGCATGAGTATTCTGAAAAATAGTATTACAATAAAATGCAGACGATTGTTTATCGAGCTATCGAAGAATTTAACGCAAAAATTCTTCATTTACTGGCAACAGAAACATCTTCAGAAGAGGTGGATCCCATACAAAAACTGATCAGACACCAAGCAGCAGTTCTGAAATCTAAGTCAAGAACCATGAAACATATATCTCCAGAAAACAAATTTACCTATAAATCGGTAATTGATAATTTATGGAAACAAATTGAAAGTCTTCATTTTGAAATCCACAAGTTATGTATAACACCAGAAGAAGTGGGCTATAGTATGGAGCGATTTATCTCAGCGGAAGAAGCAATGTTGCAATTCTGCCATCCATATGCAGACCCCGTTTCAGTAGCCACCAATCAAGCGGTTTCTAAAATCTCTTCGATACAGTTGCCAAAAGTTTCCATTCCAAAATTTGATGGCAACAATTTCATGGCATTTTTAATAAAATGGTTCATAATACGGTTCAAAATATGGTTCATAATATGGTTCAAAATACAAAAAATGTGGTATCTTAAAGCTAATCTTTCTGGCAAAAGTTAAGCGAGAAATTTAAGGAGTCAACTCCTGCTGAAAGGCTGACCTGGGTTCAGCGAAAAAGGCTGTGCGTCAATTGTCTTAAGGCAGACCACATGACCAAGCAATGCATGTCTAAATATACATGCATAAAATGTAACAAAACACACAACACATTGCTACATTTAGGTAACGGAAAACCAAATACCGAACCTAAAACGTTCGCTTCTGCTGCTACGAAAAACAGTTGTGAGAACAAATACGCACTGTTTGCAACGGCTAGAGTTTGCATTTTATTTATTGGATCTTCTCTGAATTGAGACTAAAAATAAGTATATAGAATCTAAAATTAAAAAACTATCTGACAGTCAAGGTGACTGGCGCGAGATTTAGGGGATCTAATAACTATTGCTGAGCTGGAAGGTCATTGCGTTGCAATCGGGTCCGGTTGGAAACCATGGCCTGGCGAGCTGGTTTGGATGAGAAGTTAGCTTGGTGTGGTAGGACGCTTTGTTTTTTATTTTTTATTTCATCTTTTACGGGTAGAATGCCAAGATCTCTGTGGATGTTGTCGTTCCGAACATACCAAGGTGCCCCAGTGATAGTCCTCAGGATTTTTGATTGTGCTCGCTGAATAATGTCGATATTGCTGCTGCACGCGTTTCCCCACAATTGGGAGCCGTAGGTCCAGACTGGCTTAAGCGTTGAATTGTAGAGCAGGACCTTGAAGTCCAGGCAGAGGGGGGAGCGCGCGTTTATAAGCCAATGGAGACTGTTTGATTTTAGTTTTAGGTGAATTTTCTTAGCTTCGATATGTCTCCGCCATGTAAGCCTCCTGTCTAGGTGGATGCCAAGGTAGGTTACATCGTCAGCTTGTGGAAGTGGCGTGTTATTCAGGGTTAGCGGGGGACACGTTTGTCTGTTAAGAGTAAACGTTATGTGTTTACACTTTTGCGCATTTATTTTTATACGCCAGTATGATAACCACCTCTCCACTACAACGAGATGATCAGCTAGTAGTGCTGTTGCCTGAGTTGGGCATTTGGACCGACTTATGATCGCGGTATCGTCTACGAATGTAGAAGTACTTAGCCGCTCGTTCGTGGGAATATCTGCGGTGTAGAGGAGAAATAGAGTTGGACCAAGGGCGCTACCTTGGGGAACTCCAGCCTCTATAGCGTAGTCATCGGATGTTGTGGTGTTGCATCTCACGACGAAGGCTCTGTTGTAAGGGTACGATTCAAGTATCCTGTGAGTGTTTCCCGGCAGCATGGTTCTGATTTTATGCATAAGGCCATCAAGCCAGACTCGGTCGAAAGCCTGTGCAACGTCAAGGAATACCGCACTGCAGTATTCCCGAAGCACGAATGCAGTCCGTATTTCTGTTGTTAGTCTGTTGACTTGCCCTATTGTTCCATGGCTTTCTCAAAAGCTAAATTGGTGTGCTGGAATAACGTTGTGCTATTTCAGATAAGGGATTATGCGCGTCAAAAGGAATTTTTTCGAGCAGTTTTGACAGACACGAGAGTAAACTTATCGGTCTGTACGAAGCTGGTATCGTGTGATCTTCTGGCTTTGGGATCATTATGATCATTACGGCCGGCGCACTTGGATTTGGGTGGGCCCTTCACAAGGGATGCTTTGTGCTGGTGGGTGAAAGTTTCATGTAATGTACTGGTTTGTGCTTTTACTTCTTCTTGGCTCAGAGCCCTGGTCAGTCTGCGACCAGCTTCTTAAGACTTTGTTTGGAGGATGGCGATCTGCTGGTTTGCCAAGCACGTCTCAAACGTCTTTTCTCCAAAACAAGCTGTTCGATTTCAAGGTTACTTTTGTGTTGGTATGTGTGCCCGTCCCACCCTGACAGTGTTGAAACTTTGGCTGCTGCGACGAGTACAGACTCCAGTGCATCGGCATAGCAGTCGATGTCCTCCTTGATGTTGAGCTGTGGAGTTAGTTCAATTTGGGAACTTATGTACAATTTGAGCTTCAGCCAGTTGGTCCTATGCGACATCAGCCTGCGAGGGTGCTCGATTAATTCCGGGCTTTGAAGAAGAGTTATTAGCACAGGTGAGTGGTCCGATGATAGATCCAAAAGCGATTTTGCTGATATTAGATTGCGAGAAATGTTTTTTTTCACAGCAAAATCAATTAAATCAGGTAGTTTTCTACGACCTGTAGGCCAGTATGTAGGGCTGTCTGGTGAAACGTAGTCCAGTTTGTTGCATGTTTTAATGAGTGCATTATATAATTGCCTTCCTTTGGGGGTCACAAGGCGGGATCCCCAGTGCGTGTGCTTGGCGTTGTAATCTCCTGCTGCTATGAATCGCTCACCAAGTTAATTGTAGAAGTCCATGAATTGGTCTTCGGAGACTGTAAAGCGGGGTGGGTTGCAGTTGCCCAACTGCAATTTTATCGAAGTAGCTTGCAGATGATTTTTTGCAAACCGTTGGTGAAAGTGGTGTTTGACGCGGTCTCTTATTAAGATGCCAGTTCCGCCATGCGCTTTACCATCTTGATGATCGGTGCCGTAGAACGTGTATCCCCGTATTTTAAAGTTATATTTGCTGGTGAGATGCGTTTCTGCCAGCAACATAACGTCGATGTGGTTTTCGGTCAGAAATTGAGTTATTTCAGGTTTATGCCGTGAAACACCGTTGGCGTTCCACAGAGTTATTCGAAGGCTAGGCATGGTTTATTTGGACTGCTGAGCTGCAAGCATTTTTAACAAGATATTTTGGTTTGCATAAGGGTTTGCATGGTGGTTTTCATGAAGGACATAAATTCCATCATATTTTGTTGCAAAGTAATCATCATAGATTCCATGTTACTTTGTGGCTGTCCCATGGCCTGCTGGATGTTATCAATTTTCGGCTCTATGTGAACTGTGCCTGATCTTAAAGCACTGGCGTAAGACATTCCGTTGGTGGTAATTGAAAGGCCAAATGATGGCTGCTTTTGCGAAGAAAACTTCCGGTGTCGTTTGTGATCTCATGTAAGTGTTTTGTGTGTTCAGGGAGCGTGCCGTTGTCGCTCGTTGCATCCGGCTTCTCATCATATTGTAGACTGGACAGCCTCTGTAGTTTGCGATGTGGTTTCCTTGGCAGCTTACACACTTTTTAGTGAGAGAGTCTTCCTTGTTGGCAGGGCAGGGTTCGGAGCCGTGGCAGTTTTCCCAAGCTACGCATACTGACCTGAGGGTGCAGTAAGCCCCTGGTATGACAGTATTCCTGGCAATTTGTGCATTGCACTGGACCGGTCCGTTTGTGCGGCTCTTCCACTGTGATCCTACGGTGCAGAAGGAACTGCAACTTGTAGATCGGATGCACTGCGTTTTTTTTTCAAAGTTCTGCTGTCTGGCTCCAGCTCGACCTTGAAGAGTGGTTGTGGCTTCTTGTTTTTGTTCATATTGTTTATAACATTTTTGCGCAAAAACCGTTTTCTTTTAAAGCCTCTGTAATTTCGGAGGGGTTCACATCGGGTTCTATTCCCTTTAGCACAACTTGCAAACCTTTACAACTTTTCAGCTGGTACGTTTAGTAATTCTTTTTGGCATCGTTTAAGTACTTCGATACTGCTCGGAAATCGTCTTCGGTTTTGGTTTGGAGTTTAGTTTCGCTTATATTCCCTTTCATAAGCGGAATAACATGAAAGTTATCTTTTCCGACAAGCTCAACTATTTTGTTGACTAGGGCATTTGAGATCTTCTCCCGAATAAAAATAGGTGGGGGCTTTAATTTCCTTGGGGGTAATTGTTCCGACTCTGTTTCAGGAAAATCTATTTTCATCTAATGGCCCGGGATTTTCAGGGTCTTTGTTGGAACGATTTATTTTTGGCTTATTGCCGTTCGAGTTTTTGGGGGTTTTAGCTTCCGCTTGGAGATATTAATGTAGCGATCCATGCCTGTCTGCATAGCCGAACCCGCTTGCAGAATTGTCACTTCTTCTACCGTAGCTTTGTTTTTGCCTTTTGCACCGATTTCTGCACTTGGTTGTGTTGTTGCTTTACCTGCAGCACAAGAAGAGGGTGCAGTCGTTATTGCATTGTTGGCGACAGAGACCGCTGTAGTAGTCGTAGTAGTTGCTGTTGTTGTTGCGCTAGGCAGAAGCTCTGTTGGAGTCTTGCATTGCTCACTCCATGGCGTTTGTGCGGTGAAGAGCAGGGCGGGAGAGCAAGAGCTAGCTCTCTGGTTTTCGACGGTCAGTAAACTTGCACCTTCAAGCACTTTCGGTTCTAGAGTCTTACTCGTCACTGTAAAATAAGCATTGTTACTGGCCAAAGAAAGACGACGTTTGTCTTGCTCTCTCTGAAATTTTTCACGGGCTTCGTCTTGTTGTTTTTGTCGTTGAGTGCGCTGTTCCACGTTCTTACTCATTTGTTTATCGTTAGTGCGTTAAGATTAATTATTTAATTAATTAAAACTTTAATTTACGATATGCGATTTGCATCGCGAAACGCAAACCGCGTTTATTAATTTTTCGAACGTTTTCGACTGATTTACTAGTTATTTTTCCGGAGCGTTAAGAAAACACGTCTGCACGCAGCCGAAGTTGATTGATTATCAAGTCATAGTGCAAGGACTAAATAATCAAGGAGATTTTCGCGCACTGCTCGATTCCGGATCACAAATTAATCTGATTTCAGAAAGTCTTGTTAAGCGTTTATCATTGCAACTACAACCAACAAACCTTCGCATTGAGGGAGCTGGAGGTCAGCCGCGAATAAGTAAAGGACGCGTTAGTGTATTAGTGTAATAATAAAAACATAGCGATTTTGAAACAATAGTTGAAGCCTTTGTTCTTCCTCATATTGTGGCAGATCAGCCTACGGAACAAATAAAAGTAGCTGATTTAAAAATCTCCGGCTCGTTGATCCAAGATTGATATATTGCTTGGCGCAGAACATCACTTTTCCGTTATAAAACCTACAAATAAGGTCTTATTCAGACCAACCTATTCTCCAGAACACCGAATTTGGTTGGATAATTGCTGGGCAAGTAAACATGAGTGCAAAAATGCCACAAAATTGCATGGTAGTTTCCTCAGCCGAGGAAGCCAAATCATCGTTGGAAAAATTCTGAAAACTGGACAACATGGAACCGATAAGGAAATACCGGACAACAGAGGAAAGACATTGCGAGAAGCATTTTTTGGAAAATCTTCAGCACGCACAAGATGGAAGGTTAATTGTCAGATTACCTTATTCTGAAGATCCCTCAGCCCTGGGGAAGTCTTGCGATATTGCGACAAGGCGTTTTCTTTCGTTGGAACGAAGAACCAGCCCAGACATGAAAATATTATATAACGATTTTATGGCCGAATACGAAAAACTACGTCATATAAAGCAAGTATTACCTAGTCAAATACCAAAGGAACATTATTTAATTCCTCACCACTGTGTTCTGAAACCAGAAAGCACTACAAAAAAATTAAGAGTAGTCTTTGATGCCTCCTGTAAGACATCTACAGGAAAATCATTAAATGATTTACTTTATCCAGGACCAGTTGTTCAAAGTGATCTATTTGCGATTCTATTGAGATTCAAAGTTCACAAATATGTTTTTACGGCAGATATAGAAAAAATGTATCGGCAAGTTTGGATGAATCCAAAGGATCAATTTAACCAAATGGCGCTACAATCCGTCCGAGGAAATAAAATATTACCGGCTGAAAACTGTGACTTATGGCACAATATGCTTGGCGCATTTGGCCAATAATAATTTGGTAAAATGGCCATTAGGATCAAATGCACTGAAAAATGATTTCTATGTTGATGACTGCGTAACTGGAGCAGATACAATTATAGATGCTGCAAGGATTCAAGAAGAACTAAACAAAATCTTGCTACCTTGCAGATTTAAACTAAGAAAATGGTGCTCTAATTCACACCATCTATTAAAGGAATTTTTACCAGAAGATATTGCTAGCAACATAAATCTTGGCACTGCTTTGGAACATACCAGTGTAAAGACTTTGGGAAATATCTGGAGCCCTAAGGATGACCATTTGTGCGGAAAGGCTCAAGAACATAACACTCAAACAATTACAAAAGGATTGGTAGCCTCTGAGTTGGGTAAAATTTTTGACCCACTTGGTCTTTTTGCTCCAGTCATAATCAGAGCAAAAATATTTCTACAAAATCTGTCAGTCCTTAAACTAGATTGGGACACAGAGATATCAGATTCCCTAAAGGAAAGGTGGGAGGCCTTCAGACAAGACTTGCTGTGTTTAAATAAAATGACTATTCCGAGACACATTTATGATGGAAAAATACGTCAAAAACAATAACTCCATATATTTGTGGATGCTTCTGAAAAAGCGTTTAATGCTGTGGCTTATATAAGAGCCATATATAAGAACAAACAAACGACTGTGCGCCTATTATGCGCTAAATCAAAAGAAGCACCTCTTGAAAAGCAAACCCTACCACGACTAGAGTTATGTGCAGCTGTGTTAGGTGCAGAGCTTGCTGAAAAGGTGAAAAAGGATCTCAATTTACAATCAGATTCCATTAATTGTCATTACTGGACAGATTCCACCATCGTCTTATGTTGGATAAATGCAACTGAATTTCCATACATTAGTTGCAAATAGGTTGTCGAAAATACAAGATACAATCTGTCCAAATCAATGGAGACATGTGTCATCAAGTCTCAACGCTGCAGATGTACTATCTAGAGGGATACCTGCATCTCAATTAAGTGCACATACATTGTGGTTATACGGACCACTGTTTTTTCATGGACCAGAAGAGAAATGGCCAGCTCTATTTAAAGCTCCAAAGGTCAACACTATTTCTTTGGAACGGAAAACAAAAATTGTTACTTTGGCAACACTTTCGCTTGGAGAAAAAATATATATGGCATTAAACACGGAAATTCAATCAATCGCTTGCAACGTATAATAGCATACATGTTAAGATTTTGTTATCGTAAAAATAGAAAACAAACCGTCTTACTAGAGCTTGACGAATTAGAACAAGCTAGGCGGATTATAATACGTTGTATACAACAGGCTGATTTCACAAATGAATTTAATCACCTTCGACGTCATCCCGAACGCCCATTACCCAATAGCAGCAAGGTCGCATCTCTTCATCTTCATTTGGACGAAAACTCTATCATAAGAGTAGGAACAAGGGTGGAAAATGCCCCAATTTCCCGGGATGCAATGAATCCCTACTTACTCCCATACAATGACAACATCGTAAAAATGCTGTTACATAAACTTCATGAGGAAAATATGCACTGTGGTCAAAATACTTTAAAAGGTACTGCACGACAACAGTATCACATCATCAAAATCACTCCAATGGTTAGAAACGTAATTATGAAATGCGTGCCATGTACCAGGTTTCGTCCAAAATTACTTAAATAATGGGAAAACTACCTGAGCATAGAGTCTCACAAAACAGACCATTTTTAAATACCGGAGTTGATTATTGCGGACCCTTCTGGATACATCACAAAGTCCGAGGCAAGCGACCTGATAAAGCATACATAGCAGTATTTGTTTGTTTCACCACAAAGGCTGTCCATCTGGAACTTGTCGGAGATTTAACGACTGCAGCATTCCTTGGATCATTACAGCGATTTAGCGGGAAGTGTCAGACCCTATACTGCGACAATGCAACAAATTTCGTTGGCGCCAGCAACCAATTGAAGGAGTTAAAGGAAACAATCCACTCACAGCAGGCTAAGAACTCTATACTCCAGCCGTGCAATACGAAGGGTGTTCACTTTAACTTTATTCCACCAAGATCCCCTCACTTTGGTGGATTATGGGAAGCTGCAGTAAAGTCAGCAAAGACGTTGTTATTAAAAAATGTGTCCACTGCAAGCCTCACCTTTGAGCAGTTGAGCACTGTCATAACAAATGTCGAGGCACTTACTCCAATGTCGAATGATCCTAATGACTTTACAGTTCTTACACCAGGTCATTTATTGATTGGAGAAGCACTAGTCGCTCAACCAGACCCAGAACCAATTAGAATAAAATCACCCGAACAATGGGAACTGGTGCAGCGACTCAAGCACACATTCTGGACGCAATGGTTCAGAGAATATTTAACAAGCCTGCAACAACACTCAAAATGGAAACAGGCCCATAAAAATGTAAGAGAAGGCATGATGGTTATTGTCAAGGAAGACAATGTGCCTATGCTTCAATGGCCTATAGGACGAATAATAAAAATTTATCCAAGTCAAGATGGATATGTGCGAGTTGCAGACGTAAAAACTGCAACAGGAGTCTTTAAAAGAGCAATTCATAAGCTTGTTCCACTATTCCGTCAAGAAGATCCAGGAGAAAAACGCAAGGAAATTAATGAAGAAGATGCTGAAGAAGTAACAAAGGAAGATCAAGAGCCAAAAAGACGAAAAAGCCCATCCTTACCAATGATATCGATGCCATTATTAATTTTGCTGCTGCTGTTACCATTAGCTACCGCCGGTCCAATTAACATAACCAGGTTTGGTTCGAGGCCAGGAATTTATTACGAGAAAATTGGATCTACTCGACTAGCAACTGCAGACTGGACAATCATAGCTTATTATGATTTAAAAGCCGTATTTCGAAGATGTAAAGACATTTTACACGGTTGGTCAAATGTGTTCACATATACAACCAGTTCAAGCATGTGCTGCTGTATATAACAATTTTCAACACGTTTACGAAGAAATGAAAACTGAAAATGATTTACTCCACATGTCAAGAATACGTCGTTCTCCCTTGGACATAGTGGGAAATATTGCCAACAGCTTATTTGGCGTATTAGACACAGAGTATGACAAGAAGATGTCATTAACTATTCAAAAGGTGAAATCGAATGAAGATTACATTTTAGAATTAGTTAAGAATCAGACTTCAATAATTGATTCTACGATAAACATCATGAAACGAGATTAAGCTACCATCGATAAAAGGATTAAAATAATGACTCATCAAATGGAGGATATAGCCAATGCTCGTCTAGATTCTCTCAAAGCCTTTCAATGGTATATTGCATTGACAAATCAATTATCCATATTGGCGGCAAATCTTCAAAGAATTCAGACAGAGATTTCACATGTTCTGACAAACGTTCATTACAATGAAATTAGCCCACTGCATGTTTCTCCCAAGCAACTTCGACAACATTTAAACAAACTAAAAATTCACATGCCTCAAGGAAAAATGCTCCCTCTCATCAACGATGATATACCTTAATTATATAAGTTAATGAGGGCAGAAGCAAAGGTGGTAAAAGATTATGAAATCTTTAAATTAACACTGCCATTATTATCAACACAGTTGTTTGAAATATATAACTTGATTCCAATACCGGTAATCATCAACAATAAAATGATTTCCCTTGATATTGAAATTCAAATCATGGCTGTGAATCAACATCGAGATCAATTCATTACTATGTCATCAAGTGAATTTGATCTTTGTAATTCAATTAATGACAAAGAGTATATTTGCTCAGATAAGCAATCCATGTTTTCTATTGAAAATCATTGCGAGTTTCAAATGTTTAATAACAAATCATCGTCATTGTGCCAAACAAAAAGTTCGACGAAATCATTCTCATGGCCAAGATTAAGAACAAAAAATCAATGGATATTTTCAATTAAATCACAAATCAAATCAGCAGTATGTGATGATCAATTATCAACAATTATAATTGATAATATCGGACTTTTATCCTTGGATCCTTTTCTGAGCGTAATTGGCCATCAGGTAACCTCTACTGAAACATTGAAATTATCGTATGCTCGATTTAGCAGTCTGAATGAATCTTTAACACCGCTTCCAAAAGTTTCACACCCAAATAATTCATTGAGGCTAAGTTATAATGAATTAAATGAGGTCAGTAAAGAATTGATTCCGAGAATAAAAATAAAAATGCCAAACGAAATCGTCGATCTACAACATCACCACATAAGTGCATATGTCGCCCTAATTTTATCACTTGGCGTGATAATATTTTATGTATGGAGACGTTTCCAAAAGAAATCACATCAATTAACTTCGCCATCGTCAAAGGACATCGACTTACCAGAGAGACCAGCGTTAACCAACTCCCCAAGAAGACATTACCAGACGCCTGTATCCGACGCCTTTGAGATCAACATTGGATGATGTTGAACACCTGTTCAACGGCCGGGAGTATGTTAGCGTACCACTTGAGTAGCTAAGCCACTTGATGTTCACGGACAGCGCCAGCTCTGCCTGAGCTACCTTTTCTATTTTTACTAACCCTAGCTTATTAACTCCTTGTGTGGGAGATAATTATGATGACACTGTACCTTTGTATATCTTAGAACATAAGCAATGCAATGTATTTTTAAATAACAGCCCCATACCACTTATTTGCTATGGTGCCCCCCTTGACTCTGAAAAACGTGTATATAAACCCGACCTTTTGCCCTAATAAAATCAGTACTCAAGCAATACTTGTGTATTCAACTACTCTGCGTTCTACGAGTGAGCATCGCTGTGTCTTTGGCCCTCATACGCATGATCCCTCCGAGTTAAACCAATTTAAGTGTTGGTTTAGAAACCTATCGTCACTAGAGTATGTTCTAGGGGCAACCATTCCTATAAATAATAAAAATAAAACTACAAAAAAATGTTCTACTCGTCAGATAGAATTTCAGAGAGATACAGAACTAATTTTATCGTTGCGTCCAACGACTGAGAGAAAAAATAACTTAAATTTTAAGTCAAATTTTATGTCACAACTTAAAAATGATTATACAAAAATTAATAAAATCGATCAAATGTGCTTCCCATCCTTTTCTGAGAAAGTGATTGAACCAAGACATTCTGCAAAACTATGAAGTTTGGAGGCTTTTACTGGTCACTTGAGTCATTGGTGCTTTAAGGGTGACATAAGGTCAAACTCTTTCTTTCAGGGTCTTGGGATTTCAGAAACCTATCTACTAGACTAAGATGTTGGTTTAGTAGGTATACGAAACACCAAGCAGGAAAAAGGAATATATCACGGAGACGCATTTTGGCAAGATTACATGCTAATGACAACTTAATCGACTTTATTTACTACGCCTCTTAAACTAATACAAACGGATGTAGCTAACGTACTTACAGATATCTGACATCGTAAACTTGATCCTGCACTGGACTCTCCCAATTTAGTTTATTGGTTTTGGTTATTTAAATTACTGCTATTAGAATCAACACAAGGGATCTGTGCACATAGGCAGTGTTAATATTAATTACATTTTCAAACTTCTTCCTTTAAAATGTTTTTTCACATCATATATCGCTTACATTATTTATTAGTACCATGCCCATTGGCTCTATTTTTTTACATATAAATTTTAAAGGCTATTGCTAGTAACTTTTAACGGTATTTACTATTTCGTTCGAAGCAGTCGGCATTTGTGGTCCGTTAATTTTTTCTCCTTATACTCGGATTTCAATAGCGGCACATGGTGGGCTTTTGCCTTGTTTCAGGTCAGATGATTCGTAGGAATTGTCGGTGGATAATTTCCACACAAATTTTCTCAGAGAAAATGTTTATTGCTTTGGTGATATCAGGCATTTAAATGGAAATTTTTTTTAGAGCATAGGAGCCCCTTCTATAGTTTTATATAAAAAGTTATTATTTATCCGACTAATTAAAGTCCCTCCATATTTTAAATAGTATCCGTTTCAGTCTATAGACTGTTGCGGTACAATTTAAATGTCTATACAAATCGTAGGATTTAAATTACAGATGAGTCCCTTGAATCCTCTAACAGTGTTCTCACGTTTTTGTTTGTTGAGCAATGTGAATAAGGGACATAATTTTTACCTAAGCTGCAATCTTCTTCCAACGACCCGTTTTTTACTTTTCCGTTGTGCATTTTGGGCAGAACTTAAGTGTAGCGAAACCAGCACAAAATCTGTACCGCTAGCTATGAAGGTGCATGAAACCAACTAACTAGTTATTAGGTTCGAATACCTTAACTATGTTTTCTAAAGAAGTCCCGACTATTCAATCAAATGTCGCGCAGTTAATGTGAATTTGAAAAACTTTCCCAAAAAACTACGCAATTAATTGTCGCACTGTTAATGTGAATTTGAAAAAGCTTACCCAAAAAACTGCTCCCAACAAATTTTGGTTGTTTGTTTAATTCTCTTGAGAGAAGTGCCGAGAGAGTCGTCAAGACATAATTAAAGTACGATAGCTCGTGATGGGAGAAATTAAGAAATTTTACGCGTATTGATAAAATTAAATTTATTAACAAGAAAGTAAGGATACCCATGCAGTTGTTAAAAATCTACTATATTTCGATTCTAGGCCTATTTTACTAACAACAATGAAGCTATGTCGATTTTACGCTGCATTTTGCCATCGTTTCTTTGCAGCAATATGATATTGTTGTCCGGTTTTAAATTAATAAAAACCATAATTCCATAATATTAAAATATTACCAAATCCCAAAAAAACAAAAAAATAATTAAACACAACAAAGTTATAATTTTTTTGAATTCTTTTTCCGATTGTTTCTATGGCAGCTATATGATATTGTTGTCCTATTTTAATTTAAGTTTACCATAATTCTGTATTATTAAAATATTACCAAATCCCAAAAAACAAAAAATTAAAAGCAACAAAGTTATAATTTCTTTGAATTCTTTTTTCCGATTGTTTCTATGGGAGCTATATAATATAGTCGCCCGATCCGGTTCGTTCCGACTTATATACTACCTGCAATAGAAAGACAACTTTTGGGAAAGTCTCAAGCAGATACCTTTAAAACTGAAGGACAAGTTTGAGTAGAAACGGACGGACGGACAGACGGACGGACAGACGGACATAGCTAGATCGACTCCCCTGGTGATACTGATCAAGAATATATATACTTAATAGGGTCGGAAATGTCTTCTTCACTGCGTTGCAAATTTTTGACTGAAATTATAATATATTAGCAGTAAACAATCTAAATCAATCGCAGCAAGATCGTCATTCGACATTGACTCCAAGTCCTCCACAAGAAAAAATTTCGTCTATTTAAGGTGAAGGTGACGTGTTTACATTTTTGTTCCTTTACTTTTATACGCCAGTCTGAAAGCCATTTCTCTACTGCATCTAGATGGGTCGCAAGTTGCGCTGAAGAGTGTTGTGGACATTTATATCGGCTGAGGATCGCGGTGTCGTCGGCAAACGTAGACATAGTCAGTTGTCTGCCCTATATCAGAAGTGTAGAGTAGGTATAAAGTTGGCCGAGAACGCTGCCTTGTAGAACTCCAGCTTCGATGTAATGTTTAGCTGACATGGAAGTATTGCATGTCGCAACAAATATCCTGTTGTAAAGATATGACTTCAAGAGGTTATGCGTGTTATTAGGGCTCATTTTTTTATTTTATGCATTAGGCCGTCAAGCCATACTCTGTAAAATGCTTGAGAGACGTCCAAAAATACCGCAGAGTAGTATTCCCTATTTTCAAATACACTTAGGATTTCTGATGTTATGCGGTTCATCTGTTCGATAGTTCCATGTTTTTCGCGAAATCCGAATTGATGGCTGGGATACTATTATGTCTTCTGAGGTATGGTATGATACGGGTTAGAAGGCATTTTTCAGCAGCCTGGAGATTTTATCGGATGTAGCTGCTCTTTTATAATTTTTATGACTTCGCATGGTCGAAATACAATTGGGTCGGCTCTTTGTCGCTTCGGGCCCAGCAACCTGCGGGGGTCCTTATTGGCGTAACCGTTACTGTTGCTCTATATAGCGCTGTTTGGATCTGTCTTCATCTTGTCGTAGTGCCTTGGTGAGTCGACGTGAAGCTTCTTTTAACTGTTGCTTTGCAGATGGCGATCGAAGTAATTGCCATTCCCGCCGGGGACAACGCTTTGCCAGAACTAGCTGCTCTATTTATGCATTCATGTGCTTTGTGTTATGTTTTGCCTTCGTGGTGTTGCGATTCGAGCCGCTGAAGCCAAAACTGACTCTAGCATGCTTACGGTTCTGTTGATGTCATCTTCGCCGGTTAGCTGTGGTGTAAGTTCAATATGCGAACTTTCGTATTTTTTTTATTTCAATTTGAAAATGATAAGTTTGCTTATTGCCCCAAACCCAATTGCAAACACAGCTATTGTACAACGCATAGTCGCAAACATATTGAATTTCTGCTACAAAAACAGGACGTTAACTAGAATGGTAACTGCTATAGAATTATGTCAAGCCCAATCGACAATTCTTCAAATCATTCAACAACTAGAATTTTCAGCTGCTGCGTAACCAAAAACGGTAGACAAGGAAAGCAATGTGTCATCATTATCTCCATGTTCCGAATAGGTTACATTATGACTATTTGGTCGGTCTCTGCAAATATGTAAGCCTAGAAAACAGGGATGATCACACAAACATGACTTGCTGGCTGTGAGAAAAAAAAATCTTCACCAATGCGATGGTTTTTCTGGTCAATCAAGAGATAATGTTATATTTTGCCTACGATCCTCAAAATCCGATTTAAATATTTTTTTCTGCTTTTTCCGGCTCGGGATTGGGGTTTTGTATTAAATTAAAAAAAACATTTTAAGTTAATTCCCAAATTTATCGGCAGAACTTCGACAAAGACGGTAGACGGGCAACTAGAAATAATATAAAAAAAAAAAATACTTTACATATTATTAATAACATTAACAAGAAAGGAAGTAAACTTCGGCAAGCCGAAGTTTATATACCCTTGCAGTTATTACAAAATATTACTAAAATCATTACTATGTCGATTTTGCGCTGCATTCTGCAATTGTTTCTATGGCACCTATTGTTATCCGATTTTGATCAAAGGAATATTTTGATAAATAGAAAAATGGGAAAAAAATTTTGTTTTAAATTTTAAATTTTATATATTTGTTGATTTTTCTATGGGAGCTATATGATATAGATGTCCGATTTTAATTTAATTAAACCGTAACCAAAAAAAAACACAACAAAAAATTAAAAACAACAAAGTTATACTTTTTTACATTTTTTTTCCGATTGTTCCTATGGGAGCTATATGGTATAGTCACCCGATACCGACATATATACTACGTGCAACAGAAAGACAACTTTTGGGAAAGTTTCAAGCAGATAGCTTTAAAACTAGAAACGGACATACGGACATGGCTAGATCGACTCTCCTAGTGGTGCTGATCAAGAATATATTTACTTTATAGGGTCGAAAATGTCTCCTTCACTGCGTTGCAGACTTTTGACTGAAATTATAATACCCTCTGAAAGGGTTTAAAAATAAATCGACGACAGTTTCAAAATGGAAAATAATATTTAATAAATCTATTTCTCAAAAGTTGGCATTACCATTAAGGAAAAGTTCAAGGGGTTGAATTTTATTGATTTGTTGATGATGATAGCCATATTCTATGACTAAGTAGAAATTTTCTTAGATTTTCTAGTGCTCAATAACAATTTTAAATAAGGTTTAAAGTTAAGTCTGAAGAACACCCCAACGTTATCGCGTTTCTGATAGTTCAGGTATATAGCAGCTATACGATATAGCCAGTCCCATCTTTCTAACTTAAGAAACACCAAAGCTATGTCATTTCCGATCAATCAGTTATATGTCAGCGATAGGTTATAGTCGGCCGTTCCCGGCCGTTCCGACTTATATACTGCGTGCAAAGGAACGAAGGGTGTGTGCAAAGTTTCAAGTCGATATCTTTAAAACTGAGCCAGTTCGCGTAGAAACAGACAGACGGACGAACATATATCAACTCAGGACGCGATTTTGACCAACATTTTAATACCCTCTGCAAGGGTATAACAAGAAAGGAAAGATTACCTCGGACGGAGCCGAGGTTGATATACCCTTGCAGAATATTCTGTGAATTATATTCTCCAAAATTATTTATATGACGCATTCTTAATACTCATAAAAAATCCCAACTTCCTAACCTTAGGAAGTTAACTTTCCTTTCTTGTTCATCTTACACTTCTTCGGTAATTCTTATGTAATGTTGTCCTGGTTTAAAACTGTCGCTGCTTCAAAATTAAGAGAGTAGCCGCTGGACTTACAGTGGGCCATAAGTGCACTTTTTTGTGTATTGGCTTGGTGTTATTATCTGATTTGTGTTGAGATAATCTAGTTTTTAGTTTGGATTTAGTTGTCCCTACATATACGCTCTCACATTTATCATAGTCATGGTCTCACATTTATAACATTGTTTTTCACAGACATTTGTATTGAAAAAGGAATTTATCATGGAGGCCCATTTTGTCAAGACTACATGCTAATGACAATTTAATTGACTTTATTTACTACGACTCTTAAACTAATAAAAACGGATATAGCTAACGTACTTACTGATATCTGACATCGTATAATTGGTCCTGTATGGGCTCTCCCAAGCAATTACAAGAACAACTATATACAATCCGAGATGTTTCACTATGAAAAAAAAGCTTCTTGTCCAAGCAGAAAATACAATTTAAAGTTAAATCATTGAGGACAGTCAGCATCATAAGAAATACTTGTGACATATTTCGGGTAACATTGCCGTTGCTGTCCACGGCAGCTCCGTAGGTTTATAGCATTATTCGAGGCCCGTCATGAAAGTCAAAAAGTTAGATTATGTTTGAGCTAAAGACGCCAGTAATAGCCGTCAACGCACACATAGACCAACTTCATCCAATTCCATCGCCGCATATTTTACTTTAGCTATTTTAACCCTGCTAATACCAACAACCTTTTTTCAGCTCTTTAGACCAAATTCTTTCTTCGGGAGGTGTAATTTAGTTTATTGGTTTTGGTTATTTAAATTACTGCTATTAGAATCAACACAAGGGATCTGTGCACATAGGCAGTGTTAATATTAATTACATTTTCAAACTTCTTCCTTTAAAATGTTTTTTCACATCATATATCGCTTACATTATTTATTAGTACCATGCCCATTGGCTCTATTTTTTACATATAAATTTTAAAGGCTATTGCTAGTAACTTTTAACGGTATTTACTATTTCGTTCGAAGCAGTCGGCATTTGTGGTCCGTTAATTTTTTCTCCTTATACTCGGATTTCAATAGCGGCACATGGTGGGCTTTTGCCTTGTTTCAGGTCAGATGATTCGTAGGAATTGTCGGTGGATAATTTCCACACAAATTTTCTCAGAGAAAATGTTTATTGCTTTGGTGATATCAGGCATTTAAATGGAAATTTTTTTTAGAGCATAGGAGCCCCTTCTATAGTTTTATATAAAAAGTTATTATTTATCCGACTAATTAAGGTCCCTCCATATTTTAAATAGTATCCGTTTCAGTCTATAGACTGTTGCGGTACAATTTAAATGTCTATACAAATCGTAGGATTTAAATTACAGATGAGTCCCTTGAATCCTCTAACAGTGTTCTCACGTTTTTGTTTGTTGAGCAATGTGAATAAGGGACATAATTTTTACCTAAGCTGCAATCTTCTTCCAACGACCCGTTTTTTACTTTTCCGTTGTGCATTTTGGGCAGAACTTAAGTGTAGCGAAACCAGCACAAAATCTGTACCGCTAGCTATGAAGGTGCATGAAACCAACTAACTAGTTATTAGGTTCGAATACCTTAACTATGTTTTATAAAGAAGTCCCGACTATTCAATCAAATGTCGCGCAGTTAATGTGAATTTGAAAAACTTTCCCAAAAAACTACGCAATTAATTGTCGCACTGTTAATGTGAATTTGAAAAAGCTTACCCAAAAAACTGCTCCCAACAAATTTTGGTTGTTTGTTTAATTCTCTTGAGAGAAGTGCCGAGAGAGTCGTCAAGACATAATTAAAGTACGATAGCTCGTGATGGGAGAAATTAAGAAATTTTACGCGTATTGATAAAATTAAATTTATTAACAAGAAAGTAAGGATACCCATGCAGTTGTTAAAAATCTACTATATTTCGATTCTAGGCCTATTTTACTAACAACAATGAAGCTATGTCGATTTTACGCTGCATTTTGCCATCGTTTCTTTGCAGCAATATGATATTGTTGTCCGGTTTTAAATTAATAAAAACCATAATTCCATAATATTAAAATATTACCAAATCCCAAAAAAAAAAAAAAATAATTAAAAACAACAAAGTTATAATTTTTTTGAATTCTTTTTCCGATTGTTTCTATGGCAGCTATATGATATTGTTGTCCTATTTTAATTTAAGTTTACCATAATTCTGTATTATTAAAATATTACCAAATCCCAAAAAACAAAAAATTAAAAGCAACAAAGTTATAATTTCTTTGAATTCTTTTTTCCGATTGTTTCTATGGGAGCTATATAATATAGTCGCCCGATCCGGTTCGTTCCGACTTATATACTACCTGCAATAGAAAGACAACTTTTGGGAAAGTCTCAAGCAGATACCTTTAAAACTGAAGGACAAGTTTGAGTAGAAACGGACGGACGGACAGACGGACGGACAGACGGACATAGCTAGATCGACTCCCCTGGTGATACTGATCAAGAATATATATACTTAATAGGGTCGGAAATGTCTTCTTCACTGCGTTGCAAATTTTTGACTGAAATTATAAAACCCTTTGCAAGGGTATAACAATAAAATTTTCGGGAGTCACTTGTAACTAAAGGCATAGGCTTGTGCAAGGGTATAACAATAAAATTTTCGGAAGTCACTTGTAAGTAAAGGCATAGGCTTGTGTACGGCTCCCGGCGTAGTTTTAGGAGTAAGGAGGAATACAAAACTAGCTTTTCGAGGTTAAGGTTGTCAGCAAGGAAGAAGCAGAAGCATTGGAAAAGTTATTGGCTTCAGGCAGTTGGACCGGTGTTGGGCGAAGTAGGTATATTAATATTTCGTTTGCTTCATGAAGATTCACTTTGCGACATGCTGAACATGAATCCAGAACTTTTAGAATCACCTATTCTGCCGTTATATATGCCGCTAATTACAGATGTTTCCCAATATATTAGCAGTAAACAATCTAAATCAATCGCAGCAAGATCGTCATTCGACATTGACTCCAAGTCCTCCACAAGAAAAAATTTCGTCTATTTAAGGTGAAGGTGACGTGTTTACATTTTTGTTCCTTTACTTTTATACGCCAGTCTGAAAGCCATTTCTCTACTGCATCTAGATGGGTCGCAAGTTGCGCTGAAGAGTGTTGTGGACATTTATATCGGCTGAGGATCGCGGTGTCGTCGGCAAACGTAGACATAGTCAGTTGTCTGCCCTATATCAGAAGTGTAGAGTAGGTATAAAGTTGGCCGAGAACGCTGCCTTGTAGAACTCCAGCTTCGATGTAATGTTTAGCTGTCATGGAAGTATTGCATGTCGCAACAAATATCCTGTTGTAAAGATATGACTTCAAGAGGTTATGCGTGTTATTAGGGCGCATTTTTTTATTTTATGCATTAGGCCGTCAAGCCATACTCTGTAAAATGCTTGAGAGACGTCCAAAAATACCGCAGAGTAGTATTCCCTATTTTCAAATACACTTAGGATTTCTGATGTTATGCGGTTCATCTGTTCGATAGTTCCATGTTTTTCGCGAAATCCGAATTGATGGCTGGGATACTATTATGTCTTCTGAGGTATGGTATGATACGGGTTAGAAGGCATTTTTCAGCAGCCTGGAGATTTTATCGGATGTAGCTGCTCTTTTATAATTTTTATGACTTCGCATGGTCGAAATACAATTGGGTCGGCTCTGTCTTTGTCGCTTCGGGCCCAGCAACCTGCGGGGGTCCTTATTGGCGTAACCGTTACTGTTGGCGGGATCAGTGTTGAGTGGGCTTTCCATAGTGGGAATTTTGAGCTGGATGGAGATAGTTGCTCTATATAGCGCTGTTTGGATCTGTCTTCATCTTGTCGTAGTGCCTTGGTGAGTCGACGTGAAGCTTCTTTTAACTGTTGCTTTGCAGATGGCGATCGAAGTAATTGCCATTCCCGCCGGGGACAACGCTTTGCCAGAACTAGCTGCTCTATTTATGCATTCATGTGCTTTGTGTTATGTTTTGCCTTCGTGGTGTTGCGATTCGAGCCGCTGAAGCCAAAACTGACTCTAGCATGCTTACGGTTCTGTTGATGTCATCTTCGCCGGTTAGCTGTGGTGTAAGTTCAATATGCGAACTTTCGTATTTTTTATACCCTTGCAGAGGGTATTATAATTTTGGTCAGAAGTTTGTAACGCAGTGAAGGAGACGTTTCCGACCCTATAAAGTATATATATTCTTGATCAGGATCACCTCCTGAGTCGATATAGCCATGTCCGTCTGTCCGTCTGTCCGTCTGTTTCAATACCGTTTGCGAGCTCAGTTTAAAAGCTAGCGATCTGAAACTTTCACACTCGTCCTAAAACATGTGTACGCAGATCAAGTTTGAAAATCGCCCCGATCGGACGTCTATATCCTATAGCTCCCATAGGAACAATCGGATATAACTTTCAAGAATGGAAGATATTTCGCGCAGTGTAAAAGCATTTAACATAAATCTTTCCAAATCTTATTTTTTTATGCATACCTTGATCAGGGTAAAAGCGCTTGGCGATCGGACGTCTATATCCTATAGCTCCCATAGGAACAATTCGGTGAAATCGGTCCAAATTTGTTGGTTTTCTGAATTTTTCACGTAGTGTGTAAGCTACTGACATAAATTTTTCCAAGTCTTATTTATTTACGCATATCTTGATTAGGGTAAAAGCGCTTGCCGATCGGACGTCTATTTCTTATAGCTTCCGTAGGAAAAATAGTTAAAGGCTGCGAAAGTATCCCTTTTTTTCTATTTTATATGACATTTTTGCAGTATAAAAGCAATTGACATCAAACGACGCAAATCTAGTTTATTTATGTATACCTTATTCCTATCGCTACTTTTTCAGTTTTAGCAATTTCGGCAAAGTCTGCAAGGGTATTAAAACTTCGGCTTGCCGAAGTTAGCTTCCGTCCTCGTTTTATTTCAATTTGAAAATGATAAGTTTGCTTATTGCCCCAAACCCAATTGCAAACACAGCTATTGTACAACGCATAGTCGCAAACATATTGAATTTCTGCTACAAAAACAGGACGTTAACTAGAATGGTAACTGCTATAGAATTATGTCAAGCCCAATCGACAATTCTTCAAATCATTCAACAACTAGAATTTTCAGCTGCTGCGTAACCAAAAACGGTAGACAAGGAAAGCAATGTGTCATCATTATCTCCATGTTCCGAATAGGTTACATTATGACTATTTGGTCGGTCTCTGCAAATATGTAAGCCTAGAAAACAGGGATGATCACACAAACATGACTTGCTGGCTGTGAGAAAAAAAATCTTCACCAATGCGATGGTTTTTCTGGTCAATCAAGAGATAATGTTATATTTTGCCTACGATCCTCAAAATCCGATTTAAATATTTTTTTCTGCTTTTTCCGGCTCGGGATTGGGGTTTTGTATTAAATTAAAAAAAACATTTTAAGTTAATTCCCAAATTTATCGGCAGAACTTCGACAAAGACGGTAGACGGGCAACTAGAAATAATATAAAAAAAAAAAATACTTTACATATTATTAATAACATTAACAAGAAAGGAAGTAAACTTCGGCAAGCCGAAGTTTATATACCCTTGCAGTTATTACAAAATATTACTAAAATCATTACTATGTCGATTTTGCGCTGCATTCTGCAATTGTTTCTATGGCACCTATTGTTATCCGATTTTGATCAAAGGAATATTTTGATAAATAGAAAAATGGGAAAAAAATTTTGTTTTAAATTTTAAATTTTATATATTTGTTGATTTTTCTATGGGAGCTATATGATATAGATGTCCGATTTTAATTTAATTAAACCGTAACCAAAAAAAACACAACAAAAAAATTAAAAACAACAAAGTTATACTTTTTTACATTTTTTTCCGATTGTTCCTATGGGAGCTATATGGTATAGTCACCCGATACCGACATATATACTACGTGCAACAGAAAGACAACTTTTGGGAAAGTTTCAAGCAGATAGCTTTAAAACTAGAAACGGACATACGGACATGGCTAGATCGACTCTCCTAGTGGTGCTGATCAAGAATATATTTACTTTATAGGGTCGAAAATGTCTCCTTCACTGCGTTGCAGACTTTTGACTGAAATTATAATACCCTCTGAAAGGGTTTAAAAATAAATCGACGACAGTTTCAAAATGGAAAATAATATTTAATAAATATATTTCTCAAAAGTTGGCATTACCATTAAGGAAAAGTTCAAGGGGTTGAATTTTATTGATTTGTTGATGATGATAGCCATATTCTATGACTAAGTAGAAATTTTCTTAGATTTTCTAGTGCTCAATAACAATTTTAAATAAGGTTTAAAGTTAAGTCTGAAGAACACCCCAACGTTATCGCGTTTCTGATAGTTCAGGTATATAGCAGCTATACGATATAGCCAGTCCCATCTTTCTAACTTAAGAAACACCAAAGCTATGTCATTTCCGATCAATCAGTTATATGTCAGCGATAGGTTATAGTCGGCCGTTCCCGGCCGTTCCGACTTATATACTGCGTGCAAAGGAACGAAGGGTGTGTGCAAAGTTTCAAGTCGATATCTTTAAAACTGAGCCAGTTCGCGTAGAAACAGACAGACGGACGAACATATATCAACTCAGGACGCGATTTTGACCAACATTTTAATACCCTCTGCAAGGGTATAACAAGAAAGGAAAGATTACCTCGGACGGAGCCGAGGTTGATATACCCTTGCAGAATATTCTGTAAATTATATTCTCCAAAATTATTTATATGACGCATTCTTAATACTCATAAAAAATCCCAACTTCCTAACCTTAGGAAGTTAACTTTCCTTTCTTGTTCATCTTACACTTCTTCGGTAATTCTTATGTAATGTTGTCCTGGTTTAAAACTGTCGCTGCTTCAAAATTAAGAGAGTAGCCGCTGGACTTACAGTGGGCCATAAGTGCACTTTTTTGTGTATTGGCTTGGTGTTATTATCTGATTTGTGTTGAGATAATCTAGTTTTTAGTTTGGATTTAGTTGTCCCTACATATACGCTCTCACATTTATCATAGTCATGGTCTCACATTTATAACATTGTTTTTCACAGACATTTGTATTGAAAAGGAATTTATCATGGAGGCCCATTTTGTCAAGACTACATGCTAATGACAATTTAATTGACTTTATTTACTACGACTCTTAAACTAATAAAAACGGATATAGCTAACGTACTTACTGATATCTGACATCGTATAATTGGTCCTGTATTGGCTCTCCCAAGCAATTACAAGAACAACTATATACAATCCGAGATGTTTCACTATGAAAAAAAAGCTGCTTGTCCAAGCGGAAAATAAAATTTAAAGTTAAATCATTGCGGACAGTCAGCATCATAAGAAATACTCGTGACATATTTAGGGTAACATTGCTGTTGCTGTCCATGGCAGCTCCGTAGGTTTATAGCATTATTCGAGGCCCGTCATGAAAGTCAAAAAGTTAGATTATGTTTGAGCTAAAGACGCCAGTAATAGCCGTCAACGAACACATAGACAAACTTCGTCCAATTCCACCGCCATATTCTGTTTTAGCTATTTAGAATCTGCAAATAGCTTTTCGCTCTTCACAGTGAACGGTCGTGTTTTTGTTTTGCGCTCCGAATTTTCATTTTTCTTGTTGAAACCACCGGGGCTTACTTTAATCTTTTTTAACGTTTCTGCACCTTTAAGTGTCTTTTAACAACTTTCCGTTCGCTTCGCGAGTGCATCGTTATTAACTTGTGTTTTTAAATTAAAAATTAATTCGGTGCTGTTTTGTTGTTATTGTTTTCTATTGCCTCCCTTTTCAGTTTTTCTCTTCGTCGTTGGGCGCTGTTGGAACGGCACGCTCTCCAACGGTAATATCTCTCTGAGGTGTCTTATACCGGAGTTAATCGATTAATAATCCCACTCTATCTCTCTTTTCGTTTCTCTCGTTTCGTGGTGCCTAACATCAAAGTTAATCGATGTTTCGCTCCCGCTCTTTCGCTCTTGGCTATTCTGGCCTGGTTCGTGATGCCATCGATAAGAGGAGTGTCTTACGCCACTACTGCGATGAATGCAACGTATACGAGAACCAGGCAATATCTATTAGGCGGCTTACAAAAAGCAGTGTTACGAAATTAATCCGGAACTGCCGTAAAAATACGGACCTGCTCGTGGCGCTTGAATCGCAGCTCACTAGTCGCATGCTAGCTGAGCCTGATTCCCCAAAGCGCAATAAAGTCCCGGTCGGTGGGAATTCTTTGACAAGAGCAGTGCAACCTGCTGCCCGCGATTCGATTCCAGCTCAGCTGCCAATCTTAGGTGTCACTCAAATCGTACTAAAATCGGGTGCAAAAAGTGATTCGGTACCCGAAGTTGCTGGAACTAATGTGGCCCTGCTAGGTTCTTCCGCTCTGTCTGATCAAAATAAAGTAGTGGCCCCAACACCTCATGTGGACTTAACGTCCGGAATACCGGCCGATACCGGTAGTACAGATACAAAAAGGGTTGCATGTGTTGTACCAAAATCGGTTACTTGTGTTCGGGTGATCCAGCTAAAACATGTATTTGTTTCACGGCTCGCCCCAGACCTCTCATCTCTGGATATTACGGCTTATATCCGTAACAAAATCTAAGTTGATGATTTGAAGGACGAACAATTTAAATTTTCTTATGCTAGGAAAGTATCATCATTTAAGATTGGTATTCCTTGTGCTCTTTTTGCATCTGTGTGTTCCACCAGATTCTGGCCCGAGGGCATATTTGTAAAAGAGTACGAAGCTAAGAGAAAAAAGAATAGTTCAGGAGAAATGGAAAATACCATTAAAGAACCATCCCAAGCGCCCGTCACATCCTCTTCTATCCCAAAAAACTGGCCTCTTCTTACTAAGTGAGCTGACTAAATTGTACTTGGATAGTTTTTCTTTCCCATATAGTATTATGGTATGTACAGAGACCTGGTTAAGGCCGGATATTCATAGCTCCGAAATTCTCCCGGGTAAGTACACAATTTTCAGGCTTGATCGTCCGTCCAGACGGGGAGGTGGAGTCCTGATAACTAATGATTCAACCCATTCGTCTGAATTACTAACTTTCGAAGAATTTTATGACATCGAATTCCTAGGTATAAAATTATCGTTTCCCGGTAGTTTTGTATATATTTCTTGTTCATATATCCCACCATCATCTGAGTTCCCTATTTACGCAAATCACCTTTCCGTTATTCAGTCCATTTCCAAAAAACTGTCAGATCGAGATCAGTTAATAGTATTGGGTGATTTTAATATACCTAGTGCGACATGGTCCCCTGACGAAAACTCTAACATTTTACTTCCTTTAGCGCAGCATGACTTTATTGACGGCTTGCTTGACATTGCGCTATCCCAAGTGAGCCATGTTAAGAACTCCTTAGGACGTTTACTGGACTTGTGTTTTGTTTCAAATTCAGAAGGCGTTTGCCTATCAAGAACGTCACCACTTACACAACCAGAAGATCCTTATCATCCAACTCTAGAGCTGACTGTAGACGCAAGAACAGAGCTAAATAAGAATTACTTGATACCTGAAATACTGTGGGATCTCATTGTATCGTTCTTAGATAATAGGGAGTTTGCTGTAGATATATGTGGACACCGTTCTGGACTTCGCCCAATTCCTGCTGGTGTCCCGCAGGGATACGTCCTTGGTTCGGTCCTGTATAAAATTTACACTTCGATTCTTCCAAACCCAGTTGCCCGTGGTACACTCCTGGCCACATTAAAAAAATACGTCTTCACAGAGAACGGTCGTGTTTTTGTTTTGCGCTCCGAATTTTCATTTTTCTTATTGAAACCACCGGGGTTTACTTAAATCTCTTTAACGTTTCTACACCTTTAAGTGTTTTCTAACAACTTTCCGTTCCGTTTAGTAAACAAAAAGTTTTTATCATAATTTAATTCGGTGCTGGTTTGTTGTTATTGTTTTCTATTGCCGCTCTTTTCAGCCCTTCTCTTCGTCGTTGAGCGCTGTTGGAACGGAACGCACTCCAACGGTAATATCTCTCAGAGGTGTTTTATACCGGAGTTAATCGGTTAATAATCCCGCTCTCTCTCTCTTTTCGTTTCTATCTCGCTTCGTGATGCCTAACATCAAAGTTATTCGGTGTTTCGCTCCTGCCCTGTTGCTCTTCTTGATCTCTCATTAAAAAGTTATTGAGCTCTTGCTATTTTTTGTCCGCTATAGGACACAGTGGTCCGTGGTCAGCGAAAATGGCTTTCGGTTCATTGAAAAATTGCAAGAAAGTTATCTCGGCTGGACAGCAAACTATTCCCTGCCATACATGTGATAAAATTTATCACGCAAAGTGTCTTGGCTATTCTGGCCTGGTTCGTGATGCCATCGATAAGAGGAGCGGCCTACGCTGCTACTGCGATGAATGCATTGTATACGAGAACCAGGCAATATCTATTAGGCGGCTCACAAAAAGCAGTGTTACGGTATTAATCCGAAACTGCCGTAAAAATGCGGACCTGCTCGTGGCGCTTGAATCGCAGCTCACTAGTCGCATGCTAGCTGAGCCCGATTCCCCAGAGCGCAAAAAAGTCGCGGTCGGTGGGCATTCTATGGGAGGTGCTGTGCAACCTGCTCCCCGCGATTCGATTCCAGCTCAGCTGCCAATCTTAGGCGCACTCAAATGGTACTAAGATCGGGGGCAAAAAGTGATACGGTATCCGAAGTTGCTGGAATCGATGTGGCTCCGCTAGGTACTTCCGCTCTGTCCGATCAAAAAAAAGTAGTGGCCCCAACACCTCATGTAGACTTAACGTCCGGATTACCGGCCGATACTGGTTGTACAGATACAAATTCTGTAGTACCAAAAAGGGTTGTATGTGTTGTACCAAAAACGGTTACTTGTGTTCGGGTGACCCAGCTAAAACATGTATTTGACCTCTCATCTCTGGATATTACGGCTATATCCGTAACAAAATCCAAGTTGATGATTTGAAGGTCGAACAATTTAAATTTTCTTATGCTAGGAAAGTATCATCATTTAAGATTGGTATTCTTTGTGCTCTTTTTGCATCTGTGTGTTCCACCAGTTTCTGGCCCGAGGGCATATTTGTAAAAGAGTACGAAGCTAAGAGACAAAAGAATAGTTCAGGGGAAATGGAAAATACCATTAAAGAACCATCCCCAGCGCCCTCACATCCTCTTCTGTCCCAAAAAACTAGCCTCCTCCTTTCTTCTTTGCTATCAGAATACAAGAGGCTTACTTAGTAAGCTGACTAAATTGTATTCGGATAGTTTTTCTTTCCATATAATATTATGGTATGTACAGAGACCTGGTTAAGGCCGGATATTCTTAGCTCCGAAACTCTAGGCTTGATCGTCAGTCCAGACGAAGAGGTGGAGTCCTGATTGCTGTCGACTCCACCTTTTCATCTGAATTACTAACTTTCGAAGAATTTTACGACATCGAATTCCTAGGTATAAAATTATCGTTTCCCGGTAGTTTTATATATACATATTACTTGTTCATATATCCCACCATCATCTGAGTTCCCTATTTACGCAAATCACCTTTCCGTTATTCAGTCCATTTCCAAAACTGTCAGATCGAGATCAGTTAATAGTATTAGGTGATTTTAATATACCTAGTGCGACATGGTCCCCTGACGAAAATTTTGATATTTTACTTCCTTTAGCGCAGCATGACTTTATTGACGGCTTGCTTGACATTGCGCTATCCCAAGTAAACCATGTTAAGAACTGCTAAGGACATTTACTGGACTTGTGTTTTGTTTCAAATTCAGAAGGCGTTTGCCTATCAAGAACATCACCACTTACACAACCGGAAGATCCTTATCCTCCAACTCTAGAGCTGACTGTAGATGCAAGAACAGAGCTAAATAAAAAGTCTAAAAAGTCGGTTAAACGAATCCGCTGCTTTCGTAAGGCAAACTTTCATCTTTTAAATACTTTTATATCTGGCTATGACTGGTCCGAATTTTATTCATGGACTAACATGGTTGAGGCCGTTAATATCTTTTATAATGCATTGAACTCATTCTTTTATCCGTGTGTTCCGTTATACTATCCGTCAATTTCAAATAAACCTCGACGGTTTAATAAGGAGTTGTCACACCTAAAAAATATTTAGTCCAGACTTTTCAATAAATTTAAAATATCCGGTTCACAATCTGCCTTCTCTCGATACCTAAGGGCTCGGTCCAATTTTACCGTGCTGAAGTCCGGTGTTATAAAAGCTATCTGACTCGTTGTAGGGTTCAATTTTCACAAGATCCAAAACAGTTTTATAATTTTGTTAACACTAAGCGTAAATACTGATCAGGCGATTGCCGATCTGTTTGCCCAGTTTTTCCAGACAACATATTCAGTTTCATCAAAGTCAAACTTAATTTTTTGTCCGAGGTTAAGCGAAAGCTCCCTTCGCTTGGATCTCGATAGACTTAAACCAGTCTATTCACCTGGTCCGGACGGAGTTCCAGGCTGCTTGCTTAATTACTGTGCTGAAACTCTGTGCAGAGGTCTAGCACAAATTGTTGAAATTGTCTTTGAAAACTTCTGATTTCCCACTTATTTGGAAGGAGTCATATGTTATTCCCCTTCATAAGAAAGGAAATAAATCGAATACAAGTAATTACAGAGGTATATCCAGATGATCCGCCATCACAAAGCTTTTCAAAAACGTTATTACAACCCCACTTGCAACATCTTTGTAGATCAATTATATCTCCATGTCAACATTGATTTATAAGGCGAAGATCACTTACCCGCCCAACCGACCGAGGGGCGCAGCCGTGTATCGTACGGCACGATTCGCCAGAAGATAGACGCGAGATAGGAAAATATAGATTAAAGTCCGGGGAAAATATTAATAGTAAGATCAATCTTGTGCCAATGAAGCAAGTATTACACGTTTTAGGAGCGGCAGAGAGTCAAGATTTGAGATTACAGGAAAAAGTCTATTATAGTCAGAACATAATACTCTGAAAGGCTCAAGCAAGGCATCGTTCTACGGTTGGCTGGGGAGGGTAAATTAATCAACAGAAGTCTATTAGAATAAAAAGTCAAGTTAAAATTTGCATCCCAGTTTTTTTGTACAGATTCAATACGACCAATATGTATTCCGTATTGTGGATTTCAGACGGGAGACCCTTACTCCAGACTCCGGACTAGCGAAATAAATAAAGTTTTATTCAAATAAGGATCAACGAATTCTTTTGACCACCTTTTAATAAATCCAAGCACTCCTCTGGCTTTATTAACCATGGACGAAATTTGATAAGAAAATTTATTTTAGGGTCCAAGAGAAGCCAAGATCGTTTACAAGAGTTATTCTATCCAAAGAGCTGCCACTTAACGTGTAAGTCGCTTATATCGGATTGGCCCAATAAAATGTCATCAGCTTGCACTTGGAACCGTTTAAATTTAGTAAACTATCTCGGCACCAGTTTTGAAAATAATCTAGATCGGCAGGAAATGTCCTTATACTGCAGGCATAACTTAACATCATCTGCGTACATAAGTACGCGAGAATGACTTATAATTGAGGAAATATCGTTAATAAATAATTTAAAAAATAACGGAACCAGATGGCTCCCTTGTGGGACACCGGAGGTGACACGGAGAATTTCAGATATTTAATTTTTAAAAAGGACCCTTTATGACCTGCCATTCAGATAACTTGAGATCCATCTAAGAAGATCAACTGGAAAACCTAACAAGTCAAGTTTTTGAACTAGAAGTAAGTGATTTACAGAGTCAAATGCTTTACTAAAGTCAGTGTAAATTACGTCTGTTGAAGCCCTTTATAACAAATGTAGTAAGCTATAGAAGGTTTGTGATTGTGGATCTACGTTTAATAAATCCTTGTTGACACGGAGAAATGATTGATCTACAAAGGTGCTGCAAATGAGGAGTAATGATTTTTTCAAAAAGCTTAGCTGAAAACTTAGAAATACCTCTGTAGTTACTGGCTTCAAACTTATTACCTTTTTTGAAAAGAGGAATAACAAATGATTCCCTCCAAATATTGGGAATTGGGAAGTTTCTAGAGATAACGTAAACAACTTATGAAGAGGTTTGCACAATACCTAAGCACGTTCCCAGGAATACCATCGGACTCTGGCGAATAAACAGGCTTAATACGAAGAAGATCCAAAAGAAGAGACCTTTCTGTTAAAGTGGGACAGAATATGAGGTCTGACTTGTATATGGTGAAAGAATAAGGCTGTGATGAATAATCTAAAGTAGAGTGAGTCGTTAAAAAAAAATTGGGCAAATCGGGTATTGCCTGATCGTATAGTAGTACCACGAAACACAGGAATAAAAAAATGAGTTTATTGCAGTGTAAAAAACATTAACTTGTAAGGATGCTAATCACGGGCCAGGATACACACAAAGTCGTACCAGGGTCCTCCACAGAAATATTTATATATTTGCGGGGACAGACAGGACGGGTGGCCAAAATTGTTGGGCATGGGGAGATTAGGAGGTGGGGGAGGGGTGCAGTTAGCCGGCCCCGTAAGCTCGGGTGCCGACCGTTCCGCAGCCCTACCGGGGTGAGGATCTCGAGGAAGTGGTCTCCACGGCCGCGGCGTTTGCGACCCCGAAAACCCGGGTGCCGCTCCTGCCTTGGCTGCCGAGCCACGGGGGGAAGGGGAGGTGATTTCTATTGCCGCGGCATTTGCGACCCGGGTGCCGCCCGGGTGCCGCTCGCGCTTTGGCTGCCGAGCCACGTGAGGAACTTGGGGTGGTCTCCACGGCCGCGGCGTTTGCGACCCCGAAAACCCGGGTGCCGCTCGCGCTTTGGCTGCCGAGCCACGTGAGGAACTTGGGGAGGGAGAGGGAGGAAACCTTGCCAGAAAAGCGCCGAACTAAATGTTGCGTTAATTATTTTATTTCCCCTTTAACATAAAAGGTTCCTAGCTCTATCCCCTATCTGTCTCACCGCCACGAGAATTGCTTCCCATAGGGTTCGGGCCGAGGCCAGTCTCACCAGCTCCTCCTGTTCCTTCATCATCATGGAGTCCCGGCTATCCATGAGGGCGGGCCCCCATGGGTCTCCTTATCCTGGGCAGCCGGTAGTGGTAGCTCTTGGCTGAGCTCCGCCAAGTCCCAGACACGAGGTGTCGCTATAACTCCGAGACGCACGTCCGATCGCTACTGGTGTCAAAAACCAACTCCCCGATCGGCGAGCAGAGGGGCGTTCGCGAGCCGTCCTCGGCTGCCGATCCCTTTGCTGCTCATCGCGCAAGGGCGCCCTTCGGGTGTAGATCGCCGATGCTGTTCGGCTCTGCCGGTGTTGGTGGTGTTGTCGTTGACGGCGGTGTGGTCGCTGACGGCGGTGTTGTCGCTGACGGCGGGCTAGCTAGCCTGTCCGTGTACATGTCGATCTGGTGGTGTAGCCCTTATGCTAATATTTAAAAATGCCCTTCATGGGACTTTATGCTGTCGCTTATACTACCTTATTGCCTACAAACTTATTACTATAGTTTTAATCCTAATCTTAACCTATAAGGATATATATATAAATTTGTACATTTTGTGAGTTTCGGCTCCTCACACTCCATCCCTTCCTCGGAAGTGGATGCGGACGTATGCTCCTCGTTGGGTCACCTGTACCCGGTAATGGTCCCCTCCGGCTTCGGCCAAGAAACGCAAGTTTCGGCCATTCGCGCCGCGGATACGCTCCCGTATTAGATTATCGCCAAGCGTCCGTTGCGGGTAGCGGGGCTACGCGCTGGATGGGCCGGTTGGTGACGGTGCGTCCTAGCACGACGTCGAAACTCCCTCGTGGAGACGGAGCTCGGGCTGGCGGCGCGCAGGTGTTTGCGGCCGCGATGGTAATCCTGGTAATCCTGGTACGGTCGTTAAGTCTTCAAAACTTGATGGCGTTGTTACTGCTGGGCGTCGTAGGCAACATGGTCGTCGTTGAGACTGGTGATATCTGCCTGACCTGTCTACTCCAGCTTGTTGCCGCTGTCCTCGTCGCCGTCTTGGTGGTATGGTTTTAAATTGTTAATACTTGCTGTACGGCGTCGGAGAGTCGTGGGCTCCAGCAGCCGCACTATGTTCGGGGACACGAACTTTATGACTTTGTAAGGCCCGTCGAACTTTGCAGATAGCTTAGCGGCGTTGGATAGCACATGCCGGCGCGCGAGGACGAGAGCGCCCAAAGCTGGCCTCCATTCTCGTCGTCGCAAATTATAGTGCCGACCCTGCTCGGCGGTGGCACGCTCAGCATTGTCACGGGCAACTTTGAAGATGCCGTGCAGCTGTTGACTTCGTTCTTCAGGCGGGATTAATGCTGTTCCCCGTCCTGGCGTCACCTCGTCGTAGAGTGCAGGTGTTGTCCTGCACCTGCGCTTGCTGGATGGTTGCGAGCAGTTGACGTGACAAGGCGTCGGCGACCAAGTTTTGTGTCCCACGTCGATAGTTGATATCGTACTGGAACTGCTGTAGTTCCAACGCCCACCGAGCTATCCGGCCCGTGGGGTTGTCGATGGAGTTTAACCACTTTAGTGAGTGGTAGCATCGCATCTTGCGGATTGCGCACACTATCGCGAGACACTCTTTCTCCATTACGGAGTAATTTTGCTCGACTTGTTGAGCCGGCGACTGGCATAAGCGATGACCCGTTCTTGCTGCTCTATGGTTTGGGTCAGCACGGCTCCAATGCCTTAGTCGCTGGCGTCGGTTTGGAGAACACGGAAAAATCCGCGAAATCCGGGCAGACAAGGATCGGGGCATCCGTCAACAGCTCCTTCAGTCCCTGGAAAGCCTGCTCCTGTTTGGCTGACCATTCCCACTTTCGGTCTTTCTTAAGGAGGGAAGTCATTGGTTCCACTACCTTGGCGAAATTCGGTAGAAAGCACCTGTACCAGGACGCTATGCTCCCGTATGGAGGAAATTTTATCCCTGTCGGTGTGTATCCCGGCTTCACTGATCACGTGGCCAAGTGTTGGAAAAATTGACACTTGTCCCGATTCAGACGGAGGTTGGCTTCCATCAGGCGTCTGAATACCTCTCGCAAGTTCTGGACGTGTTCCTTGAGCGTGGAACCGATTACGATGATATCGTCGAGGTATGCGAAGGCGTGTGGCTCCATGTCCGGGCCGATCACTGTGTCGAGGGCACGTTGAAATGTCGCCGGGGCCGAGAGTAGGCCGAAAGGCATCACCTTCCAGTGGAATAATCCACGGCCAGGGACAGTGAACGCCGTGCATTCACGGCTGTCAGGCGCTACTGGTATCTGCCAGTAACCATTTTTGAGATCCAGCGTTGACATGAAACGGGCGTGGCGTAGCCGCTCTATGGTGCGGATTCTCGGCACCGGATATGCATCGGGTATCGAGTTGTCGTTCAGTTGCCTGTAGTCGACGCACATCCGGACGTCTCCGTTTTTCTTAGCGGCGATGACGATCGGCGCGCTATGTGGACTTTTGGATGGCTCGATCCTACCGTCGCGGAGCAGCTCGTCGATCTGTTTGTCGATGACGGCCCTCATCGCAGGATTCCTCTGGTGGTACCTCTGCTTGATCGTTTTGTCATTCCGCATAATGATGCTATGTTCGGCGATGTGGGAGACGCCAGCTAGGGTGTCAAACCGAGAGAGTTCTCGTTCGAGAAATGCTCCTAACGGCTTTGGGTGGTGTGTGCGTCAGCAAGGCGGCTTTTGGATGCGTCCGTGGGGCGGCTTTGGGTGGTGTGTGCGCCATCGTGGCGGCTTTTTGATGCGTCCGTGGGACGGCTTTGGGTGGTGTGTGCGCCATCGTGGCGGCTTCTCCCTGCGTCGATGTATGTACGTATGTATGTGAGATATTATTGAATACTGTTTATTAATATTATTTCGCGGTGCACAGGTAATGAATAACAATTGGCTTATATTAAATTGCTGGATTAATGCTGCTGTTTTCTGCTGACTTTTCAAACACGTTCGGCTGCTTCGATTCTCTTCTGCTACTGTCCTGTTCGGCTGCTACTTCTTCTGCTGTTACTCTGCTGTACGGCTTCTGCTGCTGTTAACCAGTGTGCCTTTAGTAGATCTGCTTGCCTACTCTCTGTTACATTCGGTCATCCTGATTAGTCATCAGTCCCTGATGACCATGCCTCCTCGTTGTGTACAGAAAAAATTTTTGGGTCCCTCGACGTCTGCTGCTTTTCGTACATTATAGCGTCCGCCTCGTTTCACTTCTGTTATTTCGTATGGACCTAAAAATTCGCTAGCCATCTGTCTCCCAGCTACGAATTGCGTTTTCCGGATGGCGACGAGATCTCCAACTTTGTATCCGTACTCGCATTTTTGCTTTTTATCAAAATATTATCTTTTGCTTCTTGTCGCATCTTCTTTCTTTCGTCATCAAAGTTATCAACCATCTCATTTTCTAGTAGTTGAAGTATATTGCTATCTGGTCTAAAACGCATTTTTATCCCGATCAGCAGCTCAAATGGAGAACGCTTTGTAGATTCATGAACTGTGCCATTGATAGCCATCTGAACTCGAGGTACAATCTTGTAACATCTTCCAGGTTCCTCCGACGACACCTTTGAAATAATGCTCAGGATAGATCGGTTTACACGTTTTATTTGTCCATTGCCTCTTGGAACTCCTGTGGTGCTCCAAACGTGTTCGATGTTTTCTTCCTTCACAAATTCCTCAAAGCTAGACGACGTAAATGCTGCTCCGTGATCGCTTACTATACGAGCCGGATTACCAAAGATGTCCGACCATTCCCGTAACTTCTTGAGGACTTCGTCTGCACCTGTTGTTTTGGTGGGATACATCCATACGAACTTGCTAAAGCTGTCAACCATCGCGTAGATGTACTTGTAGTGCTTTGAAGTAGCATCCATTGGTCCCAGATGGTCTACGTGTATAGTATAAAGCGGCTCTGATCCTTTGTCGATTTGATGCAAAAATCCATCTTTTTTGCCCAACTTTTTGTTGTAGATTATACATTTCATACAGTTTCCTAGAATCTGCTGTACCTTTCCTTCTAGATGTGGGATCCAATAACTCTGCTGTATGGCATGCATTGTCTTTTGTACGGCAAAGTGGCCTGCATTGTGCGCCTCTGTTATTATCTCTCTCTCCAGCGATTTCGGTATTACAAGCTTGAAGTTAGTACCGAGTATGTACTGACGGAATTTTTTGCATGCGAGAAAAATAGCTTTGGTTTCATGTATATAGCTATGCTGGCGTGCTTCAGACTCCGAGGTTTTCTTGCTCCAGAATAAGACCGGATACAATTGTCCTTCATGCCACTGTAGCAGCGTAGCTGCGAACCCATCCTTCGACGCGTCGGTGTGTATCTCGGTTTTTGCATTCCTGTGGTAGAGTCTTAGCACCGGCTCGCTCACCAATGCTTCCTTTAATATGGCGACCGCCTGTTGTTCTTCCAGACCCATTTTAAATTTAACGTCTTTTCGCAGCAAATTCGTTAGTGGTTTTGCGATCAGTGAATAGTTTTTTATAAACTTACGGAAAAACCCAGTTAATCCCAAAAACGACTGCACCGCCCTGATGTTTTGCGGCATTGGAAACTTTCTAATGGCTTTGGTTTTCTCCGGTCCTGGCTTAATTTCTCCTCCTCCAAGTTGATGTCCCAAAAATGTTATTGAGGACTGCAGGAATCGAAATTTTTTCCACTTCATCTTCAGCCCGTATTCAGCTGCTACATCTAAGACCTTCTTTAGCTTTTCCAGGCATTCTTCAGCAGTTTCGGCGTGTATAACAATGTCGTCCATGTAAAGATCCAGAATGTTTTCATTTATGAGGTTTTGCAACACATGACCAATGAAGCGGATGAAGACTGCTGGCGAATTGCAAAAACCGAAAGGCGCTCGATTGAATTCAAAAAGGCCCTCCTTCGTTATGAACGCTGTATACTTCTTGCTGCTTTCTTCGACTGGAACGTGAAAGAAACCATTTTCCAAGTCCATTATGGTGTAAATTTTTGAATTTTCCAGTTTTTCAAGCACATCTTCAACGATTGGAACGGGGAAGCAATCTTTTAGCACCATCTTGTTCAACTGGCGATAGTCCACGCAGACCCTGTTGCTCCCATCTTTTTCTTGACGATTACTGTGCGGCTGGCGAAATTTGAGGATGAGCGCCGTATTATTCCAGCGTTCAGCCATATATCAATCTGCAGCTTGACTACATCAGCTTCGCTAATAGCCACTCGGCTTGGAGCATGTCGAAACGGTGTTATGTTCTCATCTGGTAAAATTTTCAGCGTGATCGGGCACACAGCAGTCTGCTTCTTTTCGGAAAATTCTTCAATCATCGATTGGACGGTATCTCTGTACTGTGAGGGGACATCAATATCAGTATTTTCTTTAACCACATTGTAGATACTCAACTGATTCGTGTTCACAGTTTCCTCCTCATTCAGAGGAGAAAACTGATATCCTTCCGGCGTCGACCTCATTGTGAATTTGGATATAAAGTCATATCCCAGCAGCAAATCGCATCCGATGGCATGATTGGCCACCACAAGAAGCTTGTGTGCCAGACACATTCCGTCGATCTCCACTTCTGCCATAAATTGACCAGCGGAGCACATTGTTGATTTTCAGAGACTTAAGGCGTTTTTCCTCGTATGCTACGTTTACGGCAGCCGTACCAGGGCAATCTTTCGACATGTGACCACTCTGATTGCAGCGGAAACACTTTAATGCAGCTCGGTAATCCTTGCGTAGATGTTCTTGGGATCCACAATTGTAGCAGTGCAGTTTCCTCACATAGCTGTTGTGCTCGGGCTTCATTGCGAGCTGCTGTAGTTCTTTCTTCTTCACCATCACATTATCATCGATCTGACGCGTTCGTTCGTAGATTTCGTATTTCTCTTTTAACAAGGTGTACTTGTAATCCGTTTTAAGCCTCAATCCGTCGACAATGTACCGAATTACCGACTCCGTGTCTAATGTCCCACGTGCAGCAATGCGTTTCATCTGTAGCATGTATTCGTGAAAGCTTTCGTTTTTTGCTTTCACTCGCACAGACAGTGCTGAATTTGGGCACTGCATAAACGATCGCAATCGAATTCCGTTATAAGTTTTTGACGCAGCTGACTGTACTCGTACACTTCTGTAGACTCGAGAAAAAGAGAAGTTGAACCAAATCTTGGAGAGTCTGCGTGTTTTGTTCTAAGACGTTTGTGTCGTTTCGGCGATTGTTTCCACATGTCCCTGATCCACTTGGGCCCTCGTATATTCCACTTTCTCATCTTGTGGTTTCTTTTCATTTGTCATAATAATTCTGTTGCGCAATATCCTTACCGGTAGTCTGCTTGAAAATACCGTTTTCTTTTTCTGATCTTCTTTCCTTCTGGTTGTTGTCTCGTTTCCTCTGCTGGCGGCTTTTGAGGAATGCGGCACCAAACTGTTTTTTTGTCTCGCTTTATCGGCTAATTGTTTCTGAGACATGCGGCTTGCGCATTTTATCAATTCGCGACTGGTTGAGCCCCCAAATGTGAGATATTATTGAATACTGTTTATTAATATTATTTCGCGGTGCACAGGTAATGAATAACAATTGGCTTTTATTAAATTGCTGGATTAATGCTGCTGCTTTCTGCTGACTTTTCAAACACGTTCGGCTGCTTCGATTCTCTTCTCCTACTGTCCTGTTCGGCTGCTACTTCTTCTGCTGTTACTCTGCTGTACGGCTTCTGCTGCTGTTAACCAGTGTGCCTTTAGTAGATCTGCTTGCCTACTCTCTGTTACATGTATGTACGTCAGCGTCCCGAAAAATATGGTCTTGGCACCCGCTTCCTGACACAAAATTCCTCTAACCTCACTAATCTTCCTCCTATGCTGTCCAAACTGTGGAGCTTTAATCCACGGAGGATGTCGATGTCCTTGACGTCCTACATGTCCTGTCTAAACCCTGTTCGGGAGGTGGGGGAGGGGTGCAGTAAGCCCGGGTGCCGACCGTTTCGCAGCCCTACCGGGGTGAGGATCTCGAGGAAGTGGTCTCCACGGCCGCAGCGTTTGCGACCCCGAAAACCCGGGTGCCGCTCCCGCCTTGGCCGCCAAGCCACGTGGGGAACGGGAGGTGATCTGACAACAGCGGCATTTGCGACCCCGAAAACCCGGGTGCCGCTCCCGCCTTGGCCGCCAAGCCACGTGGGGAACGGGAGGTGATCTGACAACCGCGGCATTTGCGACCCCGAAAACCCGGGTGCCGTTCCTGCCTTGGCTGCCGAGCCACATGGGGAAGGGGAGACGATCTCTACGGCCGCGGCGTTTGCGACCCCGAAAACTCGGGTGCCGCTCGCGCTGGCTGCCGAGCCACGTGAGGAGGGGGGGGGGGGTGATCTCCACGCCGCGGCGTTTGCGACCCCGAAAACCCGGGTACCGCTCGCACTTTGGCTGCCGAGCCACGTGAGGAAATCGGGGAGGGAGAGGGAGGAAACCTTGCCAGAAAAGCGCCGAACTAAATGTTGCGTTAATTATTTTATTTCCCCTTCAATATAAAAGGTTCCTAGCTCTTGCTCCCATCTGTCTCACCGCCACGAGAGTTGCTCCCCGTAGGGTTCGGGCTGAGGCCAGTCTCATCAGCTCCTCCTATTCCTCCATCATCATGGAGTCCCGCCTATCGATGAGGGCGGGGCCCCATGGGTCTCCTTATCCTGGGCAGCCGGTAGTGGTACCTCTTGGCTGAGCTCCGCCAAGTCCCGGACACGAGGTGTCCTCGTTATCACTTTCACTCCGAGACGCACGTCCGATCGCTACTGTTGCCAAAAACCAACTCCCCGATCGGCGAGCAGAGGGGCGTTCGCGAGCCGTCCTCGGCTGCCAATCCCTTTGCTGCTCGTCGGCGTTCTCGCCTTCGGTCGGCACGAGAGCTTCGTGTCGGCTTCTGCTTTCGGGCCGTTGTCTGCACGTCGGCGCTGTTGCTAAGGGCGCCCTTTGGGTGTAGATCGCCGATGCTGATCGGCTCGGTTGGCATTCCTTTTCTGTTCGTCGCTCGGCCGGGTGTTTGCCTCTGCGGATGGTGGCGCTGCCGCTATGTGGCTCTGCCGGTATTGGCTCTGCTGCTATTGGCTCTGCTGCTCTGCCGCTGTGTGGCTCTGCCGGTGATGGCTCTGCCGCTGTGAGGCTGTCCGTGTACATGTCGATCTCGTGGTGTAGCCCTTATACTAATATTGCCCTTCATGGACTTTATGGTGTCTCTAAGACTACCTTATTGCCTACAAAGTTATTACTCTAGTTTTAATCCTAATCTTAACCTATAAGGATATTTTTATAAATATGTACATTTTGGGAGGGCTGAGTTTTGGCTCCTCACAAACTGCATCGGACATATTATTGCATAAGTAAAGATCAGACCAATTAAAGCCAGAAATAAAATTATTTAGCCGTAGAAAGTCTGCCTTGCGAGAACAATGTATTCGTTTGTTTCATTTTTCTGATTTTTCTTCTATAACTCTACCCGGGTCAAATGTAAGTTCGATTGTAGGGTGATATGGATCTTCCGGTTGCGTGAGTGGTGCTACTCTGGACAGAAACACAACTTCGGGATTTAATACAAAACACAAATCAAGAAGGCGAATTTCAATTTCGAACATGTCAAGCAGGCCGTCAATAAAATCATGCTGTTCTATAGGTAGTAAGGCATTCGATCCATCCTCAGTGGACCAGGTAATTCCAGGTATACGAGGGTTGCTATATATATTTCTAGCCTAATAATAAAAATGCGAATATTTATGATTAAAAATGGTTTTATTGTTTTTCAAAGTATTGTCCAGCAAGACTTATACACTTTTGCATGCGCTCAAACCAATTGTCCACTCCGATTGAGACACCTCCAAAACATGGTTTTTGAACGCTTCAACAGCATTTTCTGGCGTCGAAAATCGTTGACCACGCATTTTTCTCTTGGTGAGTGGGAATAAAAAGAAGTCATTGGGTGCCAAGTCAGGGCTGTATGGAGGATGACCCATCAATTCGACATTTAGGCCGGTCAAAAAGGCGCTGGTTTGAGCTGATGTGTGAGAGCTCGCATTGTCATGGTGCAGAATGATCAGTCTTCTCTTGTTCGTTTTTCGAATTTCTCCGAAGATTTCAGGCAAACAAATTGTGGTGTACCACTCAGAATTGACCGTCCTACGTTGCTCAAGCGGATCAGTCGCCACATGACCTGTTTTACCGAAGAAACAGGCCACCATTTGCTTCGAAGTGCTTCTTCCTCGAACAACTTTAGTTGGATTTGGCTCGTCTTCGAAGACCCACACGGTCGATTGCTGTTTTGTTTCGGGCTCATAAGCATAGATCCATGACTCATCACCTGTGACGATCTTTTAAACGTCTTTTGAAACACCGCGATTGTATTTTTTCAAATTTTTTTTGCACCAATCCACAAGAGTCTTTTTTTGAGCGATTGTCAAATTGTGCGGGATCCAACGAGAACAAATTTTTTTTACGACCAAGTGTTCATGCAATATCGAATGTATGCTGGTGGAAGAAATGCCCAAGGATGCCTCTATCTCACGGTATGTCACATGACGATCTTGCATTATCAGTTCATGCACGGCGTCAATGTTCTCTGGAACAACGACTGTTTTTGGACGACCTTCACGACCTTCGTCTTCGAGAGAGCGTTGGCCACGATTGAATTCATTATACCAGTTTTTCACAGTGCTATAAGATGGTGCTCCATCGCCATACAAAGTTCATCGATGCACTCTTGTCGTGTTAATCCACGTCGAAAGCCGTGAAAAATGATTGCGCGAAAATGTTCACGAGTTAATTCCATTTTCTGCCAAATTGATTTTTTCAAGTTTTCACTGTAAACAACACAAATTATGGCCTTACGTCAAAACGTTCTAAGCACGTTTCTGCTAAAACATGTCAAACTTCCCAATGAAAACGTCAGATGGCGCCAGGCAACAGTTAGTATGGGCTAGGCCAGAAATCTATATAGCAGCCCTCGTATTAAAATCACCTAGAACCACCAACTGATCCCTATCAGAAAGTTCAGACAACGGCGAAATATATGAGCAAGTTATGTATATAGATCTACCAGGAGGCGATAACTTTACACAAAAAAATTCAATGGTATTGAATTCCTCAAAAAATAACTCCTCAGACGGGAGGTTTGAATCAACTCCAATTAAGACTCCACCTCCCCGCCTAGAAGGACGGTCATACCTGTATATTGTGTACTTACCTGGAAAAACTTCGGAGCTAAAGATCTCCGACTTTAACCAGGTTTTTGTAATCACAATAATATGAGATGCAAAGGAAAGGCTATCAGAATACAATTTAGTGAGCTTGCTACGCAAGCCTCTTGCATACTGATAGGAAAGAAGGAGGTTAGAAGTTTGTTTTTAGAAATTAAAATTCGTACACTGGTTTGGCCTCGACTAGGAAGTTTTACTCCCACGGGCCCTTTCTTCTTTATCTTAGCCTCGAACTCTTTTACAACCATATTATCCGGCCAAAAGTCGCCTGAGCATATGGCTTCAAAAAGCTCGTTAGGGACAGTTATCTTGAAAGATAAAATGTCTCTAGCATAAAAAAACTTAAACTTTTCCACCGTTACACTATTACAATCGGCTTTAGTTTTGTCTTGTATATAAGACAATACATCAGAAGATGTTTGATCAGGGGAAAGCCGAGAAACGAAAATTTGTTTCTTTAGTGGAACCACTGACGACAAACCTCTTGGAGCTAACGTCTTTTGTAATAAATGGCTTCAGAAAGAACATGCAGACTGACGTAGTTTACACTTATTTTAGTAAAGCGTTTGATTCGCATCTTGTATTAAAGCTGGACTTATAAGGGTTTCCATGTGGTCTTCTAACATGGATCTTAAATTATCTATGTAGTAGGACTCAACGAGTCCTCTCTAAAAACTCGATTTCTTATTTGATTCAAGTTACTTCAGGAGTCCCACAAGGAAGCTACCTTGGCCCACTTCTTTTTACTTTATTTATAAACGATCTCCCTCTAGTCTTGACAAGGTCGCGTGTCCTTATGTATGCAGATGACGTTAAGTTATGCCTGCAATATAACGAAATTTCTAGCAGTTCAGACTTACAATCTGACCTAAATGATTTTCAAACATGGTGCTGTGAAAATCTTTTGGATTTAAATAGCGCTAAGTGTAAAGTAATGCCATTTTTTAGGGTGATCCCACAATACGTATACGGTGGATGGTTGTGAGTTGTATAGAATTACGCATGTTGATGACATTGGCGTCCTTCTTGACCCAAAACTTAAGTTTTGTGACCATATTGCTGTTGGTTTAATTCTCTTGGAAGTCGTCAAGACATAATTAAGGTACGATAGCTCGTGATGCTAATTACAGATGTTGACCAATATATAAGCAGTAAACAATCTAAATCAAACCCAGACGTTAGCTTTTCGAACGCAGCAAGATCGTCATTCGACATTGACTCCGAGTCCTCCCCAAGGAAAAATTTACATTTGGCACCGTTTCACTTAAAAACACCTCACCTAGAGCCAAACAGGTCAAAACATTATCAGCCTATTGAGCAGGCAGCCTATTGAGAGGCCTTATGGAGTTCATGTCTTTCATGCGATCAACTATGCAAGAACAACTATGGAAAACAAAACTAGATTGGGATGAACATTTTTCAAAATGACTTTCAAACCTTAAATGCGATTGGAATTACTGCAATCGGTGTAGCAATCTAAGTACGCGCCACATACCAAAAAAGCACGTTTAGGTTTTATTACTCTGTTTGAAATCCCGTGTAGTTCAAAAATTTACAAACATTACCCCGACATGAATTACTTGCCGCAGTATTTGGAGCCGAGCTTACTGACAGAATTCAAAAGCATCTTCGTATGAGTCCGGATGCGGTATATTTCTCGAGTGATTCCACAATGATACTGTCCTGGATTAAGGCCTCTACATCCACACCTTTGTTGCAAATCTGATTGCTAAAATCCAGGCAGTCACTAGCCAGAAACAGCGTGCCTTCCGACAAAAACGCATCGGACGTTCTCAGCCCTATTTAAACTTTTTTCCAAGAAAAAAATGGATGAGTATACTATCCTAAATACCCAGCGACCTTTTTTTTTTGTTTATTAGGCTTTGGTTGTTTATTTTGAATCTTCTCTTACGAGACTAACAAAATTTGTTTAAATCTTAAAGTACTACATTATTCTAACAGTTTTTTGAACTGTATTTATGTTAGACGGTTCTAATAATTGTCGCTGGATGGGACGATCTTTACTACGAAGGCGGGAACGGCAACATACCAACGCTAATGCTCTAGCGAGGTGGTTTTGCGCTATTACATCTCGGACGGGTGGTATATTCAAGTCTCTCTGAATACTTTCACTACGAGCGTACCACGGTGCCCCGGTGATAGTTCTCAGGATCTTTGTTTCCGCTCTCTGCACGTTTTCTACGTTGCTGTTGCTGGCGCTCCCCCAGAACTGGGAGCCATAAGTCCAGATTTGTTTCAAAACGGAGTTGTAGAGAAGTACCTTGTAGTCCAGACTGAGGGCCTTCAACCTTAGGTAAGTTCGTTTAGCTTCAATATGCGTGCGCCAGGTAAGCTGTCTGTCGAGATGTACGCCAAGATACGTTACTTCGTCTGACTGGGGAAGCACGGTATTGTTTGGTGTAATGTTTGGGCAATTTCGTCTATTTAAGGTAAAGGCGACGTTTTTATATTTTTGTTCATTTACTTTTATACGCCAGTCTGAGAGCCATACCTCTACTGCATCTAGATGGGTTGCAAGTTGCGCTGAAGAGTGTTGTGGACATTTATATCGGCTGAGGATCGCGGTGTCGTCGGCAAACGTAGACATAGTCAGTTGTCTGCCCTATATCAGAAGTGTAGAGTAGATATAAAGTTGGCCGAGAACGCTGCCTTGTAGAACTCCATCTTCGATGTAATGATTAGCAGACATGGAAGTATTGCATGTCACAACAAATATCCTGTTGTAAAGATATGACTTCAAGAGGTTATGCGTGTTATTAGAGCGCATTTTTTTATTTTATGCATTAGGCCGTCAAGCCATACTCTGTCGAATGCTTGAGAGACGTCCAAAAATACCGCATTCCCTATTTTCAAATGCACTTCGGATTTCTGATGTTATGCGGTTCGATTGTTCCATGTTTTTCGCGAAAGGCGAATTGATGTGCTGCGATACTATTAATCTTCTGAGGTATGGTATGATACGGGTTAGAAGGCATTTTTCAAAGAGTTTTGATAGACACGAAAGTAAACTTATTGGTCTGTATGAGGGTGTGAGCGTGTGGTCTTTTCCAGGTTTTGGTATAATTAGAAGCAGTCCAGTCTTCTCATCGCGTTGAACAGCTGAAAGTGTATTTTATATCCAGAACGTTATTCTGCCGTTATAAATGCCACCATCAGCTGCGGGCAGATGCTGGAGATTCGGGCTTATGCTTTCGAGAAAGGCGAGCTTTAAAGCTGTGGCGCTGAGCGGCAATTGGAAAGAGCGATGTAGATGGGACGATGTAGCCAAAAAACAGGAGCACTGGGCATTTTGAAAGCCAAGCTGTATAATAAAAGCCAATGATATAATACGTTAAATGTTATGACGCAATGTCCGCCGCTTATTTCGCTTGTCTCTTAGTGAACTGGTAGTGCTCTTTGTTACGTGAAAAATACTCATCAGTATTTCGCTACGAAATATTATTTGGCGCTGAATCGTCTTTTATTGGTTATCCCCCTATTCTCTATTTACTGTGTCCTTATGTGCTGATGTGAATGTGTATGTGGTGCTTCCAGTACATAATATATGTAAATATATATCAGCTCATGCGTGCATGTGGCTGATCCTGGTGACTCCTAGCCCAGCTGCCCTTTTAATTGTCTTGGCACTTGAACATGCTTCAGCTTTTCCGAAAAATGTGTATATCTAAGCTGTTCTTATGAAGAGATTATCTGCAGATTCAAAACGTTTGTCAACTTGAAAGAGCGGAGATGATGATTCAGTTTCGGAATCATTCTAATAATTATAAATAATTCTATTTTGATCAAATTTTAAGAAATGGTACGAGGCACATAGATTTCTTGATATGATGGGACTAACCACGCAAGGGGTACATATTACACTAAACTAATTAAAACAAATTTTTACTTTCAGAAACTCGCGATCTGTTTCCCCCAATTATGAATGAAAAAACAATTCATGTAATAGTAAAACTTGGAGACCCATTGGTAGTGGCATGTGTGGCTTACGCAAATCCTAAGCCTATTTATAGGTAAGAATTTTGTGATTGTAGAGCAATACTGCAAAAAGAGTTGCTTTTGTTGTTTAATTTTGGTGTAAATTATAGAGCTTGCGTGACCTTCTCGTAGGGCCTATCGGGAAAATCGGGTTTCCTCTTTTCCTAGAAAAAGCTTCTCAAAAACCAATCTCGGCAATACGGAAGACTTGGATAAATGCATGGGGAGGTGAAACTATGCTTAACATCAATTCAATCTTGGTGACGTAATTACTTAATTGCTTCCACACCTTCCGTAAATGTGAATTTAATTAACTAGCTACTTGATTTCACAGTATAACTGGACAATTTTATTCTATTTTATTGTTTTAAGATGTTTTTCGAGCTCGAGATCAGGGCCAGGAAAAAGCATGATCTCAGCGGATACTTGCATAATCTGATCTCGGGCTGGGCATGAGAACAGTGTCAATTTAGCTGCTGATCCTACCAGCATTGATCAACGCTCTGATGTTAGGTTTGTAATTACTTACCAAGAAAATACTTGCAAGCGACAGACACCGAGGAAGACTAGAGGAAGGACTGTCGATGGCATTCGCAGGAACGCCGAAGAGATTTGCGAAAGAGAAAGGTGGACGGATTTCTTAAGGCCGAGTTGGAGATACTAGAAACCCGAATAGGCACATCTATACTGGTAGTACAAAGGATAAACATGCAGAACAATCATTTGGATAGGCACATCTGTACTGGTTGTACAAAGGATGAACATGCAGGACAATCATTTGGTCAAACAGCTGTACAATTAAAATAAAATTCAAAAGTACAGGCCGCGAGTTTAACATAGACAAGCTTTTCATAAGAGGGTGCATCGGGCCATAAAGGAGTCCGTTCAGCTCATGGTGAGGAAAACTATGGGAAATGGAGGCTGTGTGCAGATAAACGCAAATTTCGTAAAGAACGCGTACCCAACGCCTATGATAAGCTACATTCTAAAGCAACTGTGGGAGGCTAAGTATATTAGCAGCCTCGACTTAAAGTTTGCCGTCATCAACATTCCAGCGAGCGTTAGGCCAATCCATATAACTCGAAATAATGCCGCACGCCTTCGTGTATTATGTCGATATTATCGTATCGGACGCACGGTACAAAACCATATGCTAAGCCTAAAGGAAGTGTTTAGAAGGCGGCGAACCTAAAAGTAAACGATTATGGGTGAAAACTGTTCAGGAAGGAACTTCAATACCTGGAACTTCATTACAGACCAACGCATCAGAACGGATACAGTACTTCGTGGTACACGCGTCGTGGTACAGGCGTTTTGTGGCAGACTTTTCCACGCTTCAGCGCCCGCCTAACTCCCTTCTCTGGAAGAGTACCAAAAGGGACTGGTCAGACGAGCGAATTTTGGCACGCGCCGATTTCACTAAGATGCTTGTGCTGCAGACTGGAATTCCGACCAAGGCGAGCGAGTAATCCCCTATTCCACTCGCTCCTTGAAAGCGTTGAATGGGAATTTCTCGGAAACTGAAAATGAATGCTTAGCCATTGCGTGGGCCATGAAGAAATTAAAGCCTTTCCTAGAGGAACACTACTTCAAAGCGATAACCGTTCACATTGCCTTGAAGTGGTTGAATAGCATCGAGGAGACTACCGGAAGAACCGCAAGGAATAATATGGTATAGTCTATTATAGTCATTACACATTATTCTAAACGGTTCATGCAGTTAGAGGAACATAGCTTCTGGTAATTCTATTAGGCACAGATAAGTTTATGCGGCCCAGTAATTCGGGTGTAGTGCCAAGCAGCTATCTACGGTTGGATAAGGATGGTAGATTAATAGGAAGAATTGTAACCAATTGTAAATTGGTATAAGGTTAAGGCCCGTAGAGCAAATGGTCCATCTGACCTATGTACACCAAACTGGGGACTCCTAACTGGTGAGCATTACTCCAGGATTGGACGGACTAGCGAAATAAAAAGTCTTTGTGACATAGGGATCATCGAATTCCTTTAAACACCTCCTGATAAATCCCGAGCACTCCACTGGCTTTATTCATCATGGAAATATTATAGTCATAACACTTAAGTTTTTGGTCCAGAAGGACTTCAAGGTCGTCAACTTGCCTGATTGGCAATGCACAACCACCCAGCTAATACGCAGTGTTGGGAAAGGTACTGTTTTTTTTTACCTAGGTAAGGTAAAAGCTCTTTGGCAAAAATAAATACCTAGGTAAGGTAAAGGTACTTAATTTTCCCAGTACCTAGGTAAACGATACAAATATTGTTTTTTTTAATTTTTATGATTTTTTTGTTTTATTTATTTGTTTGTTTGATTTATTACATTGGCGAATCAATTCAACTTAAAAAAAGACTAGGTTTCAGGTTTTAGTCCTCTTAAAAATAACATTATCTTTTCATTTTCATATAACAATCAAAATTTAAATGTTCTCTTTTTTTAACATAACTAATTTTTCGAAAACTCGTCCCCCAGCTTGTTTCGTATTGGGGTTCACAACTAAAAAATATTTCAACTAGCGCAGAGCTGGGCAGAACTTTATTGCATTTTAGAAATACATCCAAAATGCGTTTATATTTAAAATTTGTTAAATTTGTGTAATGCTCAACGTGAGATTTTGGTAAAATCTCCCCCACGATGTAGTTTAATATTTAAATAAACACACATTATTATATTATACATAGAGTTATTAAATTTTGTCATTAATGTAATTACCTGGGCTGAACTCAGGGAACCGAAAAACGATTTTTAATTTTCCTTAGAAAGTTCCATATTAGTTTTAGTTTTCTTAGCTTTCATGGCCTCTTACTCCGTGTAACTGCTTGGATGAACCCCCTAAGTTTGTTGAAGATTTTTTTAAATAAAAAAAATATGGGCTTAATTGTGTGTATACATTTTTAAAACATACGGCATGCATAAATGTATGCAGAGTTTTACGTGCATTAATGTATTTATGAAACCCTCTTGTACATATTTCGGAGCGCAAAAATTCCGTATGTAGAAACATTTGACTATACATGCATGTTAACGTACATACGACATTTTTGAGCGCCAAATGCACTTGGGTTTCATAAATAAATTGATGTGGTGATACGTACATACATTAGTGCACAATATAATATACAATAAAACTGCAATTTTACCTTAGTCATATTTTCATTAATATTTACATATCTTAAACATAAAATGAGCGCATAGGCTTACCTTAAGGTGTTTGTGCAGATTTATCATCGAATTTGAATGTTTTATTGAGACACAACACGCACTTGCAGTCCGGCTTAAAAAATGTGCCATTTAATATTACTGGCAACAGTTTATAAATGTATATTTTCTTTTTCGGCCATGTCTGTCGCGTGGAGTCAAATTGTTTTGTGCATATTGCAATGCAAAGATTACTTCACAAAACAGACATGAGAATGGCTTAGTTCCACTGACTTTTAATTCTGCGTTCCGGCTATTACAATTTCGAAACGAAACGTACGTGTACAATTACCTGTAGATGTGGTGGACTTAGCTTATTTCAGTGTCGCAGTCAGATTTGGCTATTTTAAATCAGAGCATTGTTCAATACCTATGTAAGTACCTTAATAATTCTGAAGGTATATAAAAATCTGTAGCTAGGTAAGGTAAAAGGTACCCAATTATTTTTATACCTAGGTAAGGTAAAAGGTACCACTAAATTGTACCTAGGTACGTACCTAGGTAAAAGTATCTAGGTATGCCCCAACACTGCTAATACGTGACATATTGTGGGTTAGCCGAAAAAATGTCATTACTCTACACTTAGCGCTATTTAAATCCAAGAGATTTTCATAACACCATGTTTAAGCTTTAAGACCCGAATGTAAGTCTAAACTTCAGAACACTTTGTACATAAAGACACAAGAGTTCGTAAAGACTAGAAGGAGATCAATAATAAATAGTGTAAATAGAAGGACGGGGCTCGTTGAGTCTTACCATTTCAATAAAATAAGATCCATTCCAGAAGACCCTAATACGTCCAGCTTTAAAACCAAAAGCGAGTAGTTTATATAATCAAACGAATAACTAAAATCAGTGTAGACTTTCTCAGTTCGAATGTTATTTCTAAAAAAACATTCATTTATTAGAAAAAAACTTAGCTCCAAGACGCTTGTCGTCGTAGACCTTGCCTTAAAAACTATTTTGACATAGAGATATAATTGATCTACAAAGTCTGGTGTAATAAACTTTTCGAAAAGCCTTGGGTTAACGGCCATTTTGGATATTCCTCTCTGATTGCTAGTATTTGATTTATTTCCCTTCTTATAAAGGGAAATACCAAATGACACCTTTCAAATAAGGGAGCTTTCGCTTAAGGGTTTTCAAATTCTCGATTCTCGATTTTAAATTTTGACGATTTTCAATGGGCTGGTAAATGTACATATATTATTTTTTGGCTTGTAACTTTTCATCCATTTAGTTGAAGTCTTAAAAAATAAGAAACAAATTTACCATAATTTTTTCCTTTTTTGTTGTTGTTTTTTTTGTCATTAAAAAAAAGCCCTTGTTTTCGGCGGGGCATGGGATTTCAGCTCACTGGGACATCAGTCACTTGAAATTTTAAAGGAACATTCTCGAATAGTTATAGGTATAGATTAAATTAAAAAAATCGATTTTTTGAAACCGAGAATGGGTGGGGGTCCCCTTAAACTCGGAAAAAATGTTAAATTATGTTTGACTTGGCATTTGAATAAGACGGATTTGAACGGGATGACGATACACTTGTTGTGACATCTCTTTGTTAAATCAATAAAATTTATTGGAAATTAACGGATAGTATGACGGAACAAACATATAAAAGCTCAGCTCAGAGTTGGGTGATAGAAATCCGGTTGCGTTCTTAATAGCCAAACGCCATATGGGTTTGAAAAAACGTGGCTTACTTGGGATTACGCAATGTCAAGCAAGCCATCAATAAAGTTCTGCTGCGGTAGCCCATGAGTGTAGCAACGTTAAGTTTTGCCGTTCCAACAACTCCACAGCAAATTGTGAGAGTAAATAAATATTTAAAATAGCAAGACATTTTTTTATATATGTTGCAGCAGGGTTATTCTCGTCCGACATCGTAGTAGCGCAGCGAGTTTCGGTTTCGCACACCTCAAGTCCCAAACGCAACTAAATGCATCGTTCCTTCTTCCTTCTGTGCTTACCACCGAACCACACTCGGCGACAGCGACACTACGCTGTCGCCCCGCTAAAACGCAATTTCTTAAAGCGGCAACATGCCACAGCAGAATTAGAGGCTAATGCAATATTACCAATAGTGATGAAATAGGCCTTCTGATGAAATTCCCGAAAATATACCCACACACTCATACCAGCATCCACACACTCTTAGTATGCGTCGACACGGCCATTCTGACTCTAACACGACCTCGTGTATAAACGACTACATTTTTAGTTTCTCTTTTGCTTCCTTTTTATTTCTATATATTTTGTTTTTTAACAACCTTTTGTTTTTACAACTTAAACAAATATAAGGGATCCACTCGCCCTAAATTCCGCAATTAAACAATCTTCAACTATTTGTTGTATTTACCAGTCTGCATATCGAAAAAACCGATGGTTTTTCAAGAGACAAAACACTGAAAACTTTCACACACTGATAGAAGCTTTAACGACAGAACTCCACCTATGTTAAAACCAATGAACTTTGGTAACTCACAATTGCCAAAAAGCTTCTCTGATCGTAACATTGGGGAGTTTCTGACGCTCTGCTTCCATCCCCGTAGATAGCTGATGAGTCTGAGGTGACGTGCAGACGAAACTAGCTAGTCCTATCATAGTCGGGTTCACTCCCCAGGGAGTGTAAGTGTGATGAAAGTTAAGTGGAATAAATCGTTGTGTTATAGAAGAAATTAAAATATAACTAACGTATGACCTCGAGTAATTCAATAACACTACACTTAAACAAATATTATCACAACGAAATCCAATTTTCTTTTCTTAATTTATGTAAACTCATTAATGACCAATTTCACAAAATAATATCAGACCTCCTTAAAACATATCTTAACATAAATATTATCATTCCGTTTGGGTTTCATTAACAAATCAAGTCTTCAGGGATTATGTTTCTCACATAAACAAACATGTTTTTAAACCAATTATTTAACTCAATTTATCCATTCTCATATCTAATGCACCACACGCCACGATCAAAACAAACATTAGTTTGTTCTGCACTTGTGCTTATATTAATATTTCGAATCTCATTATCGTCCACCCAGGCCACGATACTCTCTCATTTTATCATTTCATTACTTTCTTTTCTTGTTTTAAATTTTATTTCTGAGCTTGATTTACATGATCCAAGTACTCTGTCATTTCCGTTTGACCAACAGTACTACATCTTTTTGCCACCCTTATTGGCGCACTTCACTTTCTTCAGCAACTTCGTCATTATTATTATTTTCATTTTCGCTTTCAACATTATTATAATCATCGCACACATTAAGCTCTTCGGGAACTTCCCCATCAGGTAAAATTCTTAAATCTTCGTGAGCATACTTGTAAGTTCGTTTGTTAGTTAAGGGCTTTAAAATGTACCTGTCACCCTATAGAACCTGTGTTATTTGAAAAGGCCCCTTGAATTTTGGACTCAGCTTGGTTTGATGTCTTTCCTCGTTTTTAAGTAATACAAAATCTCCAACATTGTGTCTACGTACTTTTGCCTTACTTTTATCAAACCGTTCTTTATCGTAAACTGCAGTAACTAACATATTTGTTCGGCTTGTGCTCTGAAGTTCGACAAATCTACATCATTTTCTACGTCACAATGTGGAAGTAATCCTAATGGCCGTGCTACTTTTCCCAATAACATTTCTAGAGGACTTGCCTTCGTCACACGATTAGTTGTACAATTGATTGCCAGCTGCACCTCTCCCAGCACATCCTGCCAAGACTGTGTTCCAGTTTCAGCCGCCATTAACATATTTTTCAACGTGCTCATTGTTCGTTCCACTTGACCATTAGCGCGACTAGCGCCGGTGGCAATCAAGTGCAAGTTTATTTTTTGATCTGAACAAAATTCACTAAACTTTGATCCAGTAAAATACCTTCCCTGGGCAGCTATTATTCGGTTTAGTACTCCAAACAACGAAACAGCGGTCTTGACAGCCTTTATGCAACTCTTACTGTCCAATTTAAGGGTGTGACTGCGATAGACATACTTGGGGTATATTTACTTTTGGGATGGGATGCAGTTCAGCCTGAATTTTTCCTGAGGTTGATTTAGACATTTTGCAAGTGATGCAATTGTCAACAAATTTTTTGATGTATTTTGACATATTGTCAAACCAGTAAAAATCGTAAACTTTATTCAGTGTCTTTTCGAAACCTAAATGCATTATCGACTTATGAACTTGGTTTATAACGGACCATCTGAAAGCTGTGCAGCAATGAGCCAATTACTTGAAATTTCGGCCAGAAGTAGACCCTGGTAATATAGGATTTCTCGACAAAAAGTCAACATATGCTATTCTTTTCTCTTCTCTATACTGAATTTCGAATGTAAATGACTGTAAGAAAGCCCACCAACGCTGTGCTCTAGGGGTCAAATCTTGTTTATTTCTTGACGCCTTCAATGAGTTACAGTCAGTATAAACAGTAAAGTTCCTGCCCAGCATATAATGTCGAAAATGTTTAATTGAGTTTACAACCGCTAAAGATTCCAACTCATACGAGTGATATCTGGACTCTGCAGGTGAAGTAGTTTTGCTATAATATTCTATTACTGGTTTACTTATTGGTTTGTTCTTAATTTGGTGTAATAAAATTGCACCGTAACCACAGCCACTTGCATCTTTATGTAATTCAATGGGATAATTTTTTAAAAAATAACAAGGACTGGTTCATCGGTAAGTATATAAATAAGTTGTTTCCGTATCTGTTCATGTTCTGCTTTCCAAATAAATTTATTTTTGTCTGAAGTTAAGAAATATAACGGTTTCATCAACTGTGAAAAGCCCTTTTATAAACTGCCGGAAATACGATGCTAATCCAATAAATGTCTAAGTGATGTTACAGACTGTGGAGGGGGAAGGGCAGTTAACGCTACTATTTTCTGAGGGTTTGGACGAATTTCACCAGCACTAACACTGTAGCCTAGATATTGAACCGATGTTTTCAGAAATGAACACTTTGTAATGTTGAATGAAAACCCAGCCTCTGTCAGAACATTTAGAACAATCTCTAATCTTTCAAACGCGTCGCATTGTGTTGTGGCAGTTATCATGATATCATCCATATCCTGCATTACTAAGCGTTGAAAAACAGAAGGCGCGTTTTTAAGCCCGAATGGCATCGAGAGAAACTCATACTGGCCATCTGGCGTCACAAACGGTATGTACTCAATAGAATCCGGATGCAAAGGAATTTGGTAGTATCCACTGGCCATATCTAAACATGTAAAATAATTAACTCCTTTATCAGCAACTGTGTTTGAATTTAGCTCTCTATAGTCAACGCAGAGTCTATCCGAACCATTTTTCTTTTTTACCAACAATATGGGGCTTACATAAGGTGAACAGCTTGGTCTTATTATATTACACCTCAACAGCTCCTCAATTTTCTTTCGAACTAAATCTCGCTCTCATGGACTTAATCGATATGGCCTTCTTTGAACTGTTTTCCTTGGATCAATCAATCTAATTTTCATTTCGTCAACTCTAACTTTAGTATATGGAATGCCTTTTATAAAACAATCTGAGTACTTTGCCAACAATGAATTAAGTTTTATTTTACTTTCTCCGTCAAGTTCAGTATCAATATCGGCTCGAAATTGTAAATTTGTTTGATGAAATGAAAATATTAAAACCCTGCTTAAGAATTTCACGCCCAACGATGATATCGTTTTGCATGTGAGCGATGATCACATTACAATTACATAAAACAAAATCTCAATAAAATGGTCATCAATCTTAACGTTACTTAAAACTTGTACAGTACTAACTTATTCCATTAATACCTATGCCTTTTAACATAACAATATTATTGAATCTTTTACCAGAGAACTGAGTACTTAGCTTTTCTTTCATTAGTGAGCATTCCACTCCGGAATCAAAGGTGACTTCAAAAATGTGTCCTCTGTGGTTCATGCTTCCTTTAGGTACTGCAACGCTGCACTGCTCCACTCGTTTTTCCCGGTTGAACGTCTTGTTCCTATCCGCTTCCTTCTTTGTATATTGGGTAGATATGTGTTCCCTGTCTCCGCACTTGTAGCAAGTTAGAATTGATTTTTCACGTCGATGTTCATCGTGTCTGACATGTCGCTCTTTGTCATTCGCAAGGTGATGTTGTTGTTTCTTGAGTCTGCAAACATTTTGTGGCCTAATTTTCCACAAAAATGACACTCTATCAAAGATTGCTTTTGCCGGTTTGGATAAATTTTAGATTGATGCTCCACAAAGCCACTTTTTTTTTTATTAAAAGTGGACGCTTTTAATTCGGACTGTAGATCGGCTCTGGTTCGAACATTTGAAGTGAAACTCAAACGCTGCACACGGTTATCAAAGCTTGCCAGTCATGCGAGAGTCACGGACACAGAAATTTCTTCTTTTTATATTTTATGCCATTTCGTCGTAAGTTCTGAAAGCATGCGGCTTGCGTGCAGTACGAGAGACTCGCCATCGGTCGGTCGTTTTGTCAGCATTTGTAGAAACATGGCGGCTGGTGTTTCTAAAGTATCAAGGCGTTGTATGAACAATTCCTTAAACTCGAGCCAGGTTATATCAGCATAGCACACTTGGGACAGCCATTGCGAAGCGCTACGCTCCAATGCTGCACTTAAAGCCACAACCAACGCACTGCCCTTCAATGTATTTTCTCTTAGTATAATTTCCACAGTTGAACACCACGATGAAGCGATGGCACCTGCCTTGTCTGCGTTGAATTTGGGTAGTTGCACCGATTTACTCCGCACTGCATCAGGTTCTGTTGTTTGAATTGCTCGCACAAGATTAAGCAAATTTGCATTTTGCAACTCTAAAATGGAACGCCATTGTCCCTCCATTGTTGTAGGTAGAGGGTCAGATCCCACTTCTGATGTTGCAGCAGGGTTATTCTCGTCCGACATCGTAGTAGCGCAGCGAGTTTCGGCTTCGCACACCTCAAGTCCCAAACGCAACTAAATGCATCGTTCCTTCTTCCTTCTGTGCTTACCACCAAACCACACTCGGCGACAGCGACACTGTCGCCCCGCTAAAACGCAATTTCTTAAAGCGTCAACATGACACAGCTGAATTAGAGGCTAATGCAATATTACCAATAGTGATGAAATAGGCCTTCTGATGAAATTCCCGAAAATATACCCATACACTCATACCAACATCCACACACTCTTAGTATGCGCCGACATATACAAATTCAAATAATATTCACTATATGAAACTAATCTTCCTAAGTAAACACAGATAGCCGTTTTCGCTAAAATCCCCGAAGAATTAATAAACGCATTACAAAATTTCAAAATTTCCGATTGATCGTTAGCAATATAACCCCTTTGCAAGAAAAAATTAAAACTAATTCTTTTAAACTCAAGAGCTTGTTTAGTAACCGAATTTCAAATTTAACAGATTGACGATAACATAATATGCGACAAAACTTTGGTGGTAGTAAAGTCCATTCCCCAGTTATCCGGAAGTTTAGATAATTATGTGGGCTGGCGGTAAGCAATGGGATTATACCTTCTTAAAAGCCGCAGGTAATTTTTTGCTTTAACCATTTTAAGAAATAAAATAATTGGTAAGGCCAATGATGTTCTAACAAATTACGGAACAGTGACCAAATTTTAGCCAGGCTCGACTAGCGACAAAAGACCTATCGACATAATTGATCAAGAATTAAGCTCCTTACACAAAATAAATTCTCAGTTATAGACTTCTATAAGTTGGTTAATAAAAATTAACCCTATTAATAAATAAAACTATTTATTTTATATTTATTGTTGAACACGCCACACAAGGATGAAACTTGTTTTCGTGTATTGTCAAATTATTTCTAAAGATCCCAAAAAAAGCGGATAGCGGGTGCTCCATTATTGGGAAAATCAGGTGTGGTCATTGCCGGACATAAGCTAATCAGGATGTGTTGTTACAGAAGACCGTTTCTGTCACGGTGAAAACAAATCTGCATATTTGAGTCTGCAATAACTGACATCATGGTGTTTCCCCGAGGGCATGATCGCCTGCACCCCCAGAAACTGTGGTGCGCATTCCAATCCCCTCCAATGAGAAAGCGGCAACCTACAGAGCCAAATAGACGCAGACGACTGAGCGTCCAAAAAAATGCGGTGACCAGGATGAGGTGAGGATCCGATATTGTGGCGATTAGGTGATAATCTAAAAAGGATTTGACGATGACAGCAGCACCACCACGATGTCGATCAGCAGGGTAGTTGGCAGAGTGTACAGTATATCCATTAATGTGGAAGAATGAACGGCTGGTAAATGTGTCTCTGAGATCATTAAAATGTCAATGTTGCGTTCCTAGAGGAGGTGCTCAATCTCGAGTGATTTGCCAATGTTGGCGTTCCAAATAACGATATTTATACCGTAATAAGTCATTGCAATGCGTTGACCCTAATAGATTGGCGTGCTTAGAAATCACATCGTTTTATCAAGGCGTAACGACAACTTATCAATTAAAGCCGCTTGGGCTATCGCAGCAGCCCATTGCTGCTTCCTTAATCCATTAATAAATTCCAGAAACCTGTCCTGAGTAGGTTGTTCAATCAAAGGGGCTTTTCCCTTTGAAGTGAATTAAACGCTGGGAGAGAGAATCCAATAACTATAGAAACAAACCGCAGGCACAGGCATAATGCCTTGAGAGTGTTTATAACTGGCCTAACAGCCCAATTTCGGGCTAACTATTTTCCCTCAACCCTCCAGACTTGCCAAACGCATTAGCCAGAGTGCAAGAAATGGAAGACAACCAGATCAGGTCACAATTCGCTAATCGTTGTAGCACTCCTCAACGCCGCTTTAACAAAAAACCCACGAACTTTATAGCCATGTTATAAATTTGACAACTTTAATCAGGGCAACCAATTGCTCCTGAATAGAACCAACGATAATAATCAAAATGATCATATAAATATGCCTATCAAAATAATAGCTATCAAAAAAATAATAGCTATCAGCATACTAATAGCTATCAAAATCCTAATAGCTATCAAAATACATAAAGAAGTGGACGCCAGCATCCAATTCCGAAATAGAAATAATAATCCTAATAACCAAACATTTGCCAAAGGTTGCAGTATCGAAACAAAAATAGCAAATTCCAAACCAACACCTATAACCAAGAAAAAAAAAACACCACAATATAACGAGAAAACTGAGTAATTTTATAATGAAGAAAATTAAATTTAGTAGAATCAAACGAGGAAACCATTCATACTTCCGCTGAAAAATATATATTATATGGAGATTTATAACATGTACGTTTTACAAATAATAAGAAAGGAAACCCCTTGCAGAATATTCTGTAAATTATATTCTCCAAAATTATTCATATGATGCATTCTTAATACTCATAAAAATCCCAACACCCTAACTTTAAAAACACCAAAGTTATGTCGTTTCCAATCGTTCAGTTGTATGGCAGCTATAGGATATAGTCGGCCGATCCTTATGAAATTTAGTAGAGATTGATTGGCCAAAAATAAAAACCGTAGAAAATCCCAACTTCTACCTGGCATCTGAACGATGACCGGCAGCTAGCCGTTCATCGCTCTATATAAATTCCCCGCTAAAATCGCATCGTCACCAAAAGGTAGGTTGTGGCGAACTCCCGCTCAAGCATTTGTATCTGAAAAACTACTTTGTTAGCATATAGGCATAAACATATACACGAATAAACAGCCCGGTAAAGGTCGTCGAAAGCGCGTGACGTTGGCGGTCACGGCCAGTGGTTGTTGCTGTTGCTATTGCCACCTGTGCTCCGCCGAAAGGTGCGTTTCGCAGTGGAGCTGTCGGTGGAAATACATATCGGCAGAATGGGCCATTAATTGTGTGCTCCTGCAGGATTTTGGGTCAGTCCCTTAGGAACAAATAGGGTTGGCGTCGCAAAAACTGCACGTCATCCAATTTCCGCTCCTGCCCTTCATATTTTAATTAGTGATAGGCGCAATGACTGCTAGTAAAGGGTCAACTTTTAATTTAACACAAGTGCCGAAATGATAAATGGCAACAATTTTAGCTATTCTACCTCAAGGGACATATGTACATTTTGAACCATAACAAGAAAGGAAAGCTAACTTAGGGCGGAGCCGAAGTTAATATGCCCTTGCAGAATATTCTGTAAATTATATTCTCCAAAATTATTCATATGATGCATTCTTAATACTCATAAAAAATCCAAACTTCCTAGCTTTAAAAACACCAAAGTTTTGGCGTTTCCGATCGTTCAGTTATATGGCAGCTATATGATTTAGTGGCCCGATCCGGCTCTATTCCGACTTGCACCTGCAATTGAAAGACAACTTTTAGGAAAGTTTCAATCAGATAGCTTTAAAACTGAGGGACTAGTTTGCGTAGAAACGGACAGACGGACATGGCTAGATCGACTCTCCTGGTGATGCTGATCTTGAATATATATACTTTATAGGGTCGGAAATGTCTCTGCAAGGGTATAAAAATACCAGAACGAAAATCCCGCCTCTGGATTGTTTCCGGCTGCATCCTTCTCTTTTCTCCAAACATCTCTCGAAGGCAGTTCATTCGCTCGTATCTCTGTTCATTCTGAACACATGCTGACCATTTTTCAGAAGTAATTATTATTTTTATAAGTTAATATTGTCATATTTTTCTGGTAAGCTTATTAGGACCCAAAAGCGGCAATTTTAATTGCGGTTTCCAAGGAATTAGTCTTCTTCGTGGTTCCCAAGACATACATAGTTGGAACACGAGGCCAGGCTTTAAGCACGGCTATCGGCCAAGCGCCCGCTTGCGATTGCTGGTTACCTGATTTATTTTGCGTGTGCGAGTTCCCAGAACTTCGGCGTGCGCTACGAATGCCTTTCTTGGAACCGCGAGTCGCATGGTAGGGTGGGTATAAAACGAGGCCGATAACATCTGGTCCTCAATCTTCGATAGTCGCACTGTTTTTGTCCGATTTTAGCTATTGAGCTGGTTATCAGTTGCTATCGTTTCTCTGTCTACTACTATTAGTTATGTTACACATCTTGTTCTCTCTTAACACAAACCCACCCCACTCTCCCTGAGCAAGCTGGTCGAAAATTTAGACAGAGCGTGATAGGAGGGACAACGCTCGATGAGTGTGTTCGTTACAAAGACATCATGCCATTTCGGGCTGATCCAGAAAATCTTTACACCTTCGTCAGCAGAGTGGACTATGTAATTTCACTCTATCAAACTAATGATGTACGACAACAAAGGATTCTACTTGGAGCCATCAAGAGAAACTTGTACGGTCATGTAACGCGATCATTAGGCCTTCCGAACATCGAAAATTGGCCTACCCTTAGTGTTGGGACACTCACGGTCCCAGAGGGTTTCCACTTATTTCGAGCTCTGGTTCACAGCATACAGATAGCTGAAATCTTTATTTAAATTTAAATGGATTTCACAATTAATCAAATTAATACATTTTTTCTTACACTTGTGGTTTGCCTCTCTTAAACTTCTTATAGCGTCCTTTTCTTCTTCTTAAATTCTTAAGTTTTCCAATACTAACGATAACTTACAGTGTTAAACAACTTAAGAGTATTTTTAAACTAACAGATAAATTCAAATAAATCAACTTTTGAAATTGGACAGTTGGCGCGCGGCTAAACCTTCTTATTAGCCTCGCAACATTCCCCACCTCGTGATTCTTCTGCGTGACTACGCTGAGTATTACCAATCCTTATGATGTCCAATTTAGCCAGTTTAACTGCCGGGCGAGTAACGAGTCCTCCCGATGTACGTACAACACCGCTACGAACTTGTCCATCCTTCGCCAAATGAACATCCACGACGATCCCTTTAGGCCAGGAGTTTCGCTTGCTTGTTTCATCAACAATAAGAACCACGTCATTCACGGAAATTGGAGCTGGGTTCGGCTGAAACCATTGACCAGCGATGCGGAAATTTTTGGCCAAGCCTAATCCATTGGTTTCCATCGCACCGCGTTCCCGTAGACCACTGGAGTTACCAACCAAGAAGTGGTTTGGAGTAAGGGCTTCCGAATTTTCCGATTCCAACGGAATATAGGTCAACGGCCTTGAGTTTAGGGTGCATTCGACATCGGCCAACGCAGCGCGCAATACTTCCTCGCGCAGTCCGACGTTCGACAGAATTTCCGTCAAGATTGACTTTGTAGAGCGCACCATACGCTCCCAGCTGCCGCCCATATGAGGCGATCCAGGAGGAATAAAGGTAAACGACATCTCCGGATACTGGCTTTCCACTGCTGACGTTGATATACGTTCGATCTCTGCGAGCAGTAAATAGTTTTAGAGCCAATAAAAATGAGTCCGTTGAAAGAGATGGCACCAATTCTAAATGAACAGCGCGAACTGTCAGGCAAGTAAATAAAACTCCCCATCTCTTCTCGCGACGCCTTCCTACAGCAACTTCAATGGGTCCAAAGTAGTCTACTCCAGTAAACGTAAATGGTAGTGTATGTGCCGATAGACGTTCCTTTGGTAAAGCTCCCATCATCGGTGGAATGGGTTGTGCTCGCCTGGTGCAGCACACGGGACAGTTATTGATGATTTCCTTTACAAGGGCTCGCAGACCTGGTATCCAATACTTTTGTCGTATTTCGTTGACAACTATTTCTGCATGCAGATGGTGGCACTTCCGGTGTTGATACTCTACTATAAGGTATGCAATCCTGTGGTGACGCGAAAGTATAACAGGACGCTTTACGCTGACTTCAACATTTTCGATAGCATCGATTCGACCGTGCATACGAAGCACTCCGACTGGGTCTAAGTACGGCGAGCATTTATATATTATGCTTTTCCGGTTTGTCAGGCAACGATTTTCCTTAAGGCATCGAATTTCATCAAAAAACTCTTCTTCTTGGCATGTCCGTATGAAAATTGTGTCCATTTCTACATCGCGCTTAAGCAAAAGCAGTCCCTCCAGCTCAGGTCCGTGCGGTTTCACGGAAAGAAGGCGTAGAAAATCCAAAACTCTCTTTTGCGCAGCACGCAGACGCTCCAGTTTGCTGAAACGTAGTGGATCCGGCATTACACATGCCAAAGGCGAGATTTGTTTCTTAATTTCCTCCTTGTGGTACAATACTTGAGTTTCTCTGGTTTTAGACATTTCATTTCCGCGTGGCCACTCCGATTCATCCTGAAACAGATAATTCGGTCCGGTAAACCATCGTATTGAACTATTTACCTCAACACTTTTTGTCCATTTAGTCCCATCGTCCGCTACATTTAGTTCCGAGGGTATCCAGCGCCATTCACCAACTTCGGACCCTTCAAGAATTTCTCCGACTCGTAGAGCTACAAATTGCGGGTACTTGCGAGCGTCGGATCTTATCCAGAACAGAACATCTTGAGCATCAGTCCAAAATACGCGTTTTTCAATTTCGTTTGATAGCTCAGACTCCAAACACTTGGCCAGGCGCAATCCTAAAACCGCTGCCATTAATTCCATTCGTGGTACCGATATAGGTTTCAAAGGCGCTACTCTGGTTTTCGATGCTAGCAAAGAGCATCGGATTTCGTCTCCAAGATCAATACGCAAATAAGCTACCGCAGCGTAAGCATCCAAACTAGCATCAACGAACATATGTAGTTGCAGACTCTTAACATTGCTCGAACATGACATGTAGCGAGGAATACGCAGATCGCTCAGTTTGGGCAGTAAGGCCTGCCATTTCATCCAGTCAATCTCATCCTGTTCCTTGATTGTGTCGTCCCAGTTCACACCAGACCTCCAAATATTTTGAAGAATAATTTTGGCACGTACGTTAAAAAATCCAAGAAGCCCGAGTGGATCGAAAATGGACATAACGATACTCAGCACTCGGCGCTTCGTATGAGAGCCAGCTGACGACCTCCGCAGCAACTCAGGCTTGATGACAAACGTTAACATATCCGACTCGGGCAGCCACCACATCCCTAACACTTTCTCCTGTAGTTCGTCCTGTGTGCCAAGATACTTAGGCGATGCTTCATAAACGTCATTCAGAGAGCGCACGACGCGCTTGGAGTTTGATAGCCAATTTCTCATTTCGAATCCACCCTTCGCGTGAATATCCTTAATAATATTTGCGAGTTGAACCATTTGCTCCTCTGTATCAACTGACTCCAACCAATCGTCAACGAAAGTGTTTCGACAAATTGCTTTTACGGCTTCTGGATGACTTTCACCAAATCTCTCTGCATTACGTCTCAATATAAAGTTGGCAAGTGACGGCGAGCATGCAGCGCCGAACGTCATCACTTGCATTACGAATGTATCCGGTGGGCGATTAATTTCTCCATTACGCCATAAGAACTTCTGGGAATATTGGTCTAGGGCGCAAACCTTAATTTGATGAAACATTTCACGTATATCGCCTGATACCGCTATAGGTCGTTCTCTGAAGCGCAACAGCACACCCATCAAGGACACCAACATATCTGGTCCTTTTAAAAGAGTGTCGTTTAGTGATATGCCGTCAACTTGCGCTGCCGCGTCCCAGACCAGGCGTGTCTTCTTTTTGTTAGGGTTTGTAACCGTGAATATGGGAAGATACCAAGAACGTGTACTGTTTGATAACTCCCACTTTTCCAGTTTGCGAATGTATCTGCTTTCCTTGTAGTGCTGCATGGTATTATTCAAAAACGTTTTCAGCTTCGGATCTTTTAACATTTTCGCCTCAAGGCACTTGAGCCTTTTGAGAGCCATGGGGTACGAATCGGGCATATTGATTTTGTCGTACTTCCACAACAGCCCAGTCTCCCAGCGCCTTTCGTTGGAAATGTATTTTGTAGTTGCCTCCATTATCTTTAGCGCCTGTTCATCTTCCTTAGATCGCAACGGTTTTATAGGAACACTCACACCGAATGACTCCGCGTACCGCAAACTGTTGTGCAATGACAGATATGGAATACATGAGGTGGCGTGCCATTTTCCGGTCCTTGGCGGCCGTACACAGACCATCCTAATTTACATCGAACGGCAATAAGATCGTCATTTTCAGCTTGACGTACCTCCAGCGGCACGCTGATCTTAATATTGTTAAGTCCGATGATAATTTGGGCCTTAACATCTTTGTATGTTGAAATTGGAACTGTTCTCAAGTGCTGACGTTCTTTGAGTGTCCGATCTTCGATGCTTTGCAATGGAAGATTCAAATTGCTTACAGTACGCACTCCTTTAAGTCCGTGTCTTACTTCCGGACGACCCTCAGCGGAAACACTGACGCTAACGACTCTCGATTTTGACTCGCTCTGGGTCACGTCGCTAGTCCACTTAAGACAAAGGTGCTCTTCAGGACCGTCAAGCCCTAGCTCATCGGCTAACGATCGTTCTATTAGCGTGCAGGACGCGCCTTCGTCGATTAGAGCATAAACGTCTATGCTACGGGAGTTATTGTGCAAAGTTACTGGTATATAACGGAACAGGGCCTTTGTTGTTGATTTCTCATGAAAGAAAACTGTTGACTCGCTGGTCTCTGAATCGCCGGTTTTTCTAGGGCTGTCCTCTTTGTCATTACGAATCTCGCTGTTAATCTCAGTATTCGGATAATGCAGTAGCACGTTGTGCGGTAACTTACATCCATCGAGGGTGCAAAGTTTCTTCACTCTGCAGTTACGGACAATATGCTTTCCAAAACAATAAAAGCAAAGTCGTTTGGATTTAATAAATTCCACTCTCGACTTGATGGACATGGATAAGAATCCTTTGCCATTTGCCAGACCATGGTCGCAGCCACATTCTGGACAAGGTTGATCTTCTGTGATGGTGCCTTCGACTTGCCGTCGTCATTGCTTCCTAGCATGTCGTGCACTAGCAGGCGCTCCTTTGAATACCTTCCACTTTTATCTTTCTCTGTTGAGTGACATTCATAGGGTGCAACCATCGTCGCGCACATCGCTATTCCAAAAAGCCACTTGTCAAAGGTGGTCAAATTGGCGGCACCAGCTGCTAAGCGATGTCTACCCCAATCCAGCTTAAGATCACTTGGCAACTTAGCAACCAAATCGCTTAACAGAGAATAATCATTAAGGTATTCCTGTAGTCCTACTGACATCATTGTTGCACAATAATTCTGGACTGCCAGTGCCAGTCGAATCACGGATTCCAAATTGTTGGGTTTGATGGACGGCTCTTCTTTTAGCTTCCGTTGCAAGCGAGCATGCACTATTTCTGAACGTCCATACAACATCCTTAGCGTTCCAATAGCATAAGGTACCATAGCTGGGATCATAAGCTTTCCTCGCACAGCTTCTAGCGCAGATCCTTTCAGGCACTTCTGGAGTCTGATTAGATTTTCTTCGTTGGTAAATCCACATCTCTCGGTTGATTGTTCATAATTACTTATAAATAAAAGCCACTCTTCGGGCTTTCCGTTGAAAACTGGCAAGTCCCGTGATATGACCTGACGCGATGCAACTTGAGCTGGCGTCAATGTGTGTCCCAATGATACTGCATGTGGGAGCTGTGTGCCGGCAAACTGTGGCATATGTCTTCCTCCTCCAACGTTACTAACATTATAAACGAAGTTAGGCTGTGGTACAAAACCCAGCCCATTGGCTGGCGGAATAAATCCTGCGGCACCATTTGGATGTACAGATATTGGTGCATTGTTTGGTGGCATGAATCCGACAGTGTTAGATGGCGGTATGCATTGGGCTGCGGTATATGTCGGCATAAACTGACCTGAAATGTTTCCCTGAAGATTCGCATAAGAAGATGCGTTCGGTAAGATTTCAGTCATCGCCCTCCTTTCTGTATACGGAGGTGTGGCGGCCCTTTGCTTGTTAACTTGTTGTGAGTACTGATGCCCTGCGCAATTCTGCGAAGCGTCGTAGCCGGCATGATTAAACATGATCGGTGTGCTTGCATTCTCAAGCGAAACAAACTGGTTCGAGTAAATAACAGTTTGTCTGGATGGCTCAGTGAAATTGCATCCTGCGATTCCAACTGAACCTGCTTCCAATCCCGTGGTGTGTAAGTTCTGTTCACCAGATGCGTTTCCTATTGCATCATCCATTTCGCACTTGTGACGTCACTCCTTGTACAAGTACCACTACGCAACTCATGTGCGTTTCACCAGCCAAAGTCGTCGAAACTTACGAATTTGGCTCTCAATGACCACTATCTTGTATACTCTGTCCTCACTCTCTTACACCCTTGGTAAAAGAATGCTTTCCCGAAATCACGTGCACCCTTGGCACCGAGTTTTCCAGATGGCAAAGTATTTCAGAATGTTGGGACACTCACGGTCCCAGAGGGTTTCCACTTATTTCGAGCTCTGGTTCACAGCATACAGATAGCTGAAATCTTTATTTAAATTTAAATGGATTTCACAATTAATCAAATTAATACATTTTTTCTTACACTTGTGGTTTGCCTCTCTTAAACTTCTTATAGCGTCCTTTTCTTCTTCTTAAATTCTTAAGTTTTCCAATACTAACGATAACTTACAGTGTTAAACAACTTAAGAGTATTTTTAAACTAACAGATAAATTCAAATAAATCAACTTTTGAAATTGGACAGTTGGCGCGCGGCTAAACCTTCTTATTAGCCTCGCAACACTTAGATCGACACTAAACCCCAAAGACCGAACTACAAACTACTGGGGAACTTCAGGGAGACATTTTACAAAGAAAATCTGAGAGCATTCTGCAATTAAGCTGAAAGACGACGTCAACTGCTGATCTCGAAATTGCATCAGGAAAATAAAGATTGCATAAAAATACTGATCAAAAAATTAACAATACAATTATACACAATTTTGGTTCAGACATAAGATCGTTAATTATTATTGCACAAAATGAGGGAATATATGAAGAGCATATTAATTTTGAATTGAATAAAAATCTATAATAAAAACGCAAACCCTAAAAATTTTAAATCACACAAATTCAATACAAATGCCCAAACCCACTTACGACCAAGTTACCCACAATATTCTCAACCATTCCAACCTAATTTTAATCAATCATTTAACCAAGCTATGTAACACATACCAAAGCATTTCGGACTCAACCAATACATGAACACACAACCAATTACTCACAAATATCCTTTCCCACAATATTCAAAAAAAATTAAAAATCCTCAAACAGGATATTTCAAAGAAAATACATACCCTCAACTACAACAACCCTCCATATCTAAAAATATAAATATTTTCCCGGTTACCAAACGGCTAGTGAGCAAACCAAAATATCAAATACGAAGTATGATGATCACAATCAATACCATGGATTGACTAATGCATGGCAACAACAGGTACAATCCATTAGAAATGTAGATAAAAACAAGAAAGGAAAGCTAACTTCCGGCGGAGCCGAAGTTGATATACCCTTGCAGATTATTCTGTAAATTATAACCCAACTTCCTAACTTTATATACACCAAAGTTATGGCATTTCCAATCGTTTAGTTACATGGCAGCTATATGATATAGGCGGCCGATTCTTATGAAATTTGATAGGTCGGATTTATTGGCCAAAAATAAAACCCATAGAAAATCCCAACTTCCTAACATTACAAACACCAAAGTTATGGCTTTTGCGATCAATCAGTTATATGTCGGCTATATGATATAATCGGCAGATCCTTATGAAATTTGGTAGGTCAGATTGGTTATCCAAAAATAAAACCCATAGAAAATCCAAACTTCCTAACTTTAAAAACACCAAAGTTATGGCATTTCCGATCGTTCAGTTATATGGCAGCTATATGATACAGTCGCCCGATCCGGCTCGTTCCGACTTATATAGTACCTGCAATAAAAAGACAACTTTTGATAGATAGCATTTGACAGATAGCATTAAAACTGAGAGACTAGTTTGCGTAGAAACGGACGGACGGACGGACGGACAGACAGACAGACGGACATGGCTAGATCGACTCTCCTGGTGATCCTGATCAAGAATATATATACTTTATAGGGTCTCCTTCACTGCGTTGCAAACTTTTGACTGATATTATAATACCTTCTGCAAGGGTATAACAATATCAAAATAGCTCAAGTTTAGTTAAACGCCCGGAGAGTGCAGACGTGTTTTGCGCGAGCTCCGGAAAAAACAGCTTAAAAGTGAAAAACAAATAACTAAAAATACTGGACTGGTGTAAAATAAAATAGTATAGTATAGTAAATAGTAAAATGAAAATAAAATAGTATATAATAATTAGTGCTATGTATAAAACTAGTGCAAATTTATTATAAAAACTAAGAATTGCCACGAGTAATAGCTCAATAAGCGGCGATTCAAAAAATGAGCGTAGAAGCTCCGTAGACCGTGATACAGAAGTAGAAATTAATTATTCGAAGAGCAACTCAGCCCTACTGCCCATTGACAGTGCGAGAGCACGGTCTTGTTCTCTCGCCCTACCCACTTCATGGAGCTTGCAGTATAGAACCCCACCCCCAGCTTCGACTCACAGCTCACCAGCCACGAGCACTGCGACCTCGGTAATTTCTGCAACCGTAGCCCCTGCAACAACAACATCAACGGTCGCCGTTATCAACAACGCGATTTCGAATGCGTTTGCAACTTCTGCAGTGCCGAATAAAACTACAAAGCCAATTTTAAGTACGAGTGCCAATATCGGCAATATCAAACAACAACAAGTGGGTCCGGCTATACAGACTGGCATGGATCGTTACATCGTTACATTTTAGCTTCTAGCTAAAACTGAAGATCAATTCAGAGCTGTAACCAAATACCTAGACGAGTCTAGGTAACCCTACTACACGTACCAGCTCAAGAGTAGCAAGGGCTTGCAAGTAGTACTTAAGGGCTGTTTGTAGTTTTATTTTTATTATTTATAGGAATGGTTGGTCCTAGAACATACTCTAGTGACGATAGGTTGCTAAACCAACACTTAAATTGGTTTAACTCGGAGGGATCATGCGTATGAGGGCCAAAGACACGGCGATGCTCACTCGTAGAACGCAGAGTAGTTGAATACACAAGTATTGCTTGAGTACTGATTTTATTAGGGCAAAAGGTCGGGTTTATATACACGTTTTCAGAGTCAAGGGGGGCACCATAGCAAAGAAGTGGTATGGGGCAGTTAGTTAAAAATACATTGCATTGCTTATGTTCTAAGATATACAAAGGTACAGAGTTATCATAATTGTCTCCCACACAAGGAGTTAATACGCTAGGGTTAGTAAAAATAGAAAAGGTAGCTCAGGCAGAGCTGGCAGAGCTGACGGATTTTTCCCCAAAAATATTATTAATATTGACAACAGAAATAAAAAGCCGCAACCACTCTTTAAGGTCTAACTGGAGCCAGAAAGCAGAGCCTTGTCCTGCAAGCAAAGAAGACCCAAAGACGAAGAAATGCGCTAACTGTGGAGACATCATATGCAAATTACAGAGGATGGCCTGTCTATAAAGAGCTGAAGAGTCAGTTTCAACAAGCAAAATACGCACGCTCACAGAATGCACGAAATGCATACGTTCAATCCCAAACCACACGTGATGTTTTCTTTGTGACATCAGCCACATCTTCATTTGGGCTCTCAACACAATTGGGGGAGTTTCATACGCCAGTGACCAAAAATTTGGACTTGCCAATCAGACGGGGTTCCCACAAGCTCAATGCTCTAAACAAAATATAATAAAACCTCAGCAAGCAATAGGACAAATACCAAACAGCATGGAAACCATGATGCTGACTTTAAAACAGGGTATGATGGAATTTATGTCCTTCATGAAAACAACAATGACAATCCTTATGCAAAATCAAAAAATTTAAATAAATTTGCTCACATCCCAACAATCTAAAAAATCGATGTCTTGACTTCGTATATCCATATGGAATGCAAATGGCGTTTCGCGGCACAAACTTGAAATAACTCAATTCCTTAATAAAAACCAAATAGATGTAATGCTGCTGGCAGAAACGCATCTCATAAGTAAATACAACTTCCAAATAAGAGGTTATACTTCATACTACACAGATCATCCGGACGGTAAGGGTCACGGAGGAACTGGAATCTTAATCAGGGAACGCATTAAGCACCACTTTCACCAGAGGTTTTCAACAAACTATTTGCAGGCTACATCTATAAAACTACAAGCAGGCAACGGCAGTATCACTATAGCCGCTGTCTATTGCCCACCGAGTTTTACAATAACTGAAGAGCAATTCTTGGACTTCTACAATTCACTGGGAGATCGCTTTATAGCAGGAGGGGACTACAACGCCAAGCACACGCACTGGGGATCAAGACTCGTGATCCCCAACGGAAGTCAACTGTATAAAGCAATTATAAATTTGAGCAACAAACTCGCCTATGTCTCCCTGGCAGCCCCACATATTGGCCAGCTGAGCCCAGAAAACTCCCGGACTTAATTGACTTCGCTGTGACCAAGAACATCCCAAGAAATTTAGTAAGTGCCAAATCGCTATCGGACTTATCATCGGGCCACTCGCCTGTTTTACTAACTCTCCTTCAAACCCCGAAAGTAATCGAGTACCCCTTCAGGCTGACTTCAGGCTGTGCTGATGCCCTGGATACAGTACTCGTGGCATCAGCAAAAATCTCAACACCAGAAGAGACAATCGTGCGTAGCAACCAATACAAAACTAATCTGCAAATCGAACAACTGGTTCGGGAAAAACGACGTCTACGATGCGCATAGCAATCCTGCAGATCGCCCCATTCGAAGCAACTCTTTAATAAAGCCACCCGCAGACTCACCAAAACCCTCAAGCAAGAGGAGCTTGCGCAGCGCCGGTGTCGAGAAACTGTCGCCGACCAGTACAAAGCATCCTTTGTGGAGAGCTCACCCAAATTTAAGCTCTCCGATGACTGATTCTAGTCACTCCGATTAGAAACTCCTCGGGTACTTGGGCCCTCAGTGACGAAGACAGAGCCGAAACATTTGCTTTACACCTACGAAATATATTTCAGCCGAACGCCGCCAAACAAACTCTCTTCAACTTCCGCCGCTTAGCTCTGAAATTGCAATTAACCCGATTTTGTTTCAAGCACCTGCAATAATGTCATTAGGAAGCAAATAAAACCGAAAAAGGCTCTAGGGGGCGACCTAATAACCCCAAAAATGATAATTGAACTTCCAAACGGCGCAGTGGATGTTATATGCAAGCTATTTAACGGGATCACAAAACTTGGCTACTACCTCAAAAAAATGAAAATAGTGTGTCGTTATAATGATCCCTCATCGTACAGGCCAATAAGCTTACTATCGTGCCTGTCCAAATTACTAGAAAAATGCCTGCTCACGCGCATTACACCATATTTAAGAGAACAAAACTTAATCCCGGCACATCAATTCGAGTTTCGTGAAAGCCACGGAACCATCGAGCAAGTCAACCGGATAACTTCAGAAATTCGTACAGCCTTCGAACATCGGGAATATTGTATTCTCGACGTCTCTCAGGCATTCGACCGAGTGTGGCTTGAAGGCCTTATGCATAAAATCAGCCAGAAAACACTCAAAAGTTACTTAAGTCATACCTCTGCCACAGAGTCTTTGAGGTGAGATGCAATACAACGACATCCAACGAGTATAACATTGAAGCCGGAGTCCCACAAGGTAGCGCACTGGGCCCTACCCTGATTGTCCTATACACAGCAGACATCCACATTTGCTGACGACACCGAAATCCTGAGCCGCTCGAGAGCAACAGCTCAACTGACTGATCATTTGGTGGTAGTTGCGAAGTGGCTATCAGACTGACGAATCAAAATTAATGAACAAAAGTGTAAACCTATAACTTTTACCCTTAATAGACAATAGTGCCCCCCGCTAACTTTGAATAGTACGCAGATTCCCCAAGCCAGCGATGTAACATATCTCGGCGTCCACCTCGACAGACGCCTAACCTGGCGGAGGTACATTGAATGCAAGAAAGTACATCTCAGACTTAAAGCTAGCAGCCTACACTGGATTATAAATTCTCGATCACCCCTGTGTCGAAATTTAGTCTATATGACTGTAAGTTAAGTTATATTCTTAAGATTTGATATACTTATTGTTAGTCTCATATAGAGAAGATTCAATAAATAAAGCATATAAAAAAAAAACAATAGCTCAGAACCTAACGAAAATTTTCGGTTAAAAGCCCCGGACAACACCAATACATAGAAATACCATACAAAGGTTTCACATACAAAAAATGCCTTATAGACACAGGATCCAGAATAAATATGATCAGTAAAAATATATTTTGCTTTCCTATGTAAAATGCCAAATGTGAAGTTTTGACATCAAATGGTCCTATTACATTGAACAAATTGATTATGATACCCAACAAAAGTATCTTTTTTTAATTATTTTATGTACACAGTTTTTCTAATAATTGGCAAAAAATTGGCAATCAATTATAAATTACAAAAATAGGGCAGTTACTCTTTTTGATAAAACATACAAATTAATTACTTCAAAATCAGTAAAAAACCAACATTTTTATTCTGGTGCCACCAATTAAAAACTCAGCTCAATAATCAATAAAAAAATAGATTCGGAATTGTTTCGATTAGATAACCTGAATCAGGAGGAAACTTTAAGGTTGAAAGTTTTATTAAATAAATTCAAAAATCTTCAATATGAAGAAGGACACAGTCTAAATTACAAATACAATTAAACACGTACAACACAATTTGTTCAACACAGTACCCACTTTCTCAAGCGCACAAAAAACCAAGTGCAGGAAATGCTTAATATGGGATTAATCAGGGAATGTAATTCACCATACAATAGTTCGGGTAGTACCCAAAACAAAAACAGATGCTTCTGGTAAAATTAAGTATAGAGTAGTAATTGTTTATAGGAAGCTTAATGAAATAACTATCCCCGACGGATATACAATACCAAACATGGCCAATATTTTACAACTATTTCTTCCACATTCCATAACGAACATTTAAGGGGGGTATGGTTAATTCGGCCAAAAAACGCTTATTTTCATGAATGTCAGATCAATTATTTCATAACCATATTAAAATACAACATTTAAACTAATATTGCACAAATTTTCATAAAAAAAAATAATAAATGAGCCGTTTACAGCAAAGTTCCGTAGGTTTTGCGGTGAACAGTATAACCGGTTACTGGATCATCAGAAAAAACCAAAAAAATTGTTTATTAATTAATATGTTTCTAGAGGTAATAACGTTAAGTTTTTTTTATTCAATTATTGGATTTTTGGTAACACTTTAAAGTCAAAAACGTGATTTTAGCCTAGAAATTCGATATATTTGTTATTATAAAATGAAAAATAATAAGTAAAAAAAAAACTCGACGTCAGTACCTGCGGATTTAGGTACAGAAATTGTTCGTTTAGTAGATTTTGCAGGATCGTGTTCACCGACTTTGAAATTGCAACTTTATAGGAGAGCGTTTTTAAAGTTTTGGACATCGAAAAATCGCATACAAAACGAGCCAACTCACCTACGTTCTACTGCCCATAACTTCGGAAGTTTTACTCGGATGAATCTAAAAAATTTTAAAATTTAACGCAATATTCTTAAAATGAGGCCAAATTTAAATACCATACCCTTTATTCGGCTGCATACCTAACACTGTGACTTAAACCTAAAGCCGCGCTCCCGCCCGCTTTACTCCGCTGAAGCGAGAGCGGGAGATCGGCAGCGGCCGTCCGAGGAGTTCGAATGCGAAACCCGAAGCTCGCACTCGGGACGTTGCGAAAAGCGAGGGAGGGAGCGCAAGAGTGGGCCACTAACCCGCTTTACTCAGCTGAAGCGAGAGCGGGAGATCGGCAGCGGCCGTCCGAGGAGTTCGGATGCGAAACCCGAAGCTCGCACTCTGGAGCGCGGACGTTGCGAGAAGCGAGCGAGGGAGCGCAAGAGTGGGCCACTGACCTAAACATTTCGCCCCCTACTCGGGTTGCAACATAGCCTAGTTGCTCTTCTTACGGCTGGTGGCAGGCTCCGGACACGACCCACCCAAACACGGTGCTCTGGGCTACTGGTAGTCCATTCTGAATTTTCTGGAAGCCCGGCCGCATCACGCTCGGATACATATCCGCGCCCAGGATGATAGTGATCGTCGCGGGGAGATAGAACCGCTCGTCAGCCAGCGTAATGTCCCGGAAGTGGGTCCTTACCGCGTCGCTCAGCTCCCGGATTGGAGTGCGGATGCACACGTGAGGCTCTATTCGATTCTGGACTGGTTGCCGAACAAATCTTTTCGCCTCCCACGTTGGTGGTCGGCAAGCGGAAACTCGACGCTAGCGAAGCGTCGATGCAGCTCATAGGCGTACAATGCTGTGCTGCTGCAGGAGGGGCGTTAAGGACGGAGCGGCGACCGCGGGCTGCGTGGCACCCCGACGAGTAGCAGAAAATTGACGCGGAGCGTCGGATGAGTGCCGTGGGGTGGCGGACGAAGGCCGAGGAGCGGCTGAAGAATGCCGTAGAGTGGCGGACGATGGCCAAGGAGCAGCTAACGGGTGCCGTGGAGTGGCGGACGAGGGCCGAGGAGCGGCTCAGGAGTGTCGAGGAGAGGCAGAGGAGCTCTGCAAACGGCGAGCCGCTGGGCGGGACTGCCGTGATGACATCGGTGGTACCGAGAGATGTAGGAGTACTCGTGAGGCAAACAGCGGTGGCAGTACCGGTTGGCAAGGACAGCCCGGGCCTCTTCTCGGCACTCAGACGGAGGAACCGACGACATTTCCGAAGTGGACGGATCCCGCTACAGACTCGGCAACGGTAGGATTGCATACCTCGAGTTCGTCTGTGTTCCAATGCGATGGCGCTGCGCGGACGTGGAGACATCGTGTGAGATCTGATTGGCGGAATAGGACAAATAAAAAATTTGGATCAGTAGTGATAAAAACTGCGAACTGGAACTACGGGTTGGAACTATTAATTGACGCTACGAATCGGAGTGATGAATTGAAACACCGGAGTGAAGGGTCGACTGGTTATTGCGGGCAGGCGGACTCTTCCTTTGGAAGAAGGATGACCTTCGCTATGGGACGCTTAATGAGTCCCCGCGCAGTGCGGATGTCGACCACATGGCCATCGGATCCTAGAAACCCCGAGTCGATTCTGCCTAATCGCCATTTATTGGACGGAAGGTTGTCTTCCTTGATTACCACCATGTCCCCGGCACGAAGATTTCTTGTAGGGGTTCGCCACGTATTCCGCTTATGGAGTTCCTTGAGGTACTCCCCCTTCCATCGGAGACGAAATTGTTGATGAAGAGCCTTCAGGTGTTGCCAGCGGTTTATAATAGATGGGGTGTCCCCCTTTATCTCGGGTTCGACCATGGCGAGAAGATGCCCTCCAACAAGAAGGTGCCCAGGCGTAAGTGCCAGCAGGTCAGTGTGGTCTTCGGACATCGGCGCGAGCGGACTCGAATTCAGGTATGCTTCGATCCTAACTAGAAGCGTGGACAACTTCTTCGAACGTATATTTTCGCGTCGCCGTAGACTTGTAAAACAGGGTCTTGAAGCTCTTAACACCTGCTTCCCACAAGTCTCCCATGTGGTGTGCTGTAAATCGTTCAAAGGTCCTCAATCCTCAATAAGTCGTTTTATAAGTAAATTTTATGGACCAACAGGTCTTCTCTTTATTAATCGTCAATTCTCAATAATCTTAGCTTAAGCTTAAGTGACTTTGCTGGGCATTTTCCAGCAGCGGGGAAATATGTTGACCGTGGTGTTCTACATATATTCACCACGCTGGCAACCAAATAAATCAAAGCACAGCCCCTTAAGGTGGCTTGTGCTGAATGGGCATTTGAGATGCCAATATTCTTATAGATAAATATACTTCATGCTTATTAGTTGTATGCGAATATATTAATATTCGCTGTTTAAGCAAACAGGGGTATGAAGCGTGCGCGACATATAAATCATATTCAAGTAAGTCGGCTGTTACACACAGGCCGACAGTTGTCTGCTGGGGTGATCATGTTACCAATGCACTTGAAAATGTGCTGGCCGTTGAACTTTTGTGTATTTGTAATTTAACGCTATTAATGTACAGTATGTACCCGATATGTGCGCATACTACATCTCCCTCTTTTTAAAAATAACGTAATATAGTGGAGTTTTTTCTAAAGATTATATATATTAAAGATTATGATTTTTTTGTATTTAAAATGTTATATGATTAAAAATATAAAGAAATTGGAAAAATTTTGTTTATATATGTAAATATTTTTTTGTTTCGAATCAGAAAAATTGATATATATAGTAGGTATATTTTATTTTCTTATTAGTAGTAAAACTTATTTACTTTTTTTTTGTGTTTTGTTTAAATTTTATTTGTATTACCATTATTAAAATTGTTTTGGGTATGGCCATACCGTATGATATATATGTAATAAAATAGAAGAGATTTATAAAGGGAAATTTTTATAAGTGAGATTATATTAAATAAAGTTAAATTAATAATAATTAATGAAATTGTAAGGTTTTTATTTAAAATCAAAAAAATTATTAAATTAAATGAATTGAAATTAATTGTTCTACGTATTAAACATTTTTAATCTGTCTTTATGTACTACCTGCTGTTTGTTCTTATTGTCTTTTATCTTAATATTGTCATTTTTATTAATTTCGATTACTACGTAGGGTCCTAAGTACTATTTATCTAACTTATGAGCTATTTCGTTTTTTAATAAAACTTTATCTCCTATTTTTATTTTAAAATCGTTAATGTTTTTGTCATATATTTCTTTTTGCCGTTTTTTACTTTGTTTAATCATTATTCTTGACCTTTTATATGAATTTTCGAGTCTGAACTTTGATTCTTTGGCATAATCATCTATATTATATAAAGGTGTAATATTATCATTACTATTAAATGAAATGTTTAATTTGAGAGTTTTACTAAAAATAAGCTCGTATGGACAGTAATCGTGTACCATCGAGGGTGTAGTGTTAAAACAATATGTAAAGTATAACAGCCAAACATCCCAATCTGTTTTGTCTGACGAGATGTATGATCTAACATATTCGTTAAAAGTTCTGTGCCTTCTTTCTATTGTACCCAAAGTCTGGTGGTGGTGTGCAGTAGATGTTATGTTTTCAATATTTAGATATTTACATAAATCTTTAATTACTGAATTCTTGTATTCTGTACCCCTATCCGTAATGAATGTTTTCATTGGACCGTACTTTCGAATAAAAGATTCGAATATAGCTTTTGCTACAGTTTTTGCACTTTTATCTGGTATTGGAATGGCAACAAGGTATTTTGTTAAGTCACAAATTAATGTAACTGCATATTCATTTCCTCGTTCTGATTTAGGTAATGGACCGATCGTATCCACTAACACTCTATCAAATGCCTTCAGAGGTGTTTCTGCAATAGTCAAGGGAGTTTTTATATGTTTTGTTGTTTTAGCCTGTTGGCAGTTAATACATTTTTTTACATGGTTTGCCCTTCACGCGTCATGTTTTTCCAATAGTAATGTCTTTTAATTTTCGCTAGCGTTTTGTAATTCCTGTATGTCCACCTTGTATTGGATCATTATGTAGTCTAGACAGTATATCTTCTTTTTCTTTTTTATCATATATTGTGGTCACCGGCTTGAGTAGCGCTACTCTTAAATTCATTAATATTTTATTGCCCATATTTTTGAATATATCTATTGAAATAATTTCAAAGATTTTCTCGCTCGGTACCATTTTAAGTTGGCTAATCTTATTTATACGGCCGTTCTTTCCAGCCTTTGGAAAAATTTATCTAAATCGAATATTCCATTGGTATATAGATCACCAACACTTATTCTTGCATATATATTTTTTCCTTTTTTGAGGGAACAATTTGATGCTGTTAAATACTTTTTTAACATCCTCATTTCGAATGATGTCAAATATTTTGGGCTTAGAAGCTGTCGGTTACTTTTGCAAATCTGAATTTGATTTTGCGCAGTTTTTATTATTCTGTCTATATTGTAATCTTGTAGTGACTTTTAAAATTTGCTTGTTTATGTCTTTGAGTTCTTCGATGCTTATTCTTGATAAGGCATCTGCCACGTAATTATTTTTTCCCTTAAAGTATTCTGCTGTGAATTGAAATTCTTCTAGATCTAGTCTCATTCTTGTTATCTTGGAAGTTGGATTTTTCATTGAAAACAAATATGTTAACGGTTTATGGTCTGTTTTAATAGTGAATTGTTTGCCATATACATATGGTCTAAAGTGATTTAATAGTGAAATGGCATTCAGGTGTCCAATTAAATAGTACATTGTTCTTGCAACGGTGAGTTAAATGTCTTGAGTAATGAGAGAAATTTGGTATAAAGCGTCGGTAATAATTGCAGAAAGCGACGAATCTTCTCGATTCATCTGCATCAGAAAGGACAGAGTATTTAGTTATTGCATCATATTTTTTATCATCAGGTAAAATTCCTTTGTTTGTACATTTATGGCCTAAGAATGTGACTTCGTGCATAAAGAATGAACATTTTTCTGGATGAAGCTTGAGATTGTGTTTTCGACATAGGTTAAATACGTTAGTTAAGTTTTTAATCATATGATTTTCGGAACAACCTATTGTAACGACCTGATTCTTTATTTCTGCTCACTACGTAAACGTGCGGCTGGCTCAGAGAGGTTGTGAGTTCGTTCCAAAGGATAACGTCAGAAATGAATAGGTTGGTGCTGGTTTATTGTTTCTCTACAATATAGCTCTATTGCTATTTATCTGCTGCCCGTTGTCGCTGTCTCCTGCTGCGTTGCTCCTGGCTCGCTGCTGCGCTGCTCCTGGCGTCCTGCTGCGTCGCTCCTGGCTTACCGCTGCGTCGCTCCTTGCCTGCTACTGCGTTGCTTCGGCTTGCTGCTCCGGGTGACTGAGATCGGGACGACTCCACCAAAACCCTGGATGTTATGCGAGCTTCCCTACCGGGGCCGGCAAGGTGTATCGCCTAGCAAGTTTTTTTTTTTTTTTTTTTTAACATTTGCATTTTATTTATTGGATCTTCTCTGAATTGAGACTAACAATAAGTATATAGAATCTTAAATTAAAATTTATCTGACAGTCAAGGTGACTGGCGCGAAAATTTAGGGGCTCTAATAACTATTTCTGAACTGGAAGGTCATTGCGTTGCAATCGGGTCCGGATGGAAGCCCTGGCTAGGCCCCTGGCGAGCTGGTTTGGATGAGAAGTTAGCTTGGTGTGGTAGGATGCTTTTTGTTTTGATATTTCATAGAATGCCAAGATCTCTGTGGATGTTGTCGTTCCGAACATACCAAGGTGCCCCAGTGATAGTTCTCAGGATTTTGGATTGTGCTCGATGAATAATGTCGATGTTGCTGCTGCTCGCGTTTCCCCACAATTGGGAGCCGTAGGTCCAGACTGGCTTAAGCGTTGAATTGTAGAGCAGGACCTTGAAGTCCAGGCAGAGGGGGGAGCGCGCGTTTATAAGCCAATGGAGACTGTTTGATTTTAGTTTTAGGTGAATTTTCTTAGCTTCGATATGTCTCCGCCATGTAAGTCTCCTGTCTAGGTGGATGCCAAGGTACGTTACATCGTCAGCTTGTGGAAGTGGCGTGTTATTCAGGGTTAGCGGGGGACACGTTTGTCTGTTAAGAGTAAACGTTATATGTGTTATCTTTTGCGCATTTATTTTTATACGGCAGTCTGATAACCACCTCTCCATTACAACGAGATGATCAGCTAGTAGTGCTGTTGCCTGAATTGGGCATTTGGACCGACTTATGATCGCGGTATCGTCTGCGAATGTAGAAGAAGTTAGCCGCTCGTTCGTTGGGATATCTGCGGTGTAGAGGAGAAATAGAGTTGGACCAAGGGCGCTACCTTGGGGAACTCCAGCCTCTATAGCGTAGTCATCGGATGTTGTGGTGTTGCATCTCACGGCGAAGGCTCTGTTGTAAAGGTACGATTCAAGTATCCTGTGAGTGTTTCCCGGCAGGATCGTTCTGATTTTATGGATAAGGCCATCAAGCCAGACTCGGTCGAAAGCCTGTGCAACGTCAAGGAATACCGCACTGCAGTATTCCCGAAGCTCGAATGCAGTCCTTATTTCTGTTGTTAATCTGTTGACTTGCTCTATTGTTCCATGGCTTTCGCGAAAGCCAAATTGATGTGCTGGAATAACGTTGTGCTCTTTCAGATATGGAATGATGCGCGTCAAAAGGCATTTTTCGAGCAGTTTTGACAGACTCGAGAGTAAACTTATCGGTCTATACGAAGCTGGTATTGTGTGATCTTTCCCTGGCTTTGGGATCATTATGATTACCGATTTTTTCCATTTTTTTTGGAAATAGCCAAGTCGTTTAATCCCGTTGAAGAGTTTACAAATAACCTCAACTGCACAGTTTGGAAGTTCGATTAACATTTTGGGAGTTATTTGATCACCGCCTGGGGCCTTTTTTGGTTTCAATTGCTCGCTGATTACTTTTGCAACTTCATTTGGTTGAAACACATTTGGCTCTGTCTCAGATTCGATTCGAATTGACGGCGACGGTAGTGCGAATGAATTAGTTGCAGGGTTTGGCTGGAAAACATTTCGAAGGTGTAAAGCAAATGTACAAGCTCTGTCTTTGTCGCTTCTGGCCAGCTGCCTGAAGAGTCTCTTATGGGAATTACAGTTTCGGCCGGCGCACTTAGATTTGGGTGGGCCCTCCACCAGGGATGCTTAGTGCTGGTGGGTGAAAGTTTTACAATGTACTGGCGTTGTGCTTTTAGTTCTTCTTGCCTTAGAGCCCTGGTCAGTCTGCGACCAGCTTCCTTAAGACTTTGTTTGGAGGTTTGCTGGTTTGCCAAGCACGTCTCAAACGTCTTTTCTCCAGAACAAGCTGTTCGATTTCAAGGTTAGTTTTGTGTTGGTGTGTGTGCCCGTCCCACCCTTGCGGTGTTGAGACTTTGGCTGCTGCGACGAGTATAGACTCCATTGCATCGGCATAGCAGTCGATGTCCTCCTTGATGTTGAGCTGTGGAGTTAGTTCAATGTGGGAACTTACGTACATTTTGAACTTCAGCCAGTTGGTTCTATGCGACGTCAGCCTGCGAGGGTGCTCGATTAATTCCGGGCCTTGAAGAAGTGTTATTAGCACAGGTGAGTGGTCCGATGATAGATCCAAAAGCGATTTTGCTGATATCAGATTGCGAGAAATGTTTTTTGTCACAGCAAAATCAATTAAATCAGGTAGTTTTCTAGGATCTGTAGGCCAGTATGTAGGGCTGTCTGGTGAAACGTAGTCCAGTTTGTTGCATGTTTTAATGAGTGCATTATATAATTGCCTTCCTTTGGGGGTCACAAGGCGGGATCCCCAGTGCGTGTGCTTGGCGTTGTAATCTCCTGCTGCTATGAATCGCTCACCAAGTGAATTGTAGAAGTCCATGAATTGGTCTTCGGAGACTGTAAAGCGGGGTGGGCAGTAGACTGCGGCAATGGCAAGGTTGCAGTTGCCCAACTGTAATTTTATCGAAGTAGCTTGCAGATGATTTTTTGCAAACCATTGGTGGAAGTGGTGTTTGACGCGGTCTCTTATTAAGATGCCAGTTCCGCCATGCGCTTTATCATCTGGATGATCGGTGCCGTAGAACGTGTATCCCCGTATTTTAAAGTTATATTTGCTGGTGAGATGCGTTTCTGCCAGCAACATAACGTCGATGTGGTTTTCGTTCAGAAATTGAGTTATTTCAGGTTTATGCCGTGAAACACCGTTGGTGTTCCACAGAGTTATTCGAAGGCTAGGCAAGGTTTATTTGGACTGCTGAGCTGCAAGCATTTGCAACAAGATATTTTGGTTGTGCATAAGGGTTTGCATGGTGGTTTTCATGAAGGACATAAGTTTTATCATATTTTGTTGCAAAGTAATCATCATAGATTCCATGTTACTTTGTGGCTGCCCCATAGCCTGCTGGATGTTATCAATTTTCGGTTCTATGTGAACTGTGCCTGATCTTAAAGCACTGGCGTAAGACAATCCGTTGGTGGTAATTGAAGGGCCAAATGATGATCTGGCTGCTTTTGCGAAGAAAACTTCCGGTGTCGTTTGTGATCTCATGTAAGTGTTTTGTGTGTTCAGGGAGCGTGCCGTTGTCGCTCGTTGCATCCGACTTTTCAACATCTTGTAGACTGGACAGCCTCTGTTGTTTGCGGTGTGGTTTCCTTGGCAGTTTACACACTTTTTAGTAAGAGAGTCTTCCTTGTTGGCAGGGCAGGGTTCGGAGCCGTGGCAGTTTCCACAAGCTACACATACTGACCTGAGGGTGCAGTAAGCCCTGGTATGACCGTATTCCTTGCAATTTGTGCATTGCACTGGCCCGGTCCGTTTGTGCGGCTCTACTGTGATTCTACGGTTCAGAAGGTACTGCAACTTGTAGATCGGGTGCACTGCTTTTTTTTCAAAGTTCTGCTGTCTGGTTCCAGCTCGACCTTGAAGAGTGGTTGCGGCTTCTTGTTTTTGTTCATAATGTTTATAACATTTGCGAAAAAACCGTTTTCATTTAAGGCCTCTGTAATTTCGGAGGGGGTCACATCGGGTTCTATTCCCTACAACACAACTTGCAAACCTTTACAACTATTCAGCTGGTTCGTGTAGTAATTCTTTTTGGCATCGTTTAAGTACTTCGACACTGCTCGGAAATCGTCTTCGGTTTTGGTTTGGAGTTTAGTTTCGCTTATATTCCATTTCATAAGCGGAATAACATGAAAGTTATCTTTTCCGACAAGCTCAACTATTTTGTTGACTAGGGCATTCGAGATCTTCTCCCGAATAAAATAGGTGGGGACTTTAGTTTCCTTGGGGCTAATTGTTCCGACTCTGTTTCAGGCTCCGCCAGAATGGAAAATCTATTTTCATTTAATGGCCCGGGATTTTCAGGGCCTTTGTTGGAACGATTTATTTTTGGCTTATTGCCGTCCGAGTTTTTTGGGGGTGTTAGCTTGCGCTTGGAGATATTAATGTAGCGATCCATGCCTGTCTGCATGGCCAAACCCGCTTGCAGAATTGTCACTTCTTCTACCGTAGCTTTGTTTTTGCCGTTTGCACCGATTTTTGCACTTGGTTGTGTTGTTGCTTTACCTGCAGCACAAGAAGAGGGGTGAGTCGTTATTGCATTGTTGGCGACAGATACCGTTGTAGTACTCGTAGTAGTTGCTGTTGTTGTTGCGCTAGGCGGCAGAAGCTCTGTTGGAGTCTTGCATTGGTCACTCCATGGCGTTTGAGCGGTAAAGAGCAGGGCGGGAGAGCACGAGCTAGCTATCTGGTTTTCGGCGGTCAGAAAACTTGCACCTTCAAGCACTTTCGGTTCTAAAGTATTACTCGTCACCGTAAAATAAGCATTGTTACGGGCCAAAGACGACGTTTGTCTTGCTCTCTCTGAAATTTTTCACGGGCTTCGTCTTGTTGTTTTTGTCGTTGAGTGCCCTGATCCACGTTCTTACTCATTTGTTTATCGTTAGTGCGTAAAGATTAATTATTTAATTAATTAAATCTTTAGATTACGATATGCGATTTGCATCGCGAAACGCAAAACCTCCCGTTTATTAATTTTTCGAACGTTTTCGACTGATTGAGCAAAATATAATAACACCTCAGCAAGCAATAGGACAAATACCAAACAGCATGGAAACCATGATGCTGACTTTACAACAGGGTATGATGGAATTTATGTCCTTCATGAAAACAACAATGACAAACCTTATGCAAAATCAAAACATTTTAATAAATTTGCTCACATCCCAACAATCTAAATAATCGATGTCTTGTCTTCGAATATCCATGTGGAATGCCAATGGCGTTTCACGGCACAAACTTGAAATAACTCAATTCCTCAATGATTCCTCAAAAAAAAACCATTTCACAAGTAAATACAACTTCCAAATAAGAGGTTATACTTCATACTGCACAGATAATCCGGACGGTAAGGCTCACGGAGGAACTGGAATCCTAATCAAGGAACGCATTAAGCACCACTTTCACCAGAGGTTTGCAACAAATTATTAGCAGGCTACATCTATAAAACTACAAGCAGGCAACGGCAGTATCACTATAGCCGCTGTCTATTGCCCACCGCGTTTTACAATAACTGAAGAGCAATTCTTTGACTTCTACAATTCACTCGGAGATCGCTTTATACCAGGAGGAGACTAAAACGCCAAGCACACGCACTGGGGATCAAGACTCGTGACGCCCAAAGGAAGACAACTGTATAAAGCAATCATAAATTTGAGCAACAAACTCGACTATGTCTCCCCTGGCAGCCCCACATATTGACCCCAGAAAACTCCCGGACTTAATTGACTTCGCTGTGACCAAGAACATCCCAAGAAATTTAGTAAGCGCCAAATCGCTATCGGACTTATCATCGGACCACTCGCCTGTTTTAATAACTCTCCTTTAAAGCCCGAAAGCAATCGAGCACCCCTTCAGGCTGACCTCGACTAGAACTAACTGGCTGAAGTTCAAAATGTACGTAAGTTCCCACATTGAACTAACACCACAGTTAAACATAGAGAACGACATCGACTTCTGTACTGTTGCCCTGGAGTCAGTACTCGTGGCAGCAGCCAAAATCTTAACACCAGAAGAGACAATCGTGCGTAGCAATCAATACAAAACTAATCTGCAAATCGAACAACTGGTTCGGGAAAAACGACGTCTGCGACGCGCTTAGCAATCCTGCAGATCGTCCCATTCGAAGCAACTCTATAATGATGCCACCCGCAGACTCACCTCAAGCAAGAAGAGGAGCATGCGCAGCGCCGGTACATTGAGAAACTATCGCCGACCAGTACAAAGCATCCTTTGTGGAGAGCTCACCAAAATTTATGCTCTCCGATAGAATCATTCCGATTAGAAACTCCTCGGGTACTTGGGCCCGCAGTGACGAAGATAGAGCCGAAACATTTGCTTTCCACCTACGAACTGTATTTCAGTCGAACGCCGCCACAAACTCTCTTCAAGCTCTGAAATTGCAATTAAAACGATTTTGTTCCAAGCACCTGAAATTGCTAACGTCATTAGGAAGCAAATAAAACCGAAAAAGGCTCCAGGGGGCGACCTAATAACCCCAAAAATGATAATTGAACTTCAAAACTGCGCAGTGGATGTTATATGCAAGCTATTTAACGGGATCGCAAAACTTGGATCGCAAAACTTGGCTACTACCCCAAAAAATGGAAAAAGTCCGTGTTATAATGATACCGAAGCCTGGGAAAGACCACACAATTGCCTCATCGTACAGGCCAATAAGCTTACTATCGTGCCTGTCCAAATTACTGGAGAAATGCCTGCTCACGCGCACTACACCATATTTAAGAGAACAAAACTGAATCCCGGCACATCAATTCCGGTTTTGTGAAAGACACGGAACCATCGAGCAAGTCAACCGGATAACTTTAGAAATTTGTACAGCCTTCGAACATCGGGAATATTGTAGTGCGATATTCCTCGACGTCTCCCAGGCATTCGACCGAGTGTGGCTTGAAGGCCTTATGCATAAAATCATAACATTACTGCCAGAAAACACTCATAAGTTACTTAAGTCGTACCTCTACCACAGAGTCTTTAAGGTTAGATGCAATACAACGAAATCCAACGAGTATAAGATTGAAGCCGGAGTCCCACAAGGTAGCGCCCTGGGCCCTACCCTGTTTGTCCTATACACAGCAGACATCCCTACGAACGAAAGGCTGACTACGTCCACATTTGCTGACGACACCGCAATCCTGAGCCGCTCGAGATGCCCAACTAGAGCAACAGCTCAACTGGCTGATCATTTTGTGGTAGTTGGGAAGTGGCTATCAGACTGGCGAATCAAAATTAATGAACAAAAGTGTAAACATATAACGTTTACCCTTAACAGACAATCGTGCCCCCCGCTAACTTTGAATAGTACGCAGATTCCCCAAGCCAGCGATGTAACATATCTCGGCGTCCACCTCGACAGACGCCTAACCTGGCGGAGGCACATTGAATGCAAGAAAGTACATCTCAGACTTAAAGCTAGCAGCCTACACTTGATTATAAATTCTCGATCACCCCTGTGTCTGGCCTTTAAAGTTCTTCTCTACAACTCCACCCTTAAGCCCATTTGGACCTACGGCTTCCAGCTCTGGGGGAACGCGAGCAACAGCAAAGTTGACATCATACAGCGCTCACAATCAAAAATCCTGCGAACAATCACTGGGGCACCATGGTATGTTCGGAACAAAAACATCCACAGGGATCTAGGCATACCACCGGTCAAAGATGAAATAGCAAATCAGAAAGCGGCCTACCATAACAAGCTTACATTGCACCCAAATAATCTCGCAAGGAACCTAAGACGGGTTTCGAACAGCACTCGTCTGCATTGTAACGATCTACCAACCCAGCAATAAATATAAGGGGCCCGTTAGTCTAAATTCAGTCTACATGACTGTAAGTTAAGTTATATTCTTAAGATTTGATATACTTATTGTTAGTCTCATATAGAGAAGATTCAATAAATAAAGCATATATATTTTTTTTTTTTAACATTTTGCATTTTATTTATCTCTGAATTGAGACTAACAATAAGTATATTGAATCTTAAATTACAAAACTATTTGACAGTCGAGGTGAATGGCGCGAGATTTAGGGGCTCTAATAACTATTTCTGAGCTGGAAGGTCATTGCGTTGCAATCGCGTCTGGAAACCCTGGGGCCCCTGGCGAGCTGGTTTGGATGAGAAGTTAGCTTGGTGTGGTAGGACGCTTTTTGTTTGGATATTTCATCTTTTACGGGTAGAATGCCAAGATCTCAGTGGATGTTGTCGTTCCGAACATACCAAAGTGCCCCAGTGATAGTTCTCAGGATTTTTGATTGTGCTCGCTGAATAATGTCGATGTTGCTGCTGCTCGCGTTTCCACACAATTGGGAGCCGTAGGTCCAGACTGGCTTAAGCGTTGAATTGTAGAGCAGGACCTTGAAGTCCAGGCAGAGGGGGGAGCGCGCGTTTATAAGCCAATGGAGACTGTTTGATTTTAGTTTTAGGTGAATTTTCTTAGCTTCGATATGTCTCCGCCATGTAAGTCTCCTGTCAAGGTGGATGCCAAGGTACGTTACATCGTCAGCTTGTGGAAGTGGCGTGTTATTCAGGGTTAGCGGGGGACACGTTTCTCTGTTAAGAGTAAACGTTATATGTTTACACTTTTGCGCATTTATTTTTATACGGCAGTCTCATAATCACCTCTCCATTACAACGAGATGATCAGCTAGTAGTGCTGTTGCCTGAATTGGGCATTCGGACCGACTTATGATCGCGGTATCGTCTGCGAATGTAGAAGTAGTTAGCCGCTCGTTCGTGGGGATATCTGCGGTGTAGAGGAGAAATAGAGTTGGACCAAGGGCGCTACCTTGGGGAACTCCAGCCTCTATATCGTAGTCGTCGGATGTTGTAGTGTTGCATCTCATGGCGAAGGCTCTGTTGTAAAGGTACGATTCAAGTATCCTGTGAGTGTTTCCCGGCAGGATCGTTCTGATTTTATGCATAAGGCCATCAAGCCTGACTCGGTCGAAAACTTGTGCAAATAGCCAAGTCGTGTAATCCCGTTAAAGAGTTTACAAATAACCTCAACTGCATAGTTTGGATGTTCGATTAACATTTTGGGAGTTATTTGATCACCGCCTGGGGCCTTTTTTGGTTTCAATTGCTCGCTGATTACTTTTGCAACTTCATTTGGTTTTAACAGAATTGGCTCCGTCTCAGATTCGATTCGAATTGACGGCGACGGTAGTGCGAATGAATTAGTTGCAGGGTTTGGCTGGAAAACATTTCGAAGGTGTAAAGCAAATGTACAAGCTCTGTCTTTGTCGCTTCTGGCCCAGCTGCCTGAAGAGTCTCTTATGGGGATTACTGTTTCGGCCGGCGCACTTAGTTTTTGGTGGGCCCTCCACAAGGGATGCTTAGTGCTGGTGGGTGAAAGTTTCTCAATGTACTGGCGTTGTGCTTTTTCTTCTTCTTGCCTTAGAGCCCTGGTAAGTCTGCGACCAGCTTCCTTAAGAATTTGTTTGGAGGATGTCGATCTGCTGGTTTGCCAAGCACGTCTCAAACGTCTTTTCTCCAGAACAAGCTGTTCGATTTCAAGGTTAGTTTTGTGTTGGTGTGTGTGCCCGACCCACCCTTGCGGTGTTGAGACTTTGGCTGCTGCGACGAGTATAGACTCCATTGCATCGGCATAGCAGTCGATGTCCTCCTTGATGTTGAGCTGTGGAGTTAGTTCAATGTGGGAACTTACGTACATTTTGAACTTCAGCCAGTTGGTTCTATGGGTGCTCGATTAATTCCGGGCTTTGAAGAAGTGTTATTAGCACAGGTGAGTGGTCCGATGATAGATCCAAAAGCGATTTTGCTGACATCAGATTGCGAGAAATGTTTTTTGTAACAGCAAAATCAATTAAATCAGGTAGTTTTCTAGGATCTGTAGGCCAGTATGTAGGGCTGTCTGGTGAAACGTAGTCCAGTTTGTTGCATGTTTTAATGAGTGCATTATATAGTTGCCTTCCTTTGGGGGTCACAAGGCGGGATCCCCAGTGCGTGTGCTTGGCGTTGTAATCTCCTGCTGCTATGAATCGCTCACCAAGTTAATTGTAGAAGTCCATGAATTGGTCTTCGGAGACTGTAAAGGGGCGTAGCGGCAATGGGTTGCAGTTGCCCAACTGTAATTTTATTGAAGTAGCTTGCAGATGATTTTTGCAAACCATTGGTGAAAGTGGTGTTTGACGCGGTCTCTTATTAAGATGCCAGTTCCGCCATGCGCTTTACCATCTGGATGATCGGTGCCGTAGAACGTGTATCCCCGTATTTTAAAGTTATATTTGCTGGTGAGATGCGTTTCTGCCAGCAACATAACGTCGATGTGGTTTTCGTTCAGAAATTGAGTTATTTCAGGTTTATGCCGTGAAACACCGTTGGCGTTCCACAGAGTTATTCGAAGGCTAGGCATGGTTTATTTGGACTGCTGAGCTGCAAGCATTTTTAACAAGATATTTTGTTTTTGCATAAGGGTTTGCATGGTGGTTTTCATGAAGGACATAAGTTCCATCATATTTTGTTGCAAAGTAATCATCATAGATTCCATGTTACTTTGTGGCTGTCCCATGGCCTGCTGGATGTTATCAATTTTCGGCTCTATGTGAACTGTGCCTGATCTTAAAGCACTGGCGTAAGACATTCCGTTGGTGGTAATTGAAAGGCCAAATGATGGCTGCTTTTGCGAAGAAAACTTCCGGTGTCGTTTGTGATCTCATGTAAGTGTTTTGTGTGTTCAGGGAGCGTGCCGTTGTCGCTCGTTGCATCCGGCTTCTCATCATATTGTAGACTGGACAGCCTCTGTAGTTTGCGATGTGGTTTCCTTGGCAGCTTACACACTTTTTAGTGAGAGAGTCTTCCTTGTTGGCAGGGCAGGGTTCGGAGCCGTGGCAGTTTTCCCAAGCTACGCATACTGACCTGAGGGTGCAGTAAGCCCTGGTATGACAGTATTCCTGGCAATTTGTGCATTGCACTGGACCGGTCCGTTTGTGCGGCTCTTCCACTGTGATCCTACGGTGCAGAAGGTACTGCAACTTGTAGATCGGATGCACTGCGTTTTTTTTCAAAGTTCTGCTGTCTGGCTCCAGCTCGACCTTGAAGAGTGGTTGTGGCTTCTTGTTTTTGTTCATATTGTTTATAACATTTTTTGCGCAAAAACCGTTTTCTTTTAAGGCCTCTGTAATTTCGGAGGGGTTCACATCGGGTTCTATTCCCTTTAGCACAACCTTTGCAACTTTTCAGCTGGTACGTGTAGTAATTCTTTTGGCATCGTTTGAGTACTTCGACACTGCTCGGAAATCGTCTTTGGTTTGGAGTTTAGTTTCGCTTATATTCCCTTTCATAAGCGGAATAACATGAAAGTTATCTTTTCCGACAAGCTCAACTATTTTGTTGACTAGGGCATTCGAGTTCTTCTCCCGAATAAAAATAGGTGGGGGCTTTAGTTTCCTTGGGGCTAATTGTTCAGACTCTGTTTCAGGCTCCGCCAGAATGGAAAATCTATTTTCATCTAATGGCCCGGGATTTACAGGGCCTTTGTTGGAACGATTTATTTTGGGCCTATTGCCGTCCGAGTTTTTTGGGGGTGTTAGCTTGCGCTTGGAGATATTAATGTAGCGATCCATGCCTGTCTGCATGGTCGAACCCGCTTGCAGAATTGTCATTTCTTCTACCGTAGCTTTGTTTTTGCCGTTTGCACCGATTTTTGTACTTGGTTCTGTTGTTGCTTTACCCGCAGCACAAGAAGAGGGTGGAGTCGTTACTGCATTGTTGGCGACAGAGACCGTTGTAGTAATCGTAATAGTTTCTGTTGTTGTTGCGCTAGGCGGCAGAAGCTCTGTTGGAGTCTTGCATTGCTCACTCCATGGCGTTCGAGCGGTGAAGAGCAGGGCGGGAGAGCAAGAGTTAGCTCTCTGGTTTTCGGCGGTCAGTAAACTTGCACCTTCAAGCACTTTTGGTTCTAGAGTATTACTCGTCACCGTAAAATAGGCGTTGTTACGGGCCAAAGAGAGACGACGTTTGTCTTGTTCTCTCTGAATTTTTTTACGGGCTTCGTCTTGTTGTTTTTGTCGTTGAGTGCGCTGATCCACGTTCTTACTCATTTGTTTATAGTTAGTGCGTAAAGATTAATTATTTAATTAATTAAAACTTTAGTTTACGATATGCGATTTGCATCGCGAAACGCAAAACCTCGCGCTTATTAATTTTTTCGAACGTTTTCGACTGATTGGCTAATTGTTTTTCCGGAGCGTTAATAAAACACGTCTGCACGCAGCCGAATTGATTTGAATAATGAGCAAGTGAACCGAAGTTACGCCTTATCGCATAGCCACCTTTATCGCCTGGCTTCCGGAGTTCAGCCTGGACTTTGTCGGCAAGGTGTATCGCCTAGCAGGTAGAACAGAGTTCTCCCTTATCGCCTAGCCACCTTTATCACCTGACACCCCGCAAGGACTCCCTAAGTTTGACTTTACCACGACCTCGCACCGTTGGATCTCAGCGTTGTAGCCTCAGCCTTGAAGACTTGTCGTCGTTCGGCGTCTCGACTTTGCGATCTTGATCCTTGGGCACTTCGGTTTCGATGTTTACTTATTCCGCGTTCGCGCACTCGGTCTGATTCTCGCACTCGTACTGCTGCGCTTGCGCAGGCGCTGTAGGTGCCGTTATTTCCCTCGGGTCCAAGGTCCACTGAGGTACCGTTAATTCACGGTGTGTCCTCTTTGGGCGGGTCCGAAGTCCGCCAATTTACCGTATGACCCCGTTGCCATTGCCGGGCGCGGGTCCAAGGTCCATCGAGGTACCGTTAGTTCACGGTGTATCCTCTTTAGGCGGGTCCGAAGTCCGCCAATTCACCGTATGACCTCGTAGCCCTTGCCATATGAGGGTCCAAGGTCCGAATGTTTCACGTTTGACCTGGATGCCCTTCATTTCTCCGGCTTTCTCGCCTCCTCCGCTGTTGCTAGGCCGATCTCCTGCATCGGGATTTGTGGGGAGTTTATGACTCCTCACATTTCCCCCTTCCTTCGGAAACGTAATGAAAGTGGTGACTTTCCCCGCCCTTTATGTTTAGACTACTCGAATTCCCCGCCTGACTTGCGTGTTAGATGTTCCCCAGACAGTTCCCCGAACGACTTAACCTTTCCCCAGACTGTTCTCCTAAAAGATTTTACTCGTACAGCTCCTTGAAAGACTTGAACTTTCCCGCGACTGTTTCCCTAAAAGACTTTTCCATGCAGCTCCTTGAAAGATTATTTCCCCAGACTGTTTCCCTGTTCTCCAGACAGTTCCCCGTTCTCCAGACAATTCCCAGTTCCCCAGATAGTTCCCAGTTCCCATTTCCCAGACAGTTCCCAGTTCCCCAGACAGTTCCCAGTTCCCTGCGTGGAATTCGAATTTTCCCGCCCAGACATTTCCCCAAACTAAAAGTCACCATTTCGTTTTCCCTCCCTGGAATCTCACCACGATCGCGTTTATCGATTGTGGGTTCCAGTGTTGCCATCGTCGTTGCGTTTTCGTTGTCTGGAGTTGCCATTTGGATTTTTGAACATAGAAATAACCAATTTTCTTAACCGATCGATTGCAACTATCGATCGACCGCCTATCTCGGCGCCCCCGTCCCTATTGCCTATGTCCGGCAACCCATTATTCCAAAAGGTAAATAAACAAACCAGTTTTTGTATTTAAAACCTTTAACGGCTTTTATTATCCCCTCAGGACTCTCACCACTCCGTTTGACACCCGGATGCGGTAGCGGACGCCGTCTACCACCAGGAGTTTGGCCCAGCGGCTGCTACGGGCTCTCTTCCGCTGCCTGTGTGCCTCGGCCACCCTGGGCGGGCACTCTTCTTCGGCCATCTCCTGCCAGCGGCTGCTGTCCGCCGAATGTTGGCGTATTCACGGCCAACTGCTGTTCCGGCCACTTTTCGTCCCAAGTCCTCTGGTCTGCCCGGGTGAACTGGGCGATCATCGTTTTCACCGTCCTGTTGGCTCTCTCCGTCGGGTTTTCCTGGGGCGTTTATGGGGCCGTAAACTGGCGTCGGACGCCTAATTCACCCAGGAATTTTTTAAACGCCCTGCTGGTGAACTGAACGCCATTGTCTGTAATCAGCACCTTGGGTACGCCGTATCTTGCGAGGATCCGCTCGCGAATCGCCTTTTCCAGAGTTGCCGTCGTTGCCCTGCGCATTGGTACCATTTCGGTCCACTTGGAGAACCCTTCTACTAGCACTAGTAGCATGGAATTCCCGTGTTTGGAGCGGGGCAGTGGTCCGACGAAATCTGCGTACACAGTGACCCACGGCTCTTCCGGTACGTGGGTCAGCATTTTTCCAGCCGCCTGTAGTTGGCTTGGCTTATATCGTAGGCAGTTCTCGCAGTTTTGCACATATTTCCTTATGTCGCGGTGCATTCCCGGCCAATGGTATCTTGCTGCGACTCTGGCAATTGTCTTCCGACTGCCCATGTGGCCAGCTGTCGGTGAGTTGTGGTTCTCCGACATTACCCGCCGCCTGGACCCAGTTGGCATGCACAGCTTCCATGATGTGACATCCTCGTTGCCTGCTCTGTGCGGTATGTGGCGATATAGCTGGGCTCTCGATGCTATTCAACCACTTCAGTGCCATATGATCCGTGATCACTTTGAAGTATTAGCCCTCCAAGTATGGCCTTAACTTGCGTATGGCCCACACAATTGCCAGGCACTCCTTCTCAGTCGCTGAGAAATTTCTTTCCGAACCATTCAGGGACCTACTGGAATACGAGATCACCCTCTCGCCTTGGTCGGAATTCTGTGTGAGAATAGCACCGAGCCCCTAATCGCTGGCGTCGGTCTGCAGCACAAATGTCTTTGTGAAATCTGGGCATGCTAAGATTGGGTCTGCGATTAGCCTGGCCTTGACAGCTTCAAACGCCTGTTGGTGGTCCTCTGTCCATTCCCATTTTGTGCTTTTCCGGAGCAGGCTATTCAACGGATGCACCAACGTTGCAAAATCTGGCACAAAACGCCACACGACGCCACTCCCAAATATTGTCGTAACTCCTTAACGTTGGCCGGTGGTTTTATTAAAGCAATTGCCGACACTTTTTCTGGGACTGTTCCGATGCCTTGGTCTGTTATGCGATGCCCCAAGTATTGCAGTTAAAAACTTGCATTTTTCCGCATTTACTTTCAGGTTGGCAGCCCGTAGTCTCCTAAACGGCTCGATACATCCTTTTTCCAGCAGTTCGTCTACCTTGGCATTTATCTCACCCTGCATTTTTGGATTTTCAGGGTAGTACTGTTGTTTGACTGGTTGGTCGTCCTTCATGGTGATCCTATGTACGGCCACGTTGGATGTTTCCTTTATTCCTTCTAGTTCGTCCAATTCGGCTTTTAAAAATCCCTCCACATCCTTTTCCGAAAATCTTTTGGGTGTTTCGACTATTGCCACTGACAGTTTCTCCTCCAGCCATCCTCCTCGTCTATTCATTGCCGGTATTGACGCGCTGTGTCCTGCGCACTCGACTTCGGCTCCGATTCTGGTGAGGAAATTCCATCTCAACACCAGGGCGTCGATCAGTCCTGGTAAAATCAGCAGCTCCATTGAAATTGTTTTCGTTTCCAGTCCAATTTTGGTCTCCAGCTGTGATCTTATTTCCCCGTAGCGACCGTCTACCATCCGTACTTGCCATCTCGTGGGTCCGACCCTTCCTGCCGCCTGCAGCCTGACCGCCAGCTCTTCGCTGATGAAACTCGCCGTGGCGCCGGTATCCACCGTGGCCTTAATTTTATTTTCACCTATGAGCACCGTGGCGGACAGTTGCATTTCTTCCGCGTGCAGGTCGCCCATTAATTTCGAGAGGCAGCACCTTGTGATCCCTGACCGCCCCTCGGAGGCTGTGGTCGCTGGGCGTTTCCCGAACCGTCCGAACTCCTATTTTTCCGCATCGCCAGCAGAACGTAAGCCGTTGGTTTCGGCATTCCTTCGCCCAGTGGTCTGGACCCCCGCATCCGCGGCAGGCCTGGGTAGGATTTGCTACGTAACCGCCGCGATTGTTTGCTGGTTCGTGGCCGCGCGGCGTACTTCGTGGTTGTGCGTCCGGGTCCTCCGCCTGCACACCGCACCCTGGTCTGATCTTGGCCTTGGTACTGGGTGGCTCTGCCCTTGCTGTTTGCGGGGATTGTTTTCCAGCTCGAATTTCTCCCGCAGCTGGTCGAGCTCCTCAAATTCGTCTGCCAGCGCCATCAATGTATCCAAATTTCGACATTCGTTTGGGCGTGCTGTTCTCTTTTATCTTCTCCAGCGTTTCTTTGGTCGACATATTCAGTGGCCGCATCAGGGTCTGCATATCCACCATAAAATCTTTGAAGCTCTCCCCGTAGGCTTGCTTCTTCTGTCTGACCTGGTCCGCCAGCTTCGCCATGTATCCTCGGGGCAGAAAGTAATTTTGGAAGCCGTAGATGAAGTCTCCCCAGGTCTCCCAGTGCCGATTGTTGGCGATGAACCACTTCAAGGCTCTGCCTTGGAGCAGCTCCGGCATTGCTCGTGGGATCTGGTTTATGTCGAGACCGTAAGTCACGACTGACCACTCTACTTGCTCCAAAAATTCCAGCGGCTTGTCGTTTCCGTCATAGCGGAAATTCCACTCCCGGACCTGCTTGGCCACCTTCGCGTAGTCCTGCATGTGCGTCCTGGAACTCTCCTTTCTTTCCCGGCTATTTTCCCGCTGCCGGCTTGCGTGGCTTGCGATGCTCGACACATCCAAGCTCGCTATCAGGCCCTCGGAACTTGCGGTTGTGATTTTGAATTTTGGCGTGGGCATTTTCCGGAATTTCTTTTCCAGGCCCGTTACCAAATCGGCGATGTCCGGCTCCTCTGCCGTCTGGTCGACGAAGTCTCCCAGAGTCTTCCTCATCGAGTCGACTGAGTCCTCCAGTTCTATTCCCAGAACTTGACTCACCTCGTCGAAGTCCTCCTTCCTGAGATTATAAATCCAGGACTTCCCCATCTCGGAACTCTTGTCTCCTTGGTCAGAACAATCACTTTTGGGAGCCAGATGTAACGATATGATTCTTTAGTTTCTGCTCGCTACGTAAACGTGCGACTAGCTCAGAGAGGTTGTGAGTTCGTTCCACCAAATTTATATTGGGTGACTGCCCGTGACCAAAGGATATCGCCAGAAATGATTAGGTTGGTGCTGGTTTATTGATTCTCTAAAATAATGCCTTATTGCTATTATTCTGCTGCTGTCTTCTGCTGCGTCGCTCCTGGCTTACCGCTGCGTCTCTCCTGGCCTGCTACTGCGCTGCATCGGCTTGCTGCTCCGGATGACTGAGATCGGGACGGCTCCACCAAAAACCCTAGATGTTATGCGAGCTTCCCTACCGGGGCCGGCAAGGTGTATCGCCCAGCTTTATCGCCTAGCCACCTTTATCGCCTGGCTTCCGGAGTTCAGCCTGGACTTCGTCGGCAAGGTGTATCCCCTAGCAGGTAGAACAAAGTTCTCCCTTATCGGCTAGCCACATTTATCGCCTGACACCGCGCAAGGATTCCCTAAGTTTGATTTGACCACGACCTAGCACCGTTGGATCTCAGCGTTGTAGCCTCAGCCTTGTAGACTTGTCGTCGTTCGGCGTCTCGACTTTGCGGTCTTGATCCTTGGGCACTTCGGTTTCGATTTGTACTTATTCCGCCTTCACGCACTCGCTCTGATTCTCGCACTCGTACTGTCCCGAGCTGCGCTTGCGCCGTCCTTTTTATAGGCGCTGTAGGTGCCGTTATTTCCCTCGGGTCCAAGGTCCACTGAGGTACCGTTAATTCACGGTGTGTCCTCTTTGGGCGGGTCCGAAGTCCGCCAATTCACTGTATGACCTTGCCATATGAGGGTCCAAGGTCCGAATGTTTCCCGTTTGACCTGGATGCCCTTCATTTCTCCGGCTTTCTCGCCTCCTCCGCTGTTGCTAGGCCGATCTCCTGCATCGGGATTTGTGGGGAGTTTATGACTCCTCACACTATAACTATTAGATCGTCCATGTAAAGGAAAGCTTGGGATGGTTCTAGTCCCGAAAAGGCTAATGTTATCATTCTTTGAAATGAATTAAAGGCGATTTTTACACCGTAAGGTAATCGTTTAAAGCGGTATGAGCCAGTGCTCGTTGAAAATGACGTTATGTCTCTGGATTCTTTTTCTAAAGTTATTTGGTGGAAACCAGACATTAAATCCAAACATGAAAAGAATTTTGCTCTGCCAAATTGATCGAGTATGTCGTCGATTCTTGGTAATGGGAATTTATCTGCTAATAATTTTTTATTTAACTAATCTCCACCGTTTTTCTTCCGTTCCGAAAAGCGATTTCTTTGGCACAAGAAGTAATGGGCTATTGTACTCTGATACGGAGGGTTCTACAATGCCATCTTTAATTAGTTTTTGGACTTGTTTATCTTTTTCTTCTTTTTGGCTATGAGGTGTTCATAGTTTTTAATATTAACTAAAATGTCATCCTTCACTCTTAATTTTTGTTCATAAAAATTATTGGAGGATATTGGTTCCGTTTCTAATCCATATATATTAGTAAATTCGGTGCATAGTTTAGTGAGTGTAAAATTTTTTGTTAATTTGGATAGGACCTCATTTTGTCTGATTTTGCAATCTGTACTTTGTGGTTTTTAATAGTTATCTAATGGTTCGTAATCAATGTTAGAAATGTTTATAATATTATTGGTATTAGTTATGTTTAAAATGCGGACTAAAGTATTATTAGAATTGTCTATTGTGCTGAATTCATCATATATATACTGATTTTTAATAAGTATCTCTTTGTGAGACGTGTTTACATAAATTTGTCTTACAACTTCGGACCTAGCAGGAATTATTAAGTTATTGTCTATTGAATGTATAATCGGAATGTTGATCTGTTGATCGAAGTTTTCGGGTCTAGCTATCGTGATCTGTCTGAAAGTCAATTTGGCAATTAAATGTTTTTAGGAAGTCCATTCCTACTATACCATTACAGGGTATTGGAAAGTTATCATTAACTATTTGAAAGTTGAAAGGGATTATACATTTTCCTGTTTGTATCTCTATAAATGCTAAACCTTTGGATTTAAGAGTACCTTCTCCTATTCCAGACTTTGTTATTATTTTTGATGTGTCTATGTTATCATAATTATCAGAGTTTATTTTTAAAAGACTTAAATCAGCGCCTGTATCAATTAAAAGGGTTAAGGGTGTTTTTGTTTGATAATTTTTTATTTGAATGTAAATGTTGAGACTAAGATTTATTTTATATATAGTGGTTTTGTGTGGCTTATTCTTCTTAAGGGAATTTCTTAGTTTTCCTGTTCAGTTGCAATAGCTCTGACTTGAGCATTCGAGTTTCCTCTATTGTTTGAATTATTTTAAGAGGTGCCTCTTTGAGCATTTGAGTTTCCTCTATTGTTTCTGTTATAATTTGTATTTTGGTTTCCGTAATAATTTTGGTCTTGGCCTTGGAAATTATTTCCTTGATTATTATTATGTTGGTAATATTGGCCTCTGCCGTGATAATTTCCCTGGTAGAAGTTATTTCTTCCACGTGTGAAATTACCTCGATAGTTTCCTCTGCCATTGCCTCTATAATAACTACCTCGGTTATTTGTATACATTACACTGTAGTTATTTGTTTGTTGATTACTGCAGTGTATGTATTTTGTTATAGCGTCATTCATATTATTAAATGAGCTAGCTTCCAAAATTGTTTTTGTTTTTCCGCTTTCGCAATTCTTGATCAAAGTTGATATAGCTTCTTTTGTGCTGAATTTGTCAGCATGTTCAGCATTTAATCCTTCATCGATATATGATACTTCTAGCAGTTTACGCATGTTATCAAGTTCGTTTGTGAACTGAGTTGCAGATTTTCCTTTTTGGTAAATATTTGCCATTTTAGCTTTAATTACCTCTGAGGTTTCGCCAACAATTGTGCTTTGTAATTTATTAATAATAGCATCAAGTGTGCGTTCATTTTGTACTTTATAGAGAGTTGAACCAATTATTTTTGATTTAATTACCTCTATGGATATTTCTTCATATGACCCTTTTGTCATGTTAACCAATTTTATTTCCGTGATGAATCATTGGAGATGAATTTTCTTCCCATCGAATTCTGGAACTGCATTCGAAATATGCCGTTTCGTCAGGCATTGTGGAATGATTATTTTCTAATTTGCCGTTGTCTGAATCAGAATCGTTATTTTCTTGACCTGATAATTCAGATTGAATTAAAACAGCGTTTATATCTTCTGCCTTTATTTCCTCGCTTTCGGAATCAAAATCTTCCGGTTCAGTGTCTATTTTTATGGTCAGGGGGGTATTAAGGATAGTTGGAACTGTTATTTCCAAACTATACTTCTCTTTTATTAAGATCAAATTTGATCGTAGTTTGCTCAAAAATTTGTATACTTGTGTCCAGTGGGCTTTTTCTAATTTTTCTCTGTGCTCATATGTTAGTGATCGTGCATTGTCAAAGCTAGTTACTAATATTTCGGCATGTTTATTTACCGTATTTTTCTAAATTGGCCTATTTTGTGCCAAAGATTTGTATTATCAAATATAGTTGTTTGTTCATTTAATCTTCTTTTTAATTCTTCCCATTCCATCTTCCCATTTGTTTTTATTACTTTTTAAAGGCTATCATTGAAAGATGTTTGCCTAGTATTAGGTGATCGCTTAGAATTGATTTTACCTGAATACCGGGAATAGTGGACAATGCTATTGCCTTTTGTGTTTGAGTGCAATGTATTGGGGGAGAGAAGTCTAAATTGAAGGTTTCTAAATATAACAGTTCTAACTCATAAATGCTTATTGGAGTCGGAGAGATTAATTGCTGAATTCTTTCGGTAAAATAGGCATCCCTATCATAAACTTGTCTAATAACTTCTAGAGTGGTCATGATTCTTTTTTTTTTTTTTTTTCGTGTCTTTTATTTTATTTTATATATATACTTTATTTATTTTCTTTTTCCATTTTGGTTACTTTTAATAATAATCATAATTATATAGAGCAGCTTTTTTTTTAAATTTTGTCCAAGTCGTTATCTTGACTTTGGAATTTTTTTCGCAAACATTTGTTGTGCAACTTTGCTGACAATATAACGACGATTATTATTAATAGTATAGTTACAGTTTCCATATCAATTTTTTCTGATTCTATTTTATTTATTACATTTGCCGTGGAATCGACAGTTTTTGTATCAATTAAACCCATTTTGGGTATTCTTCCCAATTCTTTTATTTTAAATCTTATGCCATTTATGTATGTCTTTCTATCATCAATAGAAAATGTCTTACTTATACTATTATTGAAATTCATTAACTCATAAAAAAATCTAATCAAATTTTCTTAAGTGTTTTTTTTTAGTTTAATTTTAAAATTTTCCTGCCTATGGTTTCGTATAGCTTTACGGGCTACACTTATAATCGGGCAGAGAAGATTCTGCTCAATTTTACAATTTTTGTCTTACACATATACAAGTTTTTATCTTTTATTTATTATTTTTGTGTTTAATCCTGTTTTCCGGATGTTTTCGTCCTCGTCTGCAAGGCTTGAATTTAGTAAATCAAGTTCTTCTTGTAACTTTTGTGCTGTTGCCATTGGGGTGGCGGTTGGTTTTTAAATAATAGCCACTTTATGTGAGCTATTCTTTTTGTTAACTTGTTTTTTACGCCCCCTCGTTTGGCCATAACTCCATCTCTACTCACTCAGATAATTTTTCCATGGTCCACGGATGCTTTGATGTCACGGTCGCCATGTAAATCGTTCAAAGGTCCTCAATCCTCAATAAGTCGTTTTATAAGTAAGTTTTATGAACCAACAGGTCTTCTCTTTATTAATCGTCAATTCTCAATAATCTTTGCTTAAGCTTAAGTGTCTTTGCTATGCATTTTGCAGCAGCGGGGAAATATGTTGACCGTGGTGTTCTACATATATTTACCACGCTGACAACCAAATAAATCAAAGCACAGCCCCTTAAGGTGGCTTGTGCTGAATGGGCATTTGAGATGACAATATTCTTATAGACTACTTCTTGCCCATTAGTTGTATGCGAATATATTAATATTCGCTGTTTAAGCAAACAGGGGTATGCAACGTGCGCGACATATAAATCATATTCAAGTAAGTCGGCCTGTGTGTAACATGCCAACACAGCGACAGTTGTCTGCTGGGGATCATGTTACCAATGCACTTGAAAATGTGCTGGCCGTTGGACTTTTGTGTATTTATAATTTAACGCTTTTAATGTATAGTATGTACCCGATATGTGCGCATACTACAGAGCTCCCGGAGGAATGAACTGCCAGAGCAGCTGCTGGTGACTATAGGCACCTGTCACAGCTTCTTTGAGAGCTTGTAGGAACTCGCGGGAGAGTAGGGCAGCCGCACCCACAAAGGTCTTCCCATTGTCCGACTGAACTTGACGGGGGCATCCTCTTCGGGACACAAAACGAGCGAAGGCGTCGAGAAACTTCTCAGTCGTAAGGTCGGAAGTAGGCTCCAAATGGATGGCCTTAGTGGCAAAACACACGAACACCAACACATACTCTTTCGTAATGAGATAGGCTCGTCCCGTGTAGTTTTTGATGTCGAAGGGACCGGCATAGTCCACACCGGTATATGTGAAAGGGCGCGAGAAGAACGTTCGTTCTTTGGGTAAGTCTCCCATCAGTTGCGTTTGCAACCTCTTTTTGTGGATGATGCAGACCGTGCATGAATATATTACGGACTTGACCTAATTCCTCACCCTCGGGATCCAGAACTTGGAACGGATCAGTCGGATCATCATCTGATTACCATCGTGCAGCGTTATGCGATACGTAAAATGGGCGAGGAGTCGAGACAGATGGCAGTCGTATACAAGGATGACAGGATGCCGTTCATCATACTGGAGGAGTTCGGAGGCTGTGACCCGGCCGCGTGCTGTTATGAGTCCTTAGGAATCAAGGAACTGGTTCAGGTTTTGTACAAGGCTGGATGCTGGCACTTGCCGTTTTTGGCTTAAGCAGCCAATCTCAAGGGCAGAGTGCCTGCGTAGCGTGTCGGAAATCAGGAGACGCTCGGCCGAAGCAATTTAAGGAGCTGTCAAGAGATCCTCAAACGGAGACATGAACTTTCGCGAGCGCTGTATGAACCGATGAGCGTAAGCGAGAATTCGCAACGCCTTGTCGAGTGTTGAAAAACGCTCAATAATGTCTTCAGGGGGAGCCTTCGCAACATGGACTTTGACTGCTCGTTTCTCGAGTTCAGTCGCAGGAGCCACTCGCAGCGAGGCCACTGCAGCCAGGCAGCTGGCTGTCCGCAAGGTCTTGAAGCGCTACCCCCCGGCTAGCGAGATCTGCCTGGTTATGTTCGGAGCGGACGTGTGCCCATTTATCCACCTCGGTAAACTGGGTGATCTTGGTCACTCGATTTACCACGAACGTTGTCCAGTGGCACCCCGGCTTATGCAACCAGGCGAGAACTATCGTCGAGTCTGTCCAACTGTGCAGTGCGGACGCCTGCCCGGGCATCTTCGGAAGAACGGCGTTGGCCATTTCGGACAATAACAAGGCTCCGCACAACTCGAGCCGCGGGAGCGACACCGTTTTTCCTGGGGCCACCCACGACTTTGCCGTGAGCAAGCTCACCACTACCGCGGACCCAGCCTCAACTCAAATGTGGTCGGAAAGCGACCAAACGGAGAATGAGGATCTGATCGAGAACGGTGTAATCTTCCAGGAAGTCAACCCATCTTTGGCAAAAATCTCGAGGGAGGGCATCGTCCCATCCTAAATTTTGGAGCCAAATGTCCTGCATGAACATCTTTGCCCGGACTATAAAGGGGGCGAGCCAGCCCGCTGGATCAAATAGTTTGGCGATTTGGGATAGGACTTAATGCTTCGTGAAAGTTGAACCCAAGGTCAATTCGGGCGGAATGAAGAAAAGCTCGTCAGACGTCGCCTTCCACCGCACTCCGAGAGTTTTAGCCGTGTTCTCTGCGTCGATTTCAAGAAAGTCCGCGCGAAGGAGATGGTCACTCTGGATGTTGGCCAAAATCGCCTTGCTATCGGATGTCCATTTTCTAAGAGGGAATCCTGCTGAATCCAGGGCCCCCTGGAGCTCGCAGATAGCCGTTTGCGCTTCGGTTTTGGAGTCTCCCCCGCGAGTACGTCGTCGACGTACATGTACTGTCGGATAATCTGACTCGCCTGGGGATACCTCGACTCTTCGTCGTCGGCGAGCTGTTGCAGGACACGGATCGCTAGGAACGGGGCCCAATTGACCCCGAAGGTGACTGTCTTCAACTCGTAGTCGCGGATTTCCCCATCGGAATTGCGGAATAGAATACGCTGCAAGGGAGTATGCTTGGGGTCTACCCAAATTTGCCGATACATCTTCTCGATGTCGGCGTTGAAAACGAACCTAAAGTATCGCCACTTCAGGATTTGAATCGTGAGGTCGGATTGTAAGACCGGGCCCGCGTAAAGTATGTCATTCAGACTGGTCCCGTTTGCGGAAGGGCTAGAGGCGTTGAAAACCACCCGCACTTTAGTGGTTGTGCTCTCGGGCTTAAGAACGGCGTGATGTGGAAGGTAGTACGTGGCGGAACTGCTCGTCAAAGGGACCTCGGCCATGTGACCTAAATCGAGGTATTCTTGGATCACAACGTCATACCGGGCCTTCAGGGGAGTATCTCTTTTTGGGCGCTGCTCGTTACGCAGAAATTGAGGCAGAGCTAAGGATCGTGAAGATGCTTGTAGTCTGGACAAAATTGTGTTTACAAACGGAATCAGACTCGGGGACTATCTGTGTGGGCACTTACTACACCTCCCAGAATTTGGTAAGGAGATGATCCAACGAGTCGTCGAGTCCGCATGTAACTCGAGTGGAGAAGGCGGACACATTGCGGGGGGCCGCTGGAGATATGGGGTCTGTCAACACCCATCCAAAAATGGTTTCCTGGCGTTGCCGAGGAGGATGGACGGAAGAATGTCGGCTCCTATCAAGACATCGATTTGGGAGCTCTCGGAGAACTTGTGGTCCGCAAGAGGGATGTCAGGAATTCCTTTAAGAAGATCGCGAGGGACTGGATACGAAGGCAGCTTTGGATGAACGTATGCTGCAGTTTCTAATTGCAGCCCGGTCTGGAAGGCGATTGAATAGAAAAATGACAGAGTTTCGCGGACTGAGCGGCAACACGGTTTCATTAAGGCCAGAGACTTGAGCCTGTAATAAAGGTTGTCTCGGAACCAGAGTCGATCAAGGCTCGCGCCTGGTAATTGCACCCCAGATGACAAATGTTAATAAGGGCTGTGCCCAGTAGGACGGCTCTTGAGCCGGAAGCGAAGCACACTTGCACATAAGAGTGATCCTCTGTGGCGCTCGTGCCTCTTGTAGTAGACGCGGGTGGAGACCTGGATGGCGCAGACGTACTTGGAGCGGCCGCGAATGGATTACCGCGGTGCAGGAGGGTGTGATGACGGCTGTGGCACGTGAAGTAGCTATGGGCGCTAGTGCAATCCCGTTGCAGGTGCCCTCGTGCAAAACAGTTCAGGCAAAGCTGCTTTTTCTTAATGTAGTCGGAGCGACCATTTACATCCATCTCAAGGAAGCGCGGACATAAGCGAACAGGATGATTCTCTCTGCAGCAGAGATCGCACTGTTATGTTAGGATTTATGGTTCACAGTCATAATGAAAAACGCACTCGACTGGTTTTATTTTTAATTATCAATATGTTTATTCTGTACTCTTTTGGTTTGCCGTCGTCTGTAGACTGTGGAATTAGAATTTTCTTTTTGTTTATTTTTATCTAGCATAATTCTTGCTCTTGTGTAAGCATTTTGTAGTCTAAATTTTGCTTCCTTAATATAGTCATCATATAGGGCTTATTCTGTCTGTACTGATTTCTTGTAGTGACTTAAAATTTGCTTTTGTATGTTTTTTAGTTTTTTGATGGTTATTCTAGATAACGCATCAGCAACGTAATTGTTCTTTCCCTTAAAATACTCAACTGTAAATTCGTATTCTTCCAAATCTAGTCTTATTCTTGTTAATTTAGAGTTTGGATTAACCATAGAAAAGAGGAATGTTAATGGTCTAAGGTCTGTTTTAACTAGGAAATGTCGCCCATAAACGTAAGGTCTGAAATGGTTAATTGCCCAATGTATTGCTAGTAGTTCTTGTTCCGTTGTGCTTTTATTGGATTCTCCTTTAGTAAATGATCACGATGCATAAGATACAAGAAGCTGTATGCCATTATGTTCTTGTGTAATGACTGTTCCGCAAGCTTGTTTACTTGCGTCTTCAGAAAATAAATAAGAAAATACTAATTTTGTAATTACATTTTTTTTGTTAAAGTTTTTAGTTATTATTTTTTTTTGAATTCTTAGTATCTTAAAATATTAATTTTTCAAACATATATAATACTTTAAAAATAAAAGTGGTTTTACGTTATTATTTTATTTGCAATTTTTTGTTTTCTTATTTTTACAAATTATCTTTCCTGCCTTTCAAAAAAATTTTCTAATTTGGGCTGTCTCCTTGTACAGCTCAACCGTACAATTTTATAACATATTTATATATATACAAAAAATTTTGTTGTTCTGGATCCTTGTCTTCAGGTTCTTCTCGTCAACAGGTTATTCCCGTCTTCATGTTTCGGGCCTTTTAGACTCGGGCGGTGCCGGTGCTGGTCCTCGCACAGGCAATTTTTTTTTTTTTCGGGCCCTTTGGACTTAGGCGGTGCCAGTGCTGGTCATCCCACAAGTCATTTTATTTGATGATTTTTTTTTTAATTTGTTGGGGTGTTTTGGGCCCTTTGGACTCGGGCGGTGCTGGTGCTGGTCCTCGCACAGGCCATTTGCTTTTTTTTTTTTGATGATTTGATGACTCTTTCCAGTAACAGTGTTTTTTTTTTATACTTATTTTTTTTCATTTTACATCACATTGTTTTTATTTGTGTATTGTTTAACATAAATTCATGTCACGGTCGCCATGTTATGTTAGGATTTATAATTCACAGCTTTTAGTCATAATGAAAAACGCACTGGTTTTATTTTGAATTATGAATATGTTTATTCTGTACTCTTTTTGTTTGCCGTCGTCTGTGGACTGCCGGCCTATATTCTTTTCTTCGCTGTTGCGCAGTCGGCGCTGTCGGTCAAGCCGGCAGCGACGCAACCGCCTTATATATTAGCTTATGTTTATCTCTGAGAGCGGTGCCCAGAGAGGGAATGGAATGGTTTGTGCATACATGGGTATATTTGTTGCAGTCGCCAAGCTGTGGGAATAAGCTAGCGCGACTTATCACTCGCTGATGGCGTGTGTGGTCAAATTACGTTTGCACTTGAAGAGTGCTGATTCCTCAGAATTGGCTAACATTGTTACCGATGGTACAGTGTGTACTCTGCATGTATGCACACTACAGCACCCTCTTGGGGCTGGAGTCACTCTGGCCTCGTATGAATTAAGCCTACGCGCTGGGGCGCTCGCTGGGGCGCTCGCTGGGGCGCTCGCTGGGTCGCCCTTGGCGGAAACTGACCCGAACTGCTAGGCCTGATGTCATCGATAGCCTCCAGAGTGCGATGACGCGCTGTCAAGAACGAGTCTAACTCATTCCATGTTGGAATCTCAGCCTTGTTGTGAATAGATTGCTCCCACATCGAAAGCGTGATTTTGGGAAGCTTTAAAGAAACCATATACACCAGGAGACAATCCCAAGTCTCGACTTAAATAGAGGACATCTCTAAGGCTGTCAGGCAACTTTGGATTGTGCCTTGCAGCTCTTTCAGAGCGGCTCCGGACTCTTGGGGTACTCCCTGAATGTTGAAGAGGATTTTCAACTGGCTATTGACTAATAACCGCCGATTTTCGAAGCGGTCCGTGAGGCTTAGCCACGCGGAGACGCTGATTGGGACCTGTCCAATAGATGGGATCGACCTCGGTTTCTTGTCGTCTCCCGTGGGCATTCTCGGACTCGAACTCTGCGGATCACCTCTTGTCGACTGACCTGAGCAAGGGGCGTTTCGTTCGGAACTTGAGGATATTCACTGCAAATGAACGAACGAGAAAAAAACCACAGAGAACGGTCATACTATTAATTTGTGCGGAGTAGAAAGCACAGTGCCATAAAAACGAGAAGAATCGGAAAAAAATATTTGGAAATCGATGAAAATGTATTGATTATATATCTTGTTTATATATTTATATATCTTGTTACTCCCTTTGTTGACTTCTGTTGTTTGTTTATTTTAATTTTTTACCTTAGTTATTGTTGCTAAATAATTTAATTGTATTAAGTTATTTATTTATTTTTTTTGGGTTTGGAAAATATCTTTGATTGCAAAAAAAATCCGGAAAAACCCAATCAAAATAAATTAATTAATACATTAAATAAATTAATTACTTTGCCGGAAATAATTAAATAATATTTATAAATTTATAGTAATTATAATAATGAATTAATAATGTTTATAATTAAATAATAATTATAATTATAAATAATTGTTTTTGAGCGGAGCCGGAACGGTGGAATTAAAACCTTGGCTTTGGTTCGGGAGAAATGTTCACTGGGTTATGCCGTGGGCAGTAGAGCTGCGAAAAAATCGATTCTCTGTGTATCGATTCTTTTCGATCTTTTCAGAAAAAAATAGATTAAATCGATTAAATCGAATTTTTTTTTCAAAAAATTAATTTTTTTTTTTATATTGAGATCATTTACTTCATTCATATATCATATAACTTAAAACTAAGAAACAAAAAAATAAAAAATATTCATAATAAAAACAAAAATTTTAAGCTTCTAAAAGCCATTGATTTCTGCCCACAAAAATCAGTCTATTAACCGTATCCGGTTTGAGAGCTGCTCGTCTGTCTGAAATTATGTAGCCCGGCTCTGCTGAAAATTCGCTCAGACTCCGTCGAGCAAGCTGGGATACACAAATACCGATAGGCACACTCCTTTAAAAACTCCATTTCAGTGGCGTGAGTCTGACGAAAAAGAAAACGTAGTTATGATCTTAGCAGTGAAATAAGAAAAAATAAATGAACAAACCTTCCAATAGTCCAGGACACTAATATTGGGACTAGCATGTGGCTTCTCCAAATATTGTCGAAGAACAATTATTGAATCTGATGTTGGAGTTTTGGCTCTGTTTGACAACTTCGCTTTCATAAAGGAAAAAAAAAGGCTGCATCTCCTCCCGAATCTCGGGAGATATTTCATTTCGAAGAAGTTCAGCAGCTGAATCAGCACAACTGCTGCTTCGGAAACCTTCTTTCTTGAATCTAGGATCCAGTATGGTGGCGATTTTTGGAACTGTCCGATTTTCGTATTGAAAAAGCCGTTTGTTAATTTGTTCCAGCAAAAAGTTGCAAGTCTCTATGCCCTCGAAAGTTTTCATTGACTTGTGCATGTCGCTGACACGGTGGTGGAGATCAGCAGAGAGGGGTATAACTAATGAAATAGTCGCATAGGTGCTTCCAGAAACCCTGTTTGTGGCCGAATCAAAAAGAAGTTCCAAGTCATTGAGAACAGAAGCCTCATCTGCTGTTAGCGGTGGAGGTGCCTTTTTTTGTGTCTAGTAGGACTTGAGAAACAGCGTCTTTTATTTTTAGGATCCTGCTCACCATTTTGTAGCAACTATTCCAGCGTGTTGGAACTTCTTGTGTCAATCCATAACAGGAATCGGGTCCCTGAGAAGTTTTTAGCTTTGAATAAGCTATCGAGCTACTTTTAAAAAAGGTTACAATACGTTTACACTTGGAAACGATCGGTTTTATGTGTTCCAACAAAAGGGTGTCATGCATAATCAAATTTAGCGTGTGAGCAAAACACGGCATATGCCTCTTTTGTAGAATGGAACAGGCTTTGATCATGGACGCAGCATTATCTGTAACAATGGCAGATACTTTGTTTGTCAATTCCCATTTGGACAAAACCTTATTTATAGAGCTGGCGATATTTTCGCTTGTCTGATCCTGATCGCTTAAAAGTTTGTTTGTCGACAAAACTGCGGTTCTGATCTCAAAGTCGTCTAAAAGGAAATGACATGTGACCGTCAAATAGTGGTCATTTGCCCTTGATGTCCAGCCATCCGTTGTCAATGCACAGTGCCTTACATTCCTTAGTACGTCCGTTAGTTTTTCCTCCATGTCATTGAACATATTTGTTAAAAAAACATCATTTAGTGTTCTACGACTTGGTAATGAATACTGCGGATCTAGGCAGTGGACAAAATAGCGAAAGCCTATGTCATCAACGATTCGGAATGGCTGCGGAATGCGATCATTCTTATCAAAGCCTTATCAAGCGCAGCTTTCCGGGACGAGCCACTTTCGTATTTTCTTGGCTGTGTGGAGTCGTAAAACTCTTCTAGAGTCCTCACCGCTTTTGGCTTGCTTAGCAAAGTGGGATGCGCTCGGGTCATGTGGTTGAAAAGATTAGTGGTGTTGCCACAGGTCTTGTACACCTTCCCACAGGTGAGGCATTGGGCCGCTCCACTTTGTAATCCTTTAAAATAATTCCAGACATTGGACCTGTGACATTTTCTTTTACGCTCCACTCCGCTGTTTAACTCCTCATCTGTTTCCTTGTTGTTTCCTAATTAATTATAATAAAAAGTTATACATATTAATAACAAATTGCAAATACAACAATAAAGCATTTAAAAATTATATGTAACTTGTTTTTTTCAATTTCCAAGAAACAGCTATTTCTTGGAACTTAAAAAAAAATTCTAAAGTGGCAGCACCAGACTGCCAGCATGTGGCTCATACCGAATTAATTACCTTTTACTTCCAAAAATTTGTCCATTCTGTCCAATCCTCCGATCCACCAACACACGAAATTATTCTATGGGAATAAAAAATAATAAGTAAGGATTTTGGAACACTTAAAACCCAAATTACCTTTTACGACCAGCGTCAACCCATGCCTTTTTAAAAGTGATGAAACTTCGCCTAAAAGATCGATTCTTTGAAAAAGAAATCGATGTTTTCACGAAATTAAAAAAATCGATAGTATCGATGTTGACATCGATTTTTTCGCAGCACTAGTGGGCAGCGCAGTGCATGCGTGAGGGACCCGGTAGAGAGAGAAAGGAAAAAATCAGCAACAATAATTGCGGCAATTTGGAAAAAAAACAATCACATTCGCACCCATGTGGATTTGAATTTATTTTATTTTATGTTCCTGTATGTGGAGGCAGAAAATATATTTATGTAAATATGGGCATGCATGCGTTTATGGATATGTGTATGTTCCTGTATGTGGAGGCAGAAAATAGTTTTATGTAGATATGGGCATGCAAGTTATATAGCACATTTCTTAGGGCCACTTACCCGATTTATAAACAACTTTGAGCCCAGCCCAATTTCCAAATAATTCAGAAATGACTCCGAGATAAACCAGTAGTCAGCTATTTCATTCAACTACGCCTTCGACTGGTTCCCACCCATATCATTTCACACTCCGCATTGAACGGATTCTGTAAACATCCTCAGCCGATATTCTAAACATCGGAGCCCCAAAGCGACCCTCGAAGCTCGATAATGTAAACACCGATTTCCGGCAGAATCTCGATTTTAGATTTAATTGCCAAATTTCATCATCCTATTTTGCCGAATTTCTTGAGTCACTCTCTTAATCAAGTTTTGAAGATAAAATCTCTTAAGCCGAGGTTTTATTATTAATCATTCAGCCCAAATGAGGCAGTCCGTTTTTGATATCCGAAAGAATAAGAACAATAGAAGTGAATAAAGTATAAGATCGGAGCAGTGAACTATTTTAAGTGCAACCTATGAAATGTTAGTGATAAGTGAAGTTAATTAAATAAAAATAAATTTTTTAACCGAATCACTAAGGAGAAGGTTAATTGGCGCCCAACGTTGGGCTGCATAGTTAAAATAAATTCTAAAGCAAGGCATAAAAATTAAAAAAGTTCAAAAAAATTTTATGTGAAAAAGGAATTTCGTGCGGCCAAAAAAACCCAGATACAACCCGCTGAAAATAAAAAAGTTGTGTTATAAAAAAGGGCAATAAATCAATAAATGCAATAATCCTCCTTAAATCAAAATAACCAATGAAAACCAAAAAAGGGTGTGTTGATCTAAACAAATCTTTAAAAGTGGATGCAATAATCCATTTTTTAAAAATATAAAAACCTCCCTAATAAAAGTAGTGCTTGTCAAAAACATTTTTTTCACTGCTCCGGACACATAAAGTTAATTAAATAAAATTACCAACCAAAAAGTTACAAAATTGAACAATAAAATAAAAAAGAACCAACACCAGCAAAAAATTCAAAAAAGTGAACAATTAATTATACAAAAGGAAAATCTACAAAGAAAAAAAATTCAAAATCTACAAAAGAAAAAATTCAACTAATAAGTTGAATACAAAAATCTACAAGAAATCATCAAAAAGAAAAAAATAAGAAATACCAGGCTGTAGGGCAATCCCTCGCCAAATAAAGAAGGAAGACAAACCAAATAAAGAAGGAAGACAAAACAAAAGGAAGACAAATTAATTTAGAAGGAAGACTAATAGAAGACCCCAACAGGATCATCAATCAAGAGAAGACCCCAACAAGGATCATCGGCTGGAAGAAAGACAAGTCGTGAGCGAGAATATTTTGTTATATATTAATTAAGAAAAATTATAAGAAATATAAGAATTCAAAGGGGAAGAGTTAATTAAAGATTTTGAAAATGTTGGTTTTTGTATCGACCTTGTAAACAATAATTGTAGTGTTATTGAATTACTCGAGGTCATACGTTGGTTATATTTTAATTTCTTCTATAACACAACGATTTATCCACTTAACTTTCATCACACTTACACTCCCTGGAGAGTGAACCCGACTATGATAGGACTAGCTAGTTTCGTCTGCACGTCTCCTCAGACTCATCAGCTATCTACGGGGATGGAAGCAGGCAAAACACTGAAAACTTTCACACACTGATAGAAGCTTTAACGACAGAACTCCACCTATATTAAAACCAATGAACTTTGGCAACTCACAATTGCCAAAAACTTCTCTGATCGTAAAATTATGGAGTTTCTGACGCTCTGCTTCCATCCCCGTAGATAGCTGATGAGTCTGAGGTGAAGTGCTGACGAAACTAGCTAGTCCTATCATAGTCGGGTTCACTCCCCAGGGAGTGTAAGTGTGATGAAAGTTAAGTGGAATAAATCGTTGTGTTATAGAAGAAATTAAAATATATGACCTCGAGTAATTCAATAATTCAATTTTGAAAATATTTTAATAATGAATCCAGAACAAGCAGGTCCAAGTAATAAAAGGTCTCACAACGTAATTACCCCTCAAGAGCCTACAAATGCAAATAACACAATGATAAATGTAGGAGAATTAATTAAACAAATTGTTAATTGTGAATTGAATCCATTAAAAGAAGAGATAGTAAGTTTAAAATTACAGTTTGCTAATAAAATAAAGAAAGTTGAAGATTATCAAGTAGAAATAGTTGATCCAAATATTAAATGCGAAACATCTTATGAGATCATCAAATCTGTTAGAGAGTATAGGGGTGAAGAAGACAAATATGTTAGCTGGAGGGAATAAGCTGAAATAGCTATGGGTCAATATGCCAGAGGTAGCGAAAGATTTTATTCAGCATTATCAATATTAAGAAACAAAATAACAGGGATGACCAATGACGCCTTAACCCATAACGGTACAGTTTTAAACTTCGATGCCATAATGGCCAGACTAGACTTTGTCTACAGTGACAAACGTCCTATCCATATTATTGAACAGGAGTTAAGTGTTCTCAGCCAGGGTAAATTATTCATAATGGACTATTATGGAACAGTCAATAGAAAATTGACGTTATTAATTAACAATACAATTATGACTTAAGAACAAAACAAACCGATTACTCAGGAAATGAATGAAAAACATAGAAAAACCGCCCTTCGAGTTTTTATAACTGGCCTTAACGGTCATATTTCCGACACAATCTTTTCTATGAATCCCCAAGATTTACCTAATGCTATGGTTATAGTGCAGGAACTTCAAAGTAATAGCATGAGAGCACATTTTGCAAATTCTTTTACAACTACACAGAAAAAAATCACCGAGCACAACCAAAGTGGTAACGGTCAAATATTTTTAAACAAAAAACCAAGACAACTAAATAATTATAACAATAATCAAAGGAACAATAACAACTTTAGATTTAATCGGGAAAATAATAACTTTAATAAAAATTGACAAAATCGAAACAATTTTAATCAGAACCGAAATAATAATTTCAATCAGGGAAGACCTTTTATAATCATCAAAATCAATGGAATTCATACAGACAACCTCAGAATAAGCCAGAGCCTATGGAAATAGACGAATCTTTGCAGATTCAGAATAGTCCCAATAATAACTTTAATCAGGGAAATAATTATCAGAATAATAATTATAATAAATGGAATCAATATAGGAAACCATACACTCAGCAGGAACAAGTACAAAGTAAAAGAGTGCCCACAGGAACTGTTAATCAACCGGTTAACAAAACAATAAGGCTCAACAATATTGAGGAAGATCATTTTTTAGTCGAAGCTCAGGAGTAAACCTACTCCTACTTAATTCGTACAGATAAGACAATTAATAAAAAATTAAAAATATTTATTGACACTGGAGCAACTTCTTGTTATATAAAGACAGGAATATATAAAAATAAGAATGAACTTCCAATATATAAAAGGGTATCCACAGTGAATGGATATTCAATACTTAAATATTATCATATGATAACTATATTTAATATGCGATACACGTTTTACGAAATAGGGGGACTAGAATCAGATTTATTAATAGGATATAATTTATTAACGAAAATTGGAGCTGTAATCGATACAGCTAAGAGAATACTAAAATATAATGAAAAAGAAGAAAAATTGAATTACGATAATGGGAACTTTTTAAATCAACATTCTTTATCTGAAGAAAATACCATTCTTCCGTTAAGAGAATTTATCATAAAAAATATTTTGATAAAGAGAATCAAGTCAGATCCGATTCTGAAGTGGGCAATCAAAGTTAAAGGGAATATATTCCACCAAATGTAACTATAGGAATTCATTGTACTTTAGAAGATTTTTATAGAATACAAAAACCACTTAAAGATAATTTTATTAATACATTTTTATGTACGAAAATATTTGTCCAAGATGTCGAAAATGCGGAAGACCAGTCTCTTATTATCACGGAAACTCATTGTAGAGCTCATAGAGGGTTTGAAGAAAATTATAAGCAAATATGTAGATTATATTATTGGCTGAATTTATACAAAAAACTTAAAGAATATATTAAAAATTGTCAAATCTGTAATCAGAATAAATACGATAGACACCCAGTGCAAATTCCTATCGGAGAGGCACCTATTCCAGAAAGAGAGGGTGAAAATTTACATATTGATATATATTATGCTCAAAATTTAATATTCATTACTTGTATAGATTCCTATTCAAAATATTTGATAGTTAAAGAAATCCAAAATAATTTAAATATAGAAAATAAAGTTTCGGAAATTTTACAACAATTTCCATTAGCCAAAACTATAATGTTAGATAACGAGCCAAGTTTTTCATCTTCCCAATTTAAATCTTTTGCACAAAGAAATGGGTTATCACTATATTTCGCTGACCCACGGCATAGTACCTCCAATGGACAAACACACACTCGGCACTGACAGAAATTGCCCGTTGCATTAAAGACGAGCTTAATTTAGTCGATTATTCAGAAACTATTATTAGAACAGCACAAAAATATAATTTAACCCTACATTCAATTACTAATCAATGACCATATGACATATTATTTAATAAAATTAAGCATGATACAACTCCCCAACTGCTTAAACAAGCTCAGGAAAAAATGTTAGATTTTCACAATAAAAATAAACGATAGAAAAACTATCACGTAGGTGAGGTAATTTTTGAAAAAAAACACGGGGAAAGAAACAAACTTAATTCAAGATACAAAAAACAAGTAGTAAAGGAGAATCATCCTAATAAGGTTATTATTAATAATCGAAACCGTACGATTCATAAGGACAATAAAAAATGTTTCATTTCAAATTCCAGATAATGATATCATTAACTTTCTTATTATTGATGGTGGCTACATTCAAAGCCGAAATTATGGATTATTCAAACCATGATTTCTTCCTTTACAAGGATACCAAAGATGCTCTTATTTATGAATCATACGCGGATTTATTTCATATTACTAATACAAGTTTTTATAAAGAAATAATTAATCTTGAATCATCAATTTATAAATACTGACTAGAATTTACATTGGGAAATAGCACAGGATTTAAAAATAATTAAAATGCTTATCGCACAAATTATACCCAATAGATCAAAGCGAGGAATTAATGAATTAGGCACTATTTGGAAATGGATAGCTGGTACTCCAGATCATATATAGATCAATTCGTTATTAATTTTAAAATATTTAAAGAAATAAAAACGTTATCTGATGAATTCAAATCTGCATTTAAAAGTCAAGAAAATCCACTTAGAAAATATCGTTTACGTTTGCTTACTTACGATCTCACAAATTTAATGGATACAATTACACTTGCAAAAATTGATGTTTTTAACACTAAAATTTTAAACAATGAGGACCTACAAGAAACTTAGTTATAACTTACGTATTGGATATATCTGAATTTAAAATTGCTTTGCACCAAGACCTTTTTATTATATACATAAAATATCCCATTATTAACGATCGTTGCGAAGTATACAATTCAAGATCAATTTCACATAAAGATGGAAAATTATTAATCGACAATCACGTCGCAAAATGTAAAAACAAGTATTATGTAATGTCTAATTTTAAGAAAGAATTGTTTAATAATTACTGCACAATAAATCCAGAAGGATCGTGTTTTACAAATTTATTAAATGAAAAAAAACAAAAAAAAAAATCAGAGAAAAAAATAAAAATGTAGATGTAATCCAAGAAGGAGTCATTTTTGTAAACAGAAAAAATGTAATCAATGACACCCATTTAGAAGGGACGTATTTAATAACTTTTAATGGCACTTCTATAATTAATAATGTAACCTACACTAATGTAGAAAATAAGATATTAGAATACATCACTGCTCGTAAACATACCGATTTTTTAGTAACCGAACATATAATGCCAAATAATTCGGAACTTTCATTCGATAATATTAACATACTAAATACTTTTATTCAAATCAAACAAACTCAAATACCAATTTCGTTAATATTGGTATTACTTACATTTATATATTTAATGATTATGCCTATAATTAAATATAGAAATTTTTTAATATTCAAATCACGGCAAACCCATATAGAAATTAATGAAGAAAATAATATAGCCGAAAATGAAAATACCAATATTCCCGACAATGAAAACAGCCTAGAAGGAAATATCATTGTCGAACTGACTAATCAATTACAGTCAATATACCCTTCAATTCCAATGAATCGGGAAGATTCAATTTAGGATGGGGGAGTTATATAAGTAGCTACAACTAATGCATTCGACCTATTTTTATGGTTTTTAAAAAGGGATTTGCGCAAGCAATGGGTTTCGCCAGGGTGTACAGTTTATTTGTTCTGTATCCCAAATTTTGTCCAACAAAAAATACCTGTCCTGTCCTTTTTTATATACCTAAAAACCGGACCTGTATACGCACAGATAGGGTAACGGAATTTCGTTAGCCTCTGTGATTTAAAATAGAAACTGTCTTGATGGGAGAGAGGTAGAGAGAGGAAGAGAAAGTCTCTCTTAGAAATATTTGAGCATTTAAACTAGATCTGAAATTTTGTTGATTTGACCAAAGTAATTTTAGAATATAAGGCTGTATATTATTAATGTCTGGCTTGAACACTTTAAATTGGTCGAAAATAAAATTCTATTTTTGAAGAGATTAACTTAAAAATTATTTCATTTATGATAAATAATTTTAGTAGTAAAAAATATATGTTAACAATTTTCGGCCTTTACAGTTTAACTAAAAGGTTATAAAATAATATATTATTTAAAAGCAGTATACAAATTATTTATATACCACTTTTAATTTCCAAAGTAAAATTATCCACATAGGCATGAATAGAACATTAAAAATTTTTTAAAATGTCAATCGGCCACAAAATTTTCTGTAAATGTTATACAAAAATTCTCTGCTGTTATTCCAATGTGTTTTAACCTGTTCGCGCGCACTTGCGGTTCAAAAAGGCTATTTTACCGCACCCGATTCTTACATTATTTTACGTTTTTTCCCGCAAGAGGGCGAGACTGAGAGTGCGCGCGAACAGGTTCAAACACATTGGAATCATTAATAATATACAGCCTTATATTCTAAAATTACTTTGGTCAAATCAACAAAATTTCAGATCTAGTTTAAATGCTCAAATATTTCTAAGAGAGACTTTCTCTTCCTCTCTCTCGCTCTCTCCCATCAAGACAGATTATATTTTAAATCACAGAGGCTAACGAAATTCCGTTACCCTATCTGTGCGTATACAGGTCCGGTTTTCAGGTATATAAAAAAGGACAGGACAGGTATTTTTTGTTGGACAAAATTTGGGATACAGAACAAATAAACTGTACACCCTGGCGAAACCCATTGCTTGCGCAAATCCCTTTTTAAAAACCATAAAAATAGGTCGAATGCATTAGTTGTAGCTACTTTAAGCTGCAGTCGTATTCATCCCTAGACTTCAGGTTGAAGTCATTTAATTAATGGTATGAAATCTCTACAAGATACCCCCATCAATCTGATCTCTAGGAAATTGGGTTTGATCCCACCCAAGTAAACATATACATACGCACAACTGTTCAGTCGCCATCACAATTGTTTGACGACCTTGCCTTTCAAGATATTTTCCACCCTCAAAGACATACAAAAACACAATATTCTATGTATATTGTATGCATGCAATTTCCCCCCCATCCCCTTCCTATACTCAGGTTAAAAAGGTTTCATTCGAATGTATGAATAAGGTGTAAAGTTAGTTATTCTGTACTAAGGAAGGAATAGACATCGTCGGTATTCCACGCTTAATTTTTGAGAACTTTATTTTTGTTTATATTTGTTGCTAACAAAATAAAAAAAAAAACTATAACTATGGCTTTAATTCAGTGCGATCTATGCAACAAAGATATTAATCTTTCGGTGTTCGAAACGCATTACGAGGAGTGCTCAAAGCCTCGTAACACAAGTGCATCTAACAACAAAATTATTTGTGATTTGTGTTATATGTCCGTAGATAGCGGAACATTTAGTGAGCATTACAATAGGTGTCTCGGACCTAAAAATGCTTTTAAAGTGCTGATGGGCGCTCAGATTAAAATTAAGCATTTACAGCCTATTTCTGAGCGCCAAAATTATGATGACCAACCCTCCACTTCAGGAGCTGCAATTAAACGGATTAGGACCCAAGGTAATTCCACCCAAAATACCAATACAAAAAAGATTAAGACTTCGGTTGATACTAATTGTGAATTGTTTGGAGGAACTTACCCACAATCAGGAAAAATAAAGCATATTAGGTCAGAAAAGCACAAGAATGCAATTGCGGGAACGAACAAAAATGTTGACGTTATTCTCCTGTCGTCGGAAACAGAATTCCCAATTAGGTCATATCGGATTCAATCCTCCGATACAAAAGATTTTATTGACCTTAAAGAATTTTATAAACAATGTCAAGCAAACATGGTCCAAATTCTTACTCATGGAATGGATGAATTTAAATCTATAAAATTCAGTATCCAAATTTACGGATTATATGTAAAATACACCGATGATGGAGATTGTGCTGAAACATTTAAACATTTTGGTACTGCATATCTTTCGGTTTATGATGTTGATTACTTACTTCCTCGAATTGAGGAAGGTATCGATTATTTGGCTAACGCTAGTAGCGAGTTTCAGGAGAGAGACTCAGAATGGGCTATAAAAGCATTTAAATATTTCGATATTACAGTAATTAAACTGGAACACATTCCCGTTAGAGGTTATATTCCTGCTCCTTTAACCATTAAAGCTAAAAATGCTTTAATTAATGTTAAAAACAATGATGAATATTGTTTTAAGTGGAGTTTACTGGCCTCTATTGCTTTTAAAAGCCATGCATTGGATCAATTTCCAACTCCCAGACAAAGAAGAGCTGCTAGATAACAGCTACAATTCCCTGCCTTCTATAGAAATTTTAATATTTCACAGGAAATTATTCAATACAAGGAAGCAACATTAATTTTTACTGGAATAGAGTTTCCTATTACAAAAAAAGGGATAAAGATATTCGAAAAATTAAATCCCAATTTCAGCGTAAATGTAAACAAATTGTAACAGGAAAACAAATTGTAGGGCCCGTTGTAAGGACTGATTTTAAGTCTAGACCCTCACATATAAATTTGTTACTAATTGAAAAGGAAAATTCTTTACATTACGCATACATAACCTGTATGAGAACACTTTGCTATTCGCAATGTTCCAAATCTAGAACTCCTGCGAATTTTTGTGAGAATTGCTTGCAGTTCATAACAACAACAAATTTGACACACGATTCTTACCGCAATAAATACGCCAACTATTTCATCAACAACCAAAGCCCAGAAGCATATTGCTTGCGCGGTTTCATTTTGTGTGGTGCACAAATACGATTCAACTTTAAATGAATAATGGACATATGAAGGTAATTATCAATATTATATTCTAATAGTAAATTGATACTAATAATAATATTTTCATTTATTTAAGGTCCTGATTGTATCAAACAATTTTGTAAGGCCCTTAAGGATACCACTTTGGCTCTTTACAATAAATACTGGGCTCATCATGAAGATCCAACCAGACCATTGGATCCATGCGAGGAGTACCAGAACGAAAATGAAGATTGCTGCGCCTGTGAGCTACCAAATCGGGGGACCGCCGACCCGTACTTCAATCAATTTACTGGTAGCTATATAGGTCCTATTTATAAGAACTGTAAAGTAGAGTATAAGCTAAAAGAGACGTTTTTCCCAGTCATTTTTCATAACCTTTCAAGGTACGATATACATTATTTTAATTTCTTCTATAACACAACGATTTATCCACTTAACTTTCATCACACTTACACTCCCTGGAGAGTGAACCCGCCTATGATAGGACTAGCTAGTTTCGTCTGCACGTCTCCTCAGACTCATCAGCTATCTACGGGGATGGAAGCAGGCAAAACTCTGAAAACTTTCACACACTGATAGAAGCTTTAACGACAGAACTCCACCTATGTTAAAACCAATGAACTTTGGCAACTCACAATTGCCAAAAACTTCTCTGATCGTAAAATTATGGAGTTTCTGACGCTCTGCTTCCATCCCCGTAGATAGCTGATGAGTCTGAGGTGAAGTGCTGACGAAACTAGCTAGTCATATCATAGTCGGGTTCACTCCCCAGGGAGTGTAAGTGTGATGAAAGTGGAATAAATCGTTGTGTTATAGAAGAAATTAAAATATAACCAACGTATGACCTCGAGTAATTCAATAATTCAATTTTGAAAATATTTTAATAATGAATCCAGAACAAGCAGGTCCAAGTAATAAAAGGTCTCACAACGTAATTACCCCTCAAGAGCCTACAAATGCAAATAACACAATGATAAATGTAGGAGAATTAATTAAACAAATTGTTAATTGTGAATTGAATCCATTAAAAGAAGAGATAGTAAGTTTAAAATTACAGTTTGCTAATAAAATAAAGAAAGTTGAAGATTATCAAGTAGAAATAGTTGATCCAAATATTAAATGCGAAACATCTTATGAGATCATCAAATCTGTTAGAGAGTATAGGGGTGAAGAAGACAAATATGTTAGCTGGAGGGAATAAGCTGAAATAGCTATGGGTCAATATGCCAGAGGTAGCGAAAGATTTTATTCAGCATTATCAATATTAAGAAACAAAATAACAGGGATGACCAATGACGCCTTAACCCATAACGGTACAGTTTTAAACTTCGATGCCATAATGGCCAGACTAGACTTTGTCTACAGTGACAAACGTCATATCCATATTATTGAACAGGAGTTAAGTGTTCTCAGCCAGGGTAAATTATCCATAATGGACTATTATGGAACAGTCAATAGAAAATTGACGTTATTAATTAACAATACAATTATGACTTACGAACAAAACAAACCGATTACTCAGGAAATGAATGAAAAACATAGAAAAACCGCCCTTCGAGTTTTTATAACTGGCCTTAACGGTCATATTTCCGACACAATCTTTTCTATGAATCCCCAAGATTTACCTAATGCTATGGTTATAGTGCAGGAACTTCAAAGTAATAGCATGAGAGCACATTTTGCAAATTCTTTTACAACTACACAGAAAAAAATCACCGAGCACAACCAAAGTGGTAACGGTCAAATATTTTTAAACAAAAAACCAAGACAACTAAATAATTATAACAATAATCAAAGGAACAATAACAACTTTAGATTTAATCGGGAAAATAATAACTTTAATAAAAATTGACAAAATCGAAACAATTTTAATCAGAACCGAAATAATAATTTCAATCAGGGAAGACCTTTTTATAATCAACAAAATCAATGGAATTCATACAGACAACCTCAGAATAAGCCAGAGCCTATGGAAATAGACGAATCTTTGCAGATTCAGAATAGTCCCAATAATAACTTTAATCAGGGAAATAATTATCAGAATAATAATTATAATAAATGGAATCAATATAGGAAACCATACACTCAGCAGGATCAAGTACAAAGTAAAAGAGTGCCCACAGGAACTGTTAATCAACCGGTTAACAAAACAATAAGGCTCAACAATATTGAGGAAGATCATTTTTTAGTCGAAGCTCAGGAGTAAACCTACTCCTACTTAATTCGTACAGATAAGACAATTAATAAAAAATTAAAAATATTTATTGACACTGGAGCAACTTCTTGTTATATAAAGACAGGAATATATAAAAATAAGAATGAACTTCCAATATATAAAAGGGTATCCACAGTGAATGGATATTCAATACTTAAATATTATCATATGATAACTATATTTAATATGCGATACACGTTTTACGAAATAGGGGGACTAGAATCAGATTTATTAATAGGATATAATTTATTAACGAAAATTGGAGCTGTAATCGATACAGCTAAGAGAATACTAAAATATAATGAAAAAGAAGAAAAATTGAATTACGATAATGGGAACTTTTTAAATCAACATTCTTTATCTGAAGAAAATACCATTCTTCCGTTAAGAGAATTTATCATAAAAAATATTTTGATAAAGAGACTCAAGTCAGATCCGATTCTGAAGTGGGCAATCAAAGTTAAAGGGAATATATTCCACCAAATGTAACTATAGGAATTCATTGTACTTTAGAAGATTTTTATAGAATACAAAAACCACTTAAAGATAATTTTATTAATACATTTTTATGTACGAAAATATTTGTCCAAGATGTCGAAAATGCGGAAGACCAGTCTCTTATTATCACGGAAACTCATTGTAGAGCTCATAGAGGGTTTGAAGAAAATTATAAGCAAATATGTAGATTATATTATTGGCTGAATTTATACAAAAAACTTAAAGAATATATTAAAAATTGTCAAATCTGTAATCAGAATAAATACGATAGACACCCAGTGCAAATTCCTATCGGAGAGGCACCTATTCCAGAAAGAGAGGGTGAAAATTTACATATTGATATATATTATGCTCAAAATTTAATATTCATTACTTGTATAGATTCCTATTCAAAATATTTGATAGTTAAAGAAATCCAAAATAATTTAAATATAGAAAATAAAGTTTCGGAAATTTTACAACAATTTCCATTAGCCAAAACTATAATGTTAGATAAAGAGCCAAGTTTTTCATCTTCCCACTTTAAATCTTTTGCACAAAGAAATGGGTTATCACTATATTTCGCTGACCCACGGCATAGTACCTCCAATGGACAAACACACACTCGGCACTGACAGAAATTGCCCGTTGCATTAAAGACGAGCTTAATTTAGTCGATTATTCAGAAACTATTATTAGAACAGCACAAAAATATAATTTAACCCTACATTCAATTACTAATCAATGACCATATGACATATTATTTAATAAAATTAAGCATGATACAACTCCCCAACTGCTTAAACAAGCTCAGGAAAAAATGTTAGATTTTCACAATAAAAATAAACGATAGAAAAACTATCACGTAGGTGAGGTAATTTTTGAAAAAAAACACGGGGAAAGAAACAAACTTAATTCAAGATACAAAAAACAAGTAGTAAAGGAGAATCATCCTAATAAGGTTATTATTAATAATCGAAACCGTACGATTCATAAGGACAATAAAAAATGTTTCATTTCAAATTCCAGATAATGATATCATTAACTTTCTTATTATTGATGGTGGCTACATTCAAAGCCGAAATTATGGATTATTCAAACCATGATTTCTTCCTTTACAAGGATACCAAAGATGCTCTTATTTATGAATCATACGCGGATTTATTTCATATTACTAATACAAGTTTTTATAAAGAAATAATTAATCTTGAATCATCAATTTATAAATACTGACTAGAATTTACATTGGGAAATAGCACAGGATTTAAAAATAATTAAAATGCTTATCGCACAAATTATACCCAATAGATCAAAGCGAGGAATTAATGAATTAGGCACTATTTGGAAATGGATAGCTGGTACTCCAGATCATATAAAGATCAATTTGTTATTAATTTTAAAATATTTAAAGAAATAAAAACGTTATCTGATGAATTCAAATCTGCATTTAAAAGTCAAGAAAATCCACTTAGAAAATATCGTTTACGTTTGCTTACTTACGATCTTACAAATTTAATGGATACAATTACACTTGCAAAAATTGATGTTTTTAACACTAAAATTTCAAACAATGAGGACCTACAAGAAATTTATAAACATGTAATTATAACTAACCTATTGGATATATCTGAATTTAAAATTGCTTTGCACCAAGACCTTTTTATTATATACAAAAAATATCCCATTATTACCGATCGTTGCGAAGTATACAATTCAAGATCAATTTCACATAAAGATGGAAAATTATTAATCGACAATCACGTCGCAAAATGTAAAAACAAGTATTATGTAATGTCTAATTTTAAGAAAGAATTGTTTAATAATTACTGCACAATAAATCCAGAAGGATCGTGTTTTACAAATTTATTAAATGGAAAAAAAACAAAATGTAAAAAAATCAGAGAAAAAAATAAAAATGTAGATGTAATCCAAGAAGGAGCCATTTTTGTAAACAGAAAAAATGTAATCAATGACACCCATTTAGAAGGGACGTATTTAATAACTTTTAATGGCACTTCTATAATTAATAATGTAACCTACACTAATGTAGAAAATAAGATATTAGAATACATCACTGCTCGTAAACATACCGATTTTTTAGTAACCGAACATATAATGTCAAATAATTCGGAACTTTCATTCGATAATATTAACATACTAAATACTTTTATTCAAATCAAACAAACTCAAATACCAATTTCGTTAATATTGGTATTACTTACATTTATATATTTAATGATTATGCCTATAATTAAATATAGAAATTTTTTTAATATTCAAATCACGGCAAACCCATATAGAAATTAATGAAGAAAATAATATAGCCGAAAATGAAAATACCAATATTCCCGACAATGAAAACAGCCTAGAAGGAAATATCATTGTCGAACTGACTAATCAATTACAGTCAATATACCCTTCAATTCCAATGAATCGGGAAGATTCAATTTAGGATTTGGTCAAATCAACAAAATTTCAGATCTAGTTTAAATGCTCAAATATTTCTAAGAGAGACTTTCTCTTCCTCTCTCTCGCTCTCTCCCATCAAGACAGATTATATTTTAAATCACAGAGGCTAACGAAATTCCGTTACCCTATCTGTGCGTATACAGGTCCGGTTTTCAGGTATATAAAAAAGGACAGGACAGGTATTTTTTGTTGGACAAAATTTGGGATACAGAACAAATAAACTGTACACCCTGGCGAAACCCATTGCTTGCGCAAATCCCTTTTAAAAACCATAAAAATAGGTCGAATGCATTAGTTGTAGCTACTTTAAGCTGCAGTCGTATTCATCCCCTAGACTTCAGGTTGAAGTCATTTAATTAATGGTATGAAATCTCTACAAGATACCCCCATCCATCTGATCTCTAGGAAATTGGGTTTGATCCCACCCAAGTAAACATATACATACGCACAACTGTTCAGTCGCCATCACAATTGTTTGACGACCTTGCCTTTCAAGATATTTTCCTCCCTCAAAGACATACAAAAACACAATATTCTATGTATATTGTATGCATGCAATGTCCCCCCCATCCCCTTACTCAGGTTAAAAATGTTTCATTCGAATGTATGAATAAGGTGTAAAGTTAGTTATTCTGTACTAAGGAAGGAATAGACATCGTCGGTTTTCTACGCTTAATTTTTGAGAACTTTATTTTTGTTTATATTTGTTGCTAACAAAATAAAAAAAAAAAAACTATAACTATGGCTTTAATTCAGTGCGATCTATGCAACAAAGATATTAATCTTTCGGTGTTCGAAACGCATTACGAGGAGTGCTCAAAGCCTCGTAACACAAGTGCATCTAACAACAAAATTATTTGTGATTTGTGTTATATGTCCGTAGATAGCGGAACATTTAGTGAGCATTACAATAGGTGTCTCGGACCTAAAAATGCTTTTTAAAGTGCTGATGGGCGCTCAGATTAAAATTAAGCATTTACAGCCTATTTCTGAGCGCCAAAATTATGATGACCAACCCTCCACTTCAGGAGCTGCAATTAAACGGATTAGGACCCAAGGTCATTCCCCCCAAAATACCAATACAAAAAAGATTAAGACTTCGGTTGATACTAATTGTGAATTGTTTGGAGGAACTTACCCACAATCAGGAAAAATAAAGCATATTAGGTCAGAAAAGCACAAGAATGCAAGTGCGGGAACGAACAAAAATGTTGACGTTATTCTCCTGTCGTCGGAAACAGAATTCCCAATTAGGTCATATCGGATTCAATCCTCCGATACAAAAGATTTTATTGACCTTAAAGAATTTTATAAACAATGTCAAGCAAACATGGTCCAAATTCTTACTCATGGAATGGATGAATTTAAATCTATAAAATTCAGTATCCAAATTTACGGATTATATGTAAAATACACCGATGATGGAGATTGTGCTGAAACATTTAAACATTTTGGTACTGCATATCTTTCGGTTTATGATGTTGATTACTTACTTCCTCGAATTGAGGAAGGTATCGATTATTTGGCTAACGCTAGTAGCGAGTTTCAGGAGAGAGACTCAGAATGGGCTATAAAAGCATTTAAATATTTCGATATTACAGTAATTAAACTGGCACACATTCCCGTTAGAGGTTATATTCCTGCTCCTTCAACCATTAAAGCTAAAAATGGTTAAATTTATGTTAAAAACAATGATGAATATTGTTTTAAGTGGAGTTTACTGGCCTCTATTGCTTTTAAAAGCCATGCATTGGATCAATTTCCAACTCCCAGACAAAGAAGAGCTGCTAGAGAACAGCTACAATTCCCTGCCTTCTATAGAAATTTTAATATTTCACAGGAAATTATTCAATACAAGGAAGCAACGTTAATTTTTACTGGAATAGAGTTTCCTATTACAAAAAAAGGGATAAAGATATTCGAAAAATTAAATCCCAATTTCAGCGTAAATGTAAACAAATTGTAACAGGAAAACAAATTGTAGGGCCCGTTGTAAGGACTGATTTTAAGTCTAGACCCTCACATATAAATTTGTTACTAATTGAAAAGGAAAATTCTTTACATTAGGCATACATAACCTGTATGAGAACACTTTGCTATTCGCAATGTTCCAAATCTAGAACTCCTGCGAATTTTTGTGAGAATTGCTTGCAGTTCATAACAACAACAAATTCGACACACGATTCATACCGCAATAAATAAGCCAACTATTTCATCAACAACCAAAGCCCAGAAGCATATTACTTGCGCGGTTTCATTTTGTGTGGTGCACAAATACGATTCAACTTTAAATGAATAATGGACATATGAAGGTAATTATCAATATTATATTCTAATAGTAAATTGATACTAATAATAATATTTTCATTTATTTAAGGTCCTGATTGTATCAAACAATTTTGTAAGGCCCTTAAGGATACCACTTTGGCTCTTTACAATAAATACTGGGCTCATCATGAAGATCCAACCAGACCATTGGATCCATGCGAGGAGTACCAGAACGAAAATGAAGATTGCTGCGCCTGTGAGCTACCAAATCGGGGGACCGCCGACCCGTACTTCAATCAATTTACTGGTAGCTATATAGGTCCTATTTATAAGAACTGTAAAGTAGAGTATAAGCTAAAAGAGACGTTTTTCCCAGTCATTTTTCATAACCTTTCAAGGTACGATATACATTTATTTATTAAGGAATTAGGTGATAATTTAAAGCCAATACCTTGCAATAAGGAATTATATATTGCCCTCACCCAAACCATTAGAATAAATGCTAGTTGTCGATATAAAATTCAATTTATAGATTCAAATAGGTTTTTAAATTCAAGTTTAGAAAAACTAGCTAGTTATTTGGACAATGCAAATTTCAGTCTATTGAAAACTACATTTCAGGGTGAGAAATTCACCCAAATGAGGCGAAAGGGAGTATTCCCTTATGACTTTTTAGATAGCTTTAAAAAATTGAATGAACCAGAACTTCCTCCAATTGAATATTTTTTCAATTCCCTCTCAGACCAAGCCTGTTCTGCCGAAGAATATGAATTCGCTCAAAAGGTTTGGTCAACATTTAATTGTAAAACTCTAAGGGACTATTTAAAATTATATTTAGAAAGCGATGTAATGATTTTAGCCGACGTATTCGAAAATTTTAGAAAGATTTGTCTACACATCTATAAACTTGATCCCGTCAATTATGTAACGGCTCCCTCAATTTCCTGGGATGCAATGTTAAAATTCACGCGAACAGAATTAACTCTAATAAGTGATCCTGATATGTACAATTTTCTTAAGAGATCTATACGAGGAGGATTGACTCAATGCACTCAACGAATTTCAAGTGCTAATAATAAATACATGGAAGACTTCGATAATAGCAAACCCACTAATTTCTTAGCATACATTGATGCTAATAATTTATATGGTTGGGCCATGAGTCAACCCCTACCCTTATCAGAATTTAAATTTTTAGATTATCAGGAAATTATGCAGTTAGATATAAAAAATATGCCAGCAAACGGGGCTTTTGGGTACATGCTCGAAGTAGACCTCAAATATCCTATTGAACATCATAACGCGCATAATTCATTGCCCTTCTGTCCTGAAAGTAAATTGCCTCCAGGCTCAAAAATTCCCAAGCTAATAGCTGATTTAAATGATAAAGAAAATTATATTATACATTTAAAATACCTACAATTATGCATTCAACACGGGATTATAGTAAAAACAAGAGAGAACGCTATAGTCGGGTGCCCCGACTATCAGATACCCGTTACTCAGGTAAAGGGAGTGCGAGGGAGATGGAGATAGAAACTTTGATCACGCATAACTTTTTAACGAATGGTCCGATTTGAAAAATTTCTTCTACATTTCGATAGGTATTGATCAACACAATAAAACTGCATTTTTACTTTTCCGAAATATTTAAATTTTTAAAATCGTATATAAGCTATTGTGGGCGTTAAAGGGGGCGTGGCACCATTTTGAAACAAACTTGCGCTGCGTAGGAACTTCTAAAATCTACATGCAAAATGCCAATCTTCTAGCTTTTATAGTTTCCGAGATCTCAGCGTTCATACGGACAGACAGACAGACAGACAGACAGACGGACAGACAGACGGACATGGCTAGATCGACTCGGCTAGTGATCCTGATCAAGAATATATATACTTTATAGGGTCGGAAACGCTTCCTTCTAGCTGTTACATACTTTTGCACGAATACAATATACCCTTTTACTCTACGAGTAACGGGTATAAAAATTCAAAGAGTACTAACTTTTAAACAATCTTGTTGGCTAAAGTCCTACATAGATTTAAACACAAAACATAGAAAATTAGCTGAATTTGAAAAAAATTTTTTTAAATTAATGAATAACGCTGTGTACGGGAAAACAATGGAAAATGTCCAGAAAAGGAGAATCGTGGCACTGGTGTCTCATTACCAATCAAAACAAAACTCACCTGGTTTTAGACAACGAATCGCCAGTCACAATTTTCATAGTGTAGAACTTTTTGGCCCTAATTTAGCTGCAATCGAGTCCACACAAACATGTATATTTTATGATAAGACCATATATATTGGATCCAGTGTTTTAGAACTGTCCAAATGGTTAATGTATGATTACTTCTATAATTTTCTTTCTATAAAGTGTCCTTCGTCAAGTATTATTTATATGGATACCGATTCCTTTATTATATCATCCAAAGAAGACTTTTATAAATTAATAAAAGAAAATCCTAGTCGGTTTGATACATCAAACTACAATGAAAATAATAAATATAATATAGCTCAGGCCAATAATAAAGAACTAGGCTTAATGAAAGACGAAAATGCAGGAAAAATAATGAAGTCCTTCGCGGGTCTAAAGGCCAAGGCCTACTCAATCTTAGTTGTGAAGGACAGTAATAAAAATTCAGACCAAAGTCCTTAAGAATGTATAAAAAAGGTTAAGGGAGTTCAAAGATCGGTTGTAAATAAGCTATCGCATAATGATTATATAGAATGTATTAAACAAAAGAAAACTTATTATGGGGAACAGCGAACAATTAGAAGTAGAGCTCATAATCTTTATACTGAAATAGTTAATAAAATAAGTCGTAATTATAAGGATGATAAAAGGTTTATATTACCTGATAAAATACATACACTAGCTCACGGACATTTTGAAATAAGAAATATTTCAGGTGATAGTTAAAATTAAACAAAAAAAAAATGTATAATTAATCAAAAATGTATTTAATATATTTAAAAATGTACAATTTGTAAATTTGTGTAAATATATAATAAAAAATAAAATAAAATGAATTATAAATTATTAAATAAAATCTGGGTGTGTATGGCTATTATTCCAAATTACTATTTCAGCAAACTTTGTTTATCTATCCACAAAGAGTGACTTTCATCAAAACCAAGCCACTTAACCTTGTGTCGATTCTTTCGCTTTTCTAATATTTTCTCTACCAAGAACGCATTAGGATCTCTATCTCTTTGAAGTTCTTGTTCATAAAATGATCCCTCAATAGGTTCACTCTAATAATCCTCCAACTCATACGTTGCAGGGTAAGTAGACTTAATCTTTATTACTTTAAAAACTTCTGTTGTCCAATTGGGTTCATATCCCTTCATAAACACGCCCTTATATTTACTTATTCGAACGTAATCATAAAATTTGTGTTGTGGATATATTTTTGGAATATTGTAAACTGATTTCAATATAAACTCCTCATTTTGAATGCATACATCAACTGGACTCATTTTAATAGTTCTGTGATACGAATTATTATATTCATGGACAAGTTCATTGATTTTATGTATCCATCTATATTTTCCCTGCATACTGAACATTTTCCACATGTTACTTTTTAATGTTCTATTAAAACGCTCGCATATGGATGCTTTTAAATGTGTGTAGGTATGATAATGATTTATATGATGTTGTTTCATTAAGGTACCAAATGAAGAATTTAAAATTCTTTACCATCAAAAAGCCTATTTTACCGCACCCGATTCCTACATTATTTTACGTTTTTTCCCGCAAGAGGGCGAGAATGAGAGGTAGGATATATGCGACCCGCCAAATGGCCAAAGCGACATCTATATCTCAGTATGCCCAGCTTAGCTCGTAAAGCGTCATCTAAGAGTCATTATTTTTGGGTGGCGTCTTGACTAGGATTGGACACAAAATACATTTAAAAAGGGGGATTGCATATGTCCTACCTCTCATTCTCGCCCTCTTGCGGAAAAAAACGTAAAATGCGGTAAAATAGCCTTTTTGAACCGCAAGTGCGCGCGAACAGGTTAAACACATTGGAATAACAGCAGAGAATTTTTGTATAACATTTACAGAAAATTTTGTGGCCGATTGACATTTTAAAAAATTTTAATGTTCTATTCATGCCTATGTGGATAATTTTACTTTGGAAATTAAAAGTGGTATATAAATAATTTGTATACTGCTTTAAATAATATATTATTTTATAACCTTTTAGTTAAACTGTAAAGGCCGAAAATTGTTAACATATATTTTTTTACTACTAAAATTATTTATCATAAATGAAATAATTTTTATTAAGTTAATCTCTTCAAAAATAGAATTTTATTTTCGACCAATTTAAAGTGTTCAAGCCAGACATTAATAATATACAGCCTTATATTCTAAAATTACTTTGGTCAAATCAACAAAATTTCAGATCTAGTTTAAATGCTCAAATATTTCTAAGAGAGACTTTCTCTTCCTCTCTCACCCTCTCTCCCATCAAGACAGATTCTATTAATCACAGAGGCTAACGAAATTCCGTTACCCTATCTGTGCGTATACAGGTCCGGTTTTTAGGTATATAAAAAAGGACAGGACAGGTATTTTTTGTTGGACAAAATTTGGGATACAGAACAAATAAACTGTACACCCTGGCGAAACCCATTGCTTGCGCAAATCCCTTTTTAAAAACCATAAAAATAGGTCGAATGCATTAGTTGTAGCTACTTTAAGCTGCAGTCGTATTCATCCCCTAGACTTCAGGTTGAAGTCATTTAATTAATGGTATGAAATCTCTACAAGATACCCCCATCAATCTGATCTCTAGGAAATTGGGTTTGATCCCACCCAAGTAAACATATACATACGCACAACTGTTCAGTCGCCATCACAATTGTTTGACGACCTTGCCTTTCAAGATATTTTCCACCCTCAAAGACATACAAAAACACAATATTCTATGTATATTGTATGCATGCAATTTCCCCCCCATCCCCTTCCTATACTCAGGTTAAAAAGGTTTCATTCGAATGTATGAATAAGGTGTAAAGTTAGTTATTCTGTACTAAGGAAGGAATAGACATCGTCGGATTTCTACGCTTAAATTTTGAGAACTTTATTATACCCGTTACTCGTAGAGTAAAAGGGTATATTGTATTCGTGCAAAAGTATGTAACAGCTAGAAGGAAGCGTTTCCGACCCTATAAAGTATATATATTCTTGATCAGGGTCACTAGCCGAGTCGATATAGCCATGTCCGTCTGTCCGTCTGTCCGTCTGTCTGTCTGTCCGTATGAACGCTGAGATCTCGGAAACTATAAAAGCTAGAAGATTGGCATTTTGCATGCAGATTCTAGGAGTTCCTACGCAGCGCAAGTTTGTTTCAAAAAGGTGCCACGCCCCCTTTAACGCCCACAATCGCTTATATACGATTTTAAACATTTAAATTTTTCGGAAAAGTAAAAATGCAGTTTTATTGTGTTTATCAATACCTATCGAAATGTTAAAGAAATTTTTCAAATCGGACCATTCGTTAAAAAGTTATGCGTGATCAAAGTTTCTATCTCCATCTCCCTCGCACTCCCTTTACCTGAGTAACGGGTATCTGATAGTCGGGGCACCCGACTATAGCGTTCTCTCTTGTTTTTGTTTATATTTGTTGCTAACAAAATAAAAAAAAAAAACTATAACTATGGCTTTAATTTAGTGCGATCTATGCAACAAAGATATTAATCTTTCGGTGTTCGAAACGCATTACGAGGAGAGCTCAAAGCCTCGTAACACAAGTGCATCTAACAACAAAATTATTTGTGATTTGTGTTATATGTCCGTAGATAGCGGAACATTTAGTGAGCATTACAATAGGTGTCTCGGACCTAAAAATGCTTTTAAAGTGCTGATGGGCGCTCAGATTAAAAATAAGCATTTACAGCCTATTTCTGAGCGCCAAAATTATGATGACCAACCCTCCACTTCAGGAGCTGCAATTAAACGGATTAGAACCCAAGGTAATTCCACCCAAAATACCAATACAAAAAAGATTACGACTTCGGTTGATACTAATTGTGAATTGTTTGGAGGAACTTACCCACAATCAGGAAAAATATAGCATATTAGGTCAGAAAAGCACAAGAATGCAATTGCGGGAACGAACAAAAATGTTGACGTTATTCTCCTGTCGTCGGAAACAGAATTCCCAATTAGGTCATATCGGATTCAATCCTCCGATACAAAAGATTTTATTGACCTTAAAGAATTTTATAAACAATGTCAAGCAAACATGGTCCAAATTCTTACTCATGGAATGGATGAATTTAAATCTATAAAATTCAGTATCCAAATTTACGGATTATATGTAAAATACACCGATGATGGAGATTGTGCTGAAACATTTAAACATTTTGGTACTGCATATCTTTCGGTTTATGATGTTGATTACTTACTTCCTCGAATTGAGGAAGGTATCGATTATTTGGCTAACGCTAGTAGCGAGTTTCAGGAGAGAGACTCAGAATGGGCTATAAAAGCATTTAAATATTTCGATATTACAGTAATTAAACTGGAACACATTCTCGTTAGAGGTTATATTCCTGCTCCTTTAACCATTAAAGCTAAAAATGCTTTAATTAATGTTAAAAACAATGATGAATATTGTTTTAAGTGGACTTTACTGGCCTCTATTGCTTTTAAAAGCCATGCATTGGATCAATTTCCAACTCCCAGACAAAGAAGAGCTGCTAGAGAACAGCTACAATTCCCTGCCTTCTATAGAAATTTTAATATTTCACAGGAAATTATTCAATACAAGGAAGCAACATTAATTTTTACTGGAATAGAGTTTCCTATTACAAAAAAAGGGATAAAGATATTCGAAAAATTAAATCCCAATTTCAGCGTAAATGTAAACAAATTGTAACAGGAAAACAAATTGTAGGGCCCGTTGTAAGGACTGATTTTAAGTCTAGACCCTCACATATAAATTTGTTACTAATTGAAAAGGAAAATTCTTTACATTACGCATACATAACCTGTATGAGAACACTTTGCTATTCGCAATGTTCCAAATCTAGAACTCCTGCGAATTTTTGTGAGAATTGCTTGCAGTTCATAACAACAACAAATTTGACACACGATTCTTACCGCAATAAATACGCCAACTATTTCATCAACAACCAAAGCCCAGAAGCATATTGCTTGCGCGGTTTCATTTTGTGTGGTGCACAAATACGATTCAACTTTAAATGAATAATGGACATATGAAGGTAATTATCAATATTATATTCTAATAGTAAATTGATACTAATAATAATATTTTCATTTATTTAAGGTCCTGATTGTATCAAACAATTTTGTAAGGCCCTTAAGGATACCACTTTGGCTCTTTACAATAAATACTGGGCTCATCATGAAGATCCAACCAGACCATTGGATCCATGCGAGGAGTACCAGAACGAAAATGAAGATTGCTGCGCCTGTGAGCTACCAAATCGGGGGACCGCCGACCCGTACTTCAATCAATTTACTGGTAGCTATATAGGTCCTATTTATAAGAACTGTAAAGTAGAGTATAAGCTAAAAGAGACGTTTTTCCCAGTCATTTTTCATAACCTTTCAAGGTACGATATACATTTATTTATTAAGGAATTAGGTGATAATTTAAAGCCAATACCTTGCAATAAGGAATTATATATTGCCCTCACCCAAACCATTAGAATAAATGCTAGTTGTCGATATAAAATTCAATTTATAGATTCAAATAGGTTTTTAAATTCAAGTTTAGAAAAACTAACTAGTTATTTGGACGATGCAAATTTCAGTCTATTGAAAACTAAATTTCAGGGTGAGAAATTCACCCAAATGAGGCGAAAGGGAGTATTCCCTTATGACTTTTTAGATAGCTTTAAAAAATTGAACAAGAAAGGAAAGCTAACTTCGGGCGGAGCCGAAGTTGAAATACCCTTGCAGAATATTCTGCAAATTATATTCTCCAACATTATTCATATGATGCATTCTTAATACTCATAAAAAATCCCAACTTCCTAACTTTAAAAACACCAAAGTTATGGCATTTCCAATCGTTCAGTTATGTATATGGCAGCTATAGAATATAGTCGGCCGATCCTTATGAAATTTGATATGTCGGATTGATTGGGCAAAAATAAAACCCATAGAAAATCCCAACTTCCTAACTTAACAAACACTAAAGTTATGGCATTTCCGATCAATCAGTTATATGGCAGCTATAAGATATAGTCGGCCGATCCTTATGAAATTTGGTAGGTCGGATTAATTGGCCAAATATAAAACCCATAGAAAATCCCAACTTCCCAACTTTACAAACACCAAAGTTATGGCATTTCCGATCAATCAGTTATATAGCAGCTATAGGATATAGTCGGCCGATCCTTATGAAATTTGGTATGTTGGATTGATTGGCCAAATCTAATACCCATAGAGAGTCCCAACTTCCTAACTTAACAAACAGCAGAGTTATGGCATTTCCGATCAATCAGTTATATGGCAGCTATAGGATATAGTCGGCCGATCCCGGCCGTTCCGACTTATATACTGCGTGCAAAGGAAAGAAGGGTGTGTGCAAAGTTTCAATTCGATATCTTTAAAACTGAGAGACTAGTTCGCGTAGAAACAGACAGACGGACAGACAGACGGACAGACGGACAGACGGACAGACGGACATGGCTATATCAACTCAGCAGGTGATCCTGATCAAGAATATATATACTTTATAGGGTCGGAGATGTCTCCTTCACTGCGTTGCACACTTTTGACCAAAATTATAATACCCTCTGCAAGGGTATAATGAACCAGAACTTCCTCCAATTGAATATTTTTTCAATTCCCTCTCAGACCAAGCCTGTTCTGCCGAAGAATATGAATTCGCTCAAAAGGTTTGGTCAACATTTAATTGTAAAACTCTAAGGGACTATTTAAAATTATATTTAGAAAGCGATGTAATGATTTTAGCCGACGTATTCGAAAATTTTAGAAAGATTTGTCTACACATCTATAAACTTGATCCCGTCAATTATGTAACGGCTCCCTCAATTTCCTGGGATGCAATGTTAAAATTCACGCGAACAGAATTAACTCTAATAAGTGATCCTGATATGTACAATTTTCTTAAGAGATCTATACGAGGAGGATTGACTCAATGCACTCAACGAATTTCAAGTGCTAATAATAAATACATGGAAGACTTCGATAATAGCAAACCCACTAATTTCTTAGCATACATTGATGCTAATAATTTATATGGTTGGGCCATGAGTCAACCCCTACCCTTATCAGAATTTAAATTTTTAGATTATCAGGAAATTATGCAGTTAGATATAAAAAATATGCCAGCAAACGGGGCTTTTGGGTACATGCTCGAAGTAGACCTCAAATATCCTATTGAACATCATAACGCGCATAATTCATTGCCCTTCTGTCCTGAAAGTAAATTGCCTCCAGGCTCAAAAATTCCCAAGCTAATAGCTGATTTAAATGATAAAGAAAATTATATTATACATTTAAAATACCTACAATTATGCATTCAACACGGGATTATAGTAAAAAAAATTCATAGAGTACTAACTTTTAAACAATCTTGTTGGCTAAAGTCCTACATAGATTTAAACACAAAACATAAAAAATTAGCTAAAAATGAATTTGAAAAAAAATTTTTTAAATTAATGAATAACGCTGTGTACGGGAAAACAATGGAAAATGTCCAGAAAAGGAGAATCGTGGCACTGGTGTCTCATTACCAATCAAAACAAAACTCACCTGGTTTTAGACAACGAATCGCCAGTCACAATTTTCATAGTGTAGAACTTTTTGGCCCTAATTTAGCTGCAATCGAGTCCACACAAACATGTATATTTTATGATAAGCCCATATATATTGGATCCAGTGTTTTAGAACTGTCCAAATGGTTAAATTATGATTACTTCTATAATTTTCTTTCTATAAAGTGTCCTTCGTCAAGTATTATTTATATGGATACCGATTCCTTTATTATATCATCCAAAGAAGACTTTTATAAATTAATAAAAGAAAATCCTAGTCGGTTTGATACATCAAACTACAATGAAAATAATAAATATAATATAGCTCAGGCCAATAATAAAGAACTAGGCTTAATGAAAGACGAAAATGCAGGAAAAATAATGAAGTCCTTCGCGGGTCTAAAGGCCAAGGCCTACTCAATCTTAGTTGTGAAGGACAGTAATAAAAATTCAGACCAAAGTCCTTAAGAATGTATAAAAAAGGTTAAGGGAGTTCAAAGATCGGTTGTAAATAAGCTATCGCATAATGATTATATAGAATGTATTAAACAAAAGAAAACTTATTATGGGGAACAGCGAACAATTAGAAGTAGAGCTCATAATCTTTATACTGAAATAGTTAATAAAATAAGTCGTAATTATAAGGATGATAAAAGGTTTATATTACCTGATAAAATACATACACTAGCTCACGGACATTTTGAAATAAGAAATATTTCAGGTGATAGTTAAAATTAAACAAAAAAAATGTATAATTAATCAAAAATGTATTTAATATATTTAAAAATGTACAATTTGTAAATTTGTGTAAATATATAATAAAAAATAAAATAAAATGAATTATAAATTATTAAATAAAATCTGGGTGTGTATGGCTATTATTCCAAATTACTATTTCAGCAAACTTTGTTTATCTATCCACAAAGAGTGACTTTCATCAAAACCAAGCCACTTAACCTTGTGTCGATTCTTTCGCTTTTCTAATATTTTCTCTACCAAGAACGCATTAGGATCTCTATCTCTTTGAAGTTCTTGTTCATAAAATGATTCCTCAATAGATTCACTCTTATAATCCTCCAACTCATACGTTGCAGGGTAAGTAGACTTAATCTTTATTACTTTAAAAACTTCTGTTGTCCAATTGCCCTTATATTTACTTATTCGAACGTAATCATAAAATTTGTGTTGTGGATATATTTTTGGAATATTGTAAACTGATTTCAATATAAACTCCTCATTTTGAATGCATACATCAACTGGACTCATTTTAATAGTTCTGTGATACGAATTATTATATTCATGGACAAGTTCATTGATTTTATGTATCCATCTATATTTTCCCTGCATACTGAACATTTTCCACATGTTACTTTTTAATGTTCTATTAAAACGCTCGCATATGGACGCTTTTAAATGTGTGTAGGTATGATAATGATTTATATGATGTTGTTTCATTATGGTACCAAATGAAGAATTAATAAATTCTTTACCTTGATCTGACTGAATATTATTAGGGTTAGTTTTTGCTGTTTTAAATACTGTGTTCATTGCTTCTACTACCTCCTGTGCAGACTTGGTTTTAACAGGTACGGCGTACGCGTATTTAGAGAATGTGTCAATAACTGTTAGTAAATATCTATATCCGCTATTTTCTTTCCAAAAAGGAATCATTTCAACTAAATCAATTTGCCAGGTATCATTTATTCCTTTTTGAACAAATTTGCGTCGAATAAAATTTTTTCGAAGCTGTTTATGAATTTCATTAACCACTTGCTGTTTGCTCATGATGTTATTATACCCTTGCAGAAGGTATTATAATTTTGGTCAAAAGTGTGCAACGCAGTGATCATAAAATTTGTGTTGTGGATATATTTTTGGAATATTGTAAACTGATTTCAATATAAACTCCTCATTTTGAATGCATACATCAACTGGACTCATTTTAATAGTTCTGTGATACGAATTATTATATTCATGGACAAGTTCATTGATTTTATGTATCCATCTATATTTTCCCTGCATACTGAACATTTTCCAATGTTACCTTTTAATGTTCTATTAAAACGCTCGCATATGGATGCTTTTAAATGTGTGTAGGTATGATAATGATTTATATGATGTTGTTTCATTAAGGTACCAAATGAAGAATTTAAAATTCTTTACCTTCAAAAAGCCTATTTTACCGCACCCGATTCCTACATTATTTTACGTTTTTTCCCGCAAGAGGGCGAGAATGAGAGGTAGGACATATGCGACCCGCCAAATGGCCAAAGCGACATCTATATCTCAGTATGCGCAGCTTAGCTCGTAAAGCGTCATCTAAGAGTCATTATTTTTGGGTGGCGTCTTGACTAGGATGGGACACAAAATACATTTAAAAAGGGGGATTGCATATGTCCTACCTCTCATTCTCGCCCTCTTGCGGAAAAAAACGTAAAATAATGTAGGAATCGGATGCGGTAAAATAGCCTTTTTGAACCGCAAGTGCGCGCGAACAGGTTTAAACACATTGGAATAACAGCAGAGAATTTTTGTATAACATTTACAGAAAATTTTGTGGCCGATTGACATTTTAAAAAATTTTTAATGTTCTATTCATGCCTATGTGGATAATTTTACTTTGGAAATTAAAAGTGGTATATAAATAATTTGTATACTGCTTTTAAATAATATATTATTTTATAACCTTTTAGTTAAAGTGTAAAGGCCGAAAATTGTTAACATATATTTTTATACCCTTGCAGAGGGTATTATAATTTTGGTCAAAAGTGTGCAACGCAGTGAAGGAGACATCTCCGACCCTATAAAGTATATATATTCTTGATCAGGATCACCTCCTGAGTTGATATAGCCATGTCCGTCTGTCCGTCTGTCCGTCTGTCTGTTTCTACGCAAACTAGTCTCTCAGTTTTAAAGCTATCGAGTTGAAACTTTGCACACACCCTTCTTTCCTTTGCACGCAGTATATATGTCGCAACGGCCGGGATCGGCCGACTATATCCTATAGCTGCCATATAACTGATTTATCGGAAATGCCATAACTTTGGTGTTTGTGAAGTTAGGAAGTTGGGATTTTCTATGGGTTTTATTTTTAGCCAATCAATCCGACCTATCAAATTTCATAAGGATCGGCCGACTATATCCTATAGCTGCCATATAACTGAACGATTGGAAATGCCATAACTTTGGTGTTTTTAAAGTTAGGAAGTTGGGATTTTTTATGAGTATTAAGAATGCATCATATGAATAATTTTGGAGAATGTAATTTACAGAGTATTCTGCAAGGGTATATCAACTTCGGCTCCGCCCGAAGTTAGCTTTCCTTTCTTGTTTTACTACTAAAATTATTTATCATAAATAAAATAAATTTTTATTAAGTTAATCTCTTCAAAAATAGAATTTTATTTTCGACCAATTTAAAGTGTTCAAGCCAGACATTAATAATATACAGCCTTATATTCTAAAATTACTTTGGTCAAATCAACAAAATTTCAGATCTAGTTTAAATGCTCAAATATTTCTAAGAGAGACTTTCTCTTCCTCTCTCACCCTCTCTCCCATCAAGACAGATTCTATTAATCACAGAGGCTAACGAAATTCCGTTACCCTATCTGTGCGTATACAGGTCCGGTTTTTAGGTATGTAAAAAGGACAGGACAGGTATTTTTGTTGGACAAAATTTGGGATACAGAACAAATAAACTGTACACCCTGGCGAAACCCATTGCTTGCGCAAATCCCTTTTTAAAAACCATAAAAATAGGTCGAATGCATTAGTTGTAGCTACTTTAAGCTGCAGTCGTATTCATCCCCTAGACTTCAGGTTGAAGTCATTTAATTAATGGTATGAAATCTCTACAAGATACCCCCATCAATCTGATCTCTAGGAAATTGGGTTTGATCCCACCCAAGTAAACATATACATACGCACAACTGTTCAGTCGCCATCACAATTGTTTGTCGACCTTGCCTTTCAAGATATTTTCCACCCTCAAAGACATACAAAAACACAATATTCTATGTATATTGTATGCATGCAATGTCCCCCCCATCCCCTTCCTATACTCAGGTTAAAAAGGTTTCATTCGAATGTATGAATAAGGTGTAAAGTTAGTTATTCTGTACTAAGGAAGGAATAGACATCGTCGGTTTTCTACGCTTAAATTTTGAGAACTTTATTATACCCGTTACTCGTAGAGTAAAAGGGTATATTGTATTCGTGCAAAAGTATGTAACAGCTAGAAGGAAGCGTTTCCGACCCTATAAAGTATATATATTCTTGATCAGGGTCACTAGCCGAGTCGATATAGCCATGTCCGTCTGTCCGTCTGTCTGTCTGTCCGTATGAACGCTGAGATCTCGGAAACTATAAAAGCTAGAAGATTGGCATTTTGCATGCAGATTCTAGGAGTTCCTACGCAGCGCAAGTTTGTTTCAAAAAGGTGCCACGCCCCCTTTAACGCCCACAATCGCTTATATACGATTTTAAACATTTAAATATTTCGGAAAAGTAAAAATGCAGTTTTATTGTGTTTATCAATACCTATCGAAATGTTAAAGAAATTTTTCAAATCGGACCATTCGTTAAAAAGTTATGCGTGATCAAAGTTTCTATCTCCATCTCCCTCGCACTCCCTTTACCTGAGTAACGGGTATCTGATAGTCGGGGCACCCGACTATAGCGTTCTCTCTTGTTTTTGTTTATATTTGTTGCTAACAAAAAAAAAAAAAAACTATAACTATGGCTTTAATTTAGTGCGATCTATGCAACAAAGATATTAATCTTTCGGTGTTCGAAACGCATTACGAGGAGAGCTCAAAGCCTCGTAACACAAGTGCATCTAACAACAAAATTATTTGTGATTTGTGTTATATGTCCGTAGATAGCGGAACATTTAGTGAGCATTACAATAGGTGTCTCGGACCTAAAAATGCTTTTAAAGTGCTGATGGGCGCTCAGATTAAAAATAAGCATTTACAGCCTATTTCTGAGCGCCAAAATTATGATGACCAACCCTCCACTTCAGGAGCTGCAATTAAACGGATTAGAACCCAAGGTAATTCCACCCAAAATACCAATACAAAAAGATTAAGACTTCGGTTGATACTAATTGTGAATTGTTTGGAGGAACTTACCCACAATCAGGAAAAATAAAGCATATTAGGTCAGAAAAGCACAAGAATGCAATTGCGGGAACGAACAAAAATGTTGACGTTATTCTCCTGTCGTCGGAAACAGAATTCCCAATTAGGTCATATCGGATTCAATCCTCCGATACAAAAGATTTTATTGACCTTAAAGAATTTTATAAACAATGTCAAGCAAACATGGTCCAAATTCTTACTCATGGAATGGATGAATTTAAATCTATAAAATTCAGTATCCAAATTTACGGATTATATGTAAAATACACCGATGATGGAGATTGTGCTGAAACATTTAAACATTTTGGTACTGCATATCTTTCGGTTTATGATGTTGATTACTTACTTCCTCGAATTGAGGAAGGTATCGATTATTTGGCTAACGCTAGTAGCGAGTTTCAGGAGAGAGACTCAGAATGGGCTATAAAAGCATTTAAATATTTCGATATTACAGTAATTAAACTGGCACACATTCCCGTTAAAGGTTATATTCCTGCTCCTTCAACCATTAAAGCTAAAAATGCTTTAATTTATGTTAAAAACAATGATGAATATTGTTTTAAGTGGAGTTTACTGGCCTCTATTGCTTTTAAAAGCCATGCATTGGATCAATTTCCAACTCCCAGACAAAGAAGAGCTGCTAGAGAACAGCTACAATTCCCTGCCTTCTATAGAAATTTTAATATTTCACAGGAAATTATTCAATACAAGGAAGCAACGTTAATTTTTACTGGAATAGAGTTTCCTATTACAAAAAAAGGGATAAAGATATTCGAAAAATTAAATCCCAATTTCAGCGTAAATGTAAACAAATTGTAACAGGAAAACAAATTGTAGGGCCCGTCGTAAGGACTGATTTTAAGTCTAGACCCTCACATATAAATTTGTTACTAATTGAAAAGGAAAATTCTTTACATTACGCATACATAACCTGTATGAGAACACTTTGCTATTCGCAATGTTCCAAATCTAGAACTCCTGCGAATTTTTGTGAGAATTGCTTGCAGTTCATAACAACAACAAATTCGACACACGATTCATACCGCAATAAATACGCCAACTATTTCATCAACAACCAAAGCCCAGAAGCATATTGCTTGCGCGGTTTCATTTTGTGTGGTGCACAAATACGATTCAACTTTAAATGAATAATGGACATATGAAGGTAATTATCAATATTATATTCTAATAGTAAATTGATACTAATAATAATATTTTCATTTATTTAAGGTCCTGATTGTATCAAACAATTTTGTAAGGCCCTTAAGGATACCAATTTGGCTCTTTACAATAAATACTGGGCTCATCATGAAGATCCAACCAGACCATTGGATCCATGCGAGGAGTACCAGAACGAAAATGAAGATTGCTGCGCCTGTGAGCTACCAATTCGGGGGACCGCCGACCCGTACTTCAATCAATTTACTGGTAGCTATATAGGTCCTATTTATAAGAACTGTAAAGTAGAGTATAAGCTAAAAGAGACGTTTTTCCCAGTCATTTTTCATAACCTTTCAAGGTACGATACACATTTATTTATTAAGGAATTAGGTGATAATTTAAAGCCAATACCTTGCAATAAGGAATTATATATTGCCCTCACCCAAACCATTAGAATAAATGCTAGTTGTCGATATAAAATTCAATTTATAGATTCAAATAGGTTTTTAAATTCAAGTTTAGAAAAACTAGCTAGTTATTTGGACGATGCAAATTTCAGTCTATTGAAAACTAAATTTCAGGGTGAGAAATTCACCCAAATGAGGCGAAAGGGAGTATTCCCTTATGACTTTTTAGATAGCTTTAAAAAATTGAATGAACCAGAACTTCCTCCAATTGAATATTTTTTCAATTCCCTCACAGACCAAGCCTGTTCTGCCGAAGAATATGAATTCGCTCAAAAGGTTTGGTCAACATTTAATTGTAAAACTCTAAGGGACTATTTAAAATTATATTTAGAAAGCGATGTAATGATTTTAGCCGACGTATTCAAAAATTTTAGAAAGATTTGTCTACACACCTATAAACTTGATCCCGTCAATTATGTAACGGCTCCCTCAATTTCCTGGGATGCAATGTTAAAATTCACGCGAACAGAATTAACTCTAATAAGTGATCGTAACACAAGTGCATCTAACAACAAAATTATTTGTGATTTGTGTTATATGTCCGTAGATAGCGGAACATTTAGTGAGCATTACAATAGGTGTCTCGGACCTAAAAATGCTTTTAAAGTGCTGATGGGCGCTCAGATTAAAAATAAGCATTTACAGCCTATTTCTGAGCGCCAAAATTATGATGACCAACCCTCCACTTCAGGAGCTGCAATTAAACGGATTAGAACCCAAGGTAATTCCACCCAAAATACCAATACAAAAAAGATTACGACTTCGGTTGATACTAATTGTGAATTGTTTGGAGGAACTTACCCACAATCAGGAAAAATATAGCATATTAGGTCAGAAAAGCACAAGAATGCAATTGCGGGAACGAACAAAAATGTTGACGTTATTCTCCTGTGTCGTCGGAAACAGAATTCCCAATTAGGTCATATCGGATTCAATCCTCCGATACAAAAGATTTTATTGACCTTAAAGAATTTTATAAACAATGTCAAGCAAACATGGTCCAAATTCTTACTCATGGAATGGATGAATTTAAATCTATAAAATTCAGTATCCAAATTTACGGATTATATGTAAAATACACCGATGATGGAGATTGTGCTGAAACATTTAAACATTTTGGTACTGCATATCTTTCGGTTTATGATGTTGATTACTTACTTCCTCGAATTGAGGAAGGTATCGATTATTTGGCTAACGCTAGTAGCGAGTTTCAGGAGAGAGACTCAGAATGGGCTATAAAAGCATTTAAATATTTCGATATTACAGTAATTAAACTGGCACACATTCCCGTTAAAGGTTATATTCCTGCTCCTTCAACCATTAAAGCTAAAAATGCTTTAATTTATGTTAAAAACAATGATGAATATTGTTTTAAGTGGAGTTTACTGGCCTCTATTGCTTTTAAAAGCCATGCATTGGATCAATTTCCAACTCCCAGACAAAGAAGAGCTGCTAGAGAACAGCTACAATTCCCTGCCTTCTATAGAAATTTTAATATTTCACAGGAAATTATTCAATACAAGGAAGCAACGTTAATTTTTACTGGAATAGAGTTTCCTATTACAAAAAAAGGGATAAAGATATTCGAAAAATTAAATCCCAATTTCAGCGTAAATGTAAACAAATTGTAACAGGAAAACAAATTGTAGGGCCCGTTGTAAGGACTGATTTTAAGTCACAGCCTCACATATAAATTTGTTACTAATTGAAAAGGAAAATTCTTTACATTACGCATACATAACCTGTATGAGAACACTTTGCTATTCGCAATGTTCCAAATCTAGAACTCCTATGAATTTTTGTGAGAATTGCTTGCAGTTCATAACAACAACAAATTCGACACACGATTCATACCGCAATAAATACGCCAACTATTTCATCAACTACCAAAGCCCAGAAGCATATTGCTTGCGCGGTTTCATTTTGTGTGGTGCACAAATACGATTCAACTTTAAATGAATAATGGACATATGAAGGTAATTATCAATATTATATTCTAATAGTAAATTGATACTAATAATAATATTTTCTAATAAGTGATCCTGATATGTACAATTTTCTTAAGAGATCTATACGAGGAGGATTGACTCAATGCACTCAACGAATTTCAAGTGCTAATAATAAATACATGGAAGACTTCGATAATAGCAAACCCACTAATTTCTTAGCATACATTGATGCTAATAATTTATATGGTTGGGCCATGAGTCAACCCCTACCCTTATCAGAATTTAAATTTTTAGATTATCAGGAAATTATGCAGTTAGATATAAAAAATATGCCAGCAAACGGGGCTTTTGGGTACATGCTCGAAGTAGACCTCAAATATCCTATTGAACATCATAACGCGCATAATTCATTGCCCTTCTGTCCTGAAAGTAAATTGCCTCCAGGCTCAAAAATTCCCAAGCTAATAGCTGATTTAAATGATAAAGAAAATTATATTATACATTTAAAATACCTACAATTATGCATTCAACAAGGGATTATAGTAAAAAAAATTCATAGAGTACTAACTTTTAAACAATCTTGTTGGCTAAAGTCCTACATAGATTTAAACACAAAACATAAAAAATTAGCTAAAAATGAATTTGAAAAAAAATTTTTTTATACCCTTGCAGAGGGTATTATAATTTTGGTCAAAAGTGTGCAACGCATAAAGTATATATATTCTTGATCAGGATCACCTCCTGAGTTGATATAGCCATGTCCGTCTGTCCGTCTGTCTGTCCGTCTGTCTGTTTCTACGCGAACTTGTCTCTCAGTTTTAAAGATATCGAATTGAAACTTTGCACACACCCTTCTTTCCTTTGCACGCAGTATATAAGTCGGAACGGCCGGGATCGGCCGACTATATCCTCTAGCTGCCATATAACTGAACGATCGGAAATGCCATAACTTTGGTGTTTGTAAAGTTAGGAAGTTGGGATTTTCTATGGGTTTTGTATTTGGCTAATCAATCCGACATGCCGAATTTCATAAGGATCGGCCGACTATATCCTATAGCTGCCATATAACTAATTGATCGGAAATGCCATAACTTTGGTGTTTGTAAAGTTAGGAAGTTGGCATTTTCTATGGGTGTTATATTTGGCCAGCCAATCCGACCTACCAAATTTCATAAGGATCGGCCGACTATATCCTATAGCTGCCATATAACTGAACGATTGGAAATGTCATAACTTTGGTGTTTTTAAAGTTAGGAAGTTGGGATTTTTTATGAGTATTAAGAATGCATCATATGAATAATTTTGGAGAATACAATTTACAGAGTATTCTGCAAGGGTATATCAACTTCGGCTCCGCCCGAAGTTAGCTTTCCTTTCTTGTTAAATTAATGAATAACGCTGTGTACGGGAAAACAATGGAAAATGTCCAGAAAAGGAGAATCGTGGCACTGGTGTCTCATTACCAATCAAAACAAAACTCACCTGGTTTTAGACAACGAATCGCCAGTCACAATTTTCATAGTGTAGAACTTTTTGGCCCTAATTTAGCTGCAATCGAGTCCACACAAACATGTATATTTTATGATAAGCCCATATATATTGGATCCAGTGTTTTAGAACTGTCCAAATGGTTAAATTATGATTACTTCTATAATTTTCTTTCTATAAAGTGTCCTTCGTCAAGTATTATTTATATGGATCGGTATCCATTCCTTTATTATATCATCCAAAGAAGACTTTTATAAATTAATAAAAGAAAATCCTAGTCGGTTTGATACATCAAACTACAATGAAAATAATAAATATAATATAGCTCAGGCCAATAATAAAGAACTAGGCTTAATGAAAGACGAAAATGCAGGAAAAATAATGAAGTCCTTCGCGGGTCTAAAGGCCAAGGCCTACTCAATCTTAGTTGTGAAGGACAGTAATAAAAATTCAGACCAAAGTCCTTAAGAATGTATAAAAAAGGTTAAGGGAGTTCAAAGATCGGTTGTAAATAAGCTATCGCATAATGATTATATAGAATGTATTAAACAAAAGAAAACTTATTATGGGGAACAGCGAACAATTAGAAGTAGAGCTCATAATCTTTATACTGAAATAGTTAATAAAATAAGTCGTAATTATAAGGATGATAAAAGGTTTATATTACCTGATAAAATACATACACTAGCTCACGGACATTTTGAAATAAGAAATATTTCAGGTGATAGTTAAAATTAAAAAAAAAAAATGTATAATTAATCAAAATGTATTTAATATATTTAAAAATGTACAATTTGTAAATTTGTGTAAATATATAATAAAAAATAAAATAAAATGAATTATAAATTATTAAATAAAATCTGGGTGTGTATGGCTATTATTCCAAATTACTATTTCAGCAAACTTTGTTTATCTATCCACAAAGAGTGACTTTCATCAAAACCAAGCCACTTAACCTTGTGTCGATTCTTTCGCTTTTCTAATATTTTCTCTACCAAGAACGCATTAGGATCTCTATCTCTTTGAAGTTCTTGTTCATAAAATGATTCCTCAATAGATTCACTCTTATAATCCTCCAACTCATACGTTGCAGGGTAAGTAGACTTAATCTTTATTACTTTAAAAACTTCTGTTGTCCAATTGCCCTTATATTTACTTATTCGAACGTAATCATAAAATTTGTGTTGTGGATATATTTTTGGAATATTGTAAACTGATTTCAATATAAACTCCTCATTTTGAATGCATACATCAACTGGACTCATTTTAATAGTTCTGTGATACGAATTATTATATTCATGGACAAGTTCATTGATTTTATGTATCCATCTATATTTTCCCTGCATACTGAACATTTTCCACATGTTACTTTTTAATGTTCTATTAAAACGCTCGCATATGGATGCTTTTAAATGTGTGTAGGTATGATAATGATTTATATGATGTTGTTTCATTATGGTACCAAATGAAGAATTAATAAATTCTTTACCTTGATCTGACTGAATATTATTAGGGTTAGTTTTTGCTGTTTTAAATACTGTGTTCATTGCTTCTACTACCTCCTGTGCAGACTTGGTTTTAACAGGTACGGCGTACGCGTATTTAGAGAATGTGTCAATAACTGTTAGTAAATATCTATATCCGCTATTTTCTTTCCAAAAAGGAATCATTTCAACTAAATCAATTTGCCAGGTATCATTTATTCCTTTTTGAACAAATTTGCGTCGAATAAAATTTTTTCGAAGCTGTTTATGAATTTCATTAACCACTTGCTGTTTGCTCATGATGTTATTATACCCTTGCAGAGGGTATTATAATTTTGGTCAAAAGTGTGCAACGCAGTGATCATAAAATTTGTGTTGTGGATATATTTTTGGAATATTGTAAACTGATTTCAATATAAACTCCTCATTTTGAATGCATACATCAACTGGACTCATTTTAATAGTTCTGTGATACGAATTATTATATTCATGGACAAGTTCATTGATTTTATGTATCCATCTATATTTTCCCTGCATACTGAACATTTTCCACATGTTACTTTTTAATGTTCTATTAAAACGCTCGCATATGGATGCTTTTAAATGTGTGTAGGTATGATAATGATTTATATGATGTTGTTTCATTATGGTACCAAATGAAGAATTAATAAATTCTTTACCTTGATCTGACTGAATATTATTAGGGTTAGTTTTTGCTGTTTTAAATACTGTGTTCATTGCTTCTACTACCTCCTGTGCAGACTTGGTTTTAACAGGTACGGCGTACGCGTATTTAGAGAATGTGTCAATAACTGTTAGTAAATATCTATATCCGCTATTTTCTTTCCAAAAAGGAATCATTTCAACTAAATCAATTTGCCAGGTATCATTTATTCCTTTTTGAACAAATTTGCGTCGAATAAAATTTTTTCGAAGCTGTTTATGAATTTCATTAACCACTTGCTGTTTGCTCATGATGTTATTATACCCTTGCAGAGGGTATTATAATTTTGGTCAAAAGTGTGCAACGCAGTGAAGGAGACATCTCCGACCATATAAAGTATATATATTCTTGATCAGGATCACCTCCTGAGTTGATATAAGCATGTCCGTCTGTCCGTCTGTCCGTCTGTCTGTCCGTCTGTCTGTTTCTACGCGAACTAGTCTCTCAGTTTTAAAGATATCGAATTGAAACTTTGCACACACCCTTCTTTCCTTTGCACGCAGCATATAAGTCGGAACGGCCGGGATCGACCGACTATATCCTATAGCTGCCATATAACTGAACGATCGGAAATGCCACAACTTTGGTGTTTGTAAAGTTAGAAAGTTGGGATTTTCTATGGGTTTTACACTTGGCCAATCAATTTGACGTACCAAATTTTATAAGGATCGGCCGACTACATCCTATAGTTGCCATATAACTGATTGATCGGAAATGCCATAACTTTGGTGTTTGTAAAGTTAGGAAGTTGGGATTTTCTATGGGTTTTATTTTTGGCCAATCAATCCGACCTACCAAACTTCATAAGGATCGGCCGACTATATCTTATAGCTGCCATATAACTGAACGATTGGAAATGCCATAACTTTGGTGTTTTTAAAGTTAGGAAGTTGGGATTTTTTATGAGTATTAAGAATGCATCATATGAATAATTTTGGAGAATATAATTTACAGAGTATTCTGCAAGGGTATATCAACTTCGGCTCCGCCCGAAGTTAGCTTTCCTTTCTTGTTTTTTATTAGGTGTTGAAGAGGGTTTAGATATTAGTAATTGCTTATATACAAGTACATCACTTTTTATTTCCTTACGCATCTTTTTTGAAATTTCAAAACACAGTCTAGTTAAATTTATTTGAACATTTTTATCGTAAGATCCTTCTAAATCATATAGTTGAACATCATATTTTTGTAATGAAACGCACTTAGGAATAATGTGATTATAGTAAAGGTATATAACTTGTTGACTTAATATTGAGTTCCAACATAAAAATGTTGTAAAAAATATACCTAATCTTAGTAAGGATCTCCAGGACTCACTATCAAATTCAATTTTGTTACCATACTGGTTTATTACCATTACATACTGCTTATCGGATTTTCGAAACCTAAAATTACATTTTATAGTAGACATAGTTGAATGATCAATAATTGAATCAGGCAACAAAAAATCGTATTGATCAAGTTTTAGTTGAATATATTCCTTGTATTTCAATTTCCTGGGATGCAATGTTAAAATTCACGCGAACAGAATTAACTCTAATAAGTGATCCTGATATGTACAATTTTCTTAAGAGATCTATACGAGGAGGATTGACTCAATGCACTCAACGAATTTCAAGTGCTAATAATAAATACATGGAAGACTTCGATAATAGCAAACCCACTAATTTCTTAGCATACATTGATGCTAATAATTTATATGGTTGGGCCATGAGTCAACCCCTACCCTTATCAGAATTTAAATTTTTAGATTATCAGGAAATTATGCAGTTAGATATAAAAAATATGCCAGCAAACGGGGCTTTTGGGTACATGCTCGAAGTAGACCTCAAATATCCTATTGAACATCATAACGCGCATAATTCATTGCCCTTCTGTCCTGAAAGTAAATTGCCTCCAGGCTCAAAAATTCCCAAGCTAATAGCTGATTTAAATGATAAAGAAAATTATATTATACATTTAAAATACCTACAATGATGCATTCAACAAGGGATTATAGTAAAAAAAATTCATAGAGTACTAACTTTTAAACAATCTTGTTGGCTAAAGTCCTACATAGATTTAAACACAAAACATAAAAAATTAGCTAAATGAAAAATTAATACTATTTTGTATTAATTGAAACGCGACTTGATTGGAGAAGCGACGAATTTTTATTTGAGAATATTAGCGACGACGAAAAGGAGTGTGGTGATGATCAGATTCGATTTAACACTGGCTTTTAATTTCAATATAAAAATGCTTAAGCCTAACTTAACGAAGGGGGCGAGAGACGGGGCGAATTCGCGAGAGCGATTAGATCTTTATTGCGCTCCCGCTCCCGCCTTACACTATTCAACAAATTTTAAAGCACGCAAAGTGCGCGAACACCGCCCCTCTGAAGGACCGCCGTCTTCAGCATGCCACAGGAAGCACCGCCAGCCTATGCACCGCTCGCCGATACGTCCCATCCTTCGTCTTCACGTCCGCCACTCGGACCTTGCCGTCAGCGCCGACGTGCACCGCCACGTTCCGCCCGGTCATCCACTGCTGCGGCGGAAGGTTGTCCTCGGCGACGACGACGAGAGCTCCCACGTCGACGTTTTGGACCTCCTGGTGCCACTTGTTTTTTGCCTGGAGGCTCGAGACGTACTCCCGGGACCAACGCTGCCAAAACCTGTGCCTGAGAGACGAGACACTGCGCCATCGTCGTAAGCAGGTTGGGCTGACTTGGTCCGGGAGCGCTGCTGAGGGTGGAGCTAGGAGGGACCCGCCGATCAGGAGATGGCCTGGGCTTAGGGCTTCGCCGTCGTTGGGGTCCGTGCTGATCGCTCCGAGGGGCCTGGAGTTGAGCACGGCTTCCACGCTGGTGAGGAGAGTTCCGAGCTCCTCCGCGGTCAGGATGTCTTCGCCGACCGTCCGAAGGAACAGGTGCTTTGCAGACTTCACACCTGCCTCCCATAGTCCGCCGAAGTGAGGTGCTCTGGGCGGTATGAACGCAAACTCGCATCCTTTCCTTAATGCGAATGTTGCGATACCGCCCCCCTGCTCCTCAGGACGGGCCCGGAACTCTCTCATGTGGCGATCGGCTCCGACGAAGTTCGTCGCGTTGTCGCACCACACCTTCTCCGAAATCCCGCGTCGACTCACGAACCTTTGGAATGCCAACAAAAACGCATCAGTGGTGAGGTCAGACACTAACTCTAAGTGGACCGCTTTGGACGCAAAACATACAAACAATGCCACGTATGATTTGTACGGTGGCTTGCCACGGATACGATACGTTGTGTTAAATGAGCCAGAAAAATCAACACCACAGATATATTCCCCATAATTTCCGTCAAGAGTTGCGGATTGCACCGAAAGCAACGAATGCAAGAACGAACTGTTCTGCAAACTTCCTGCACGTTGACCAACCATATCTTTTCTCGCAACAGACTTACAAGAGCTCGAGGACCAGCATGACAATTTGTAACGTGCAGGTAGGACACGTACGTTTTAACAAACTGTGAGCCTTTCGACAACAACAACGGGAATTTGGCTTCGTACGGGATAGGAGCATTCAATAACCGACCCCCAACTCGCAGCAATGTCGAGGAACACCAATCTAATTTTTTCTCCTGAAGAAAAGGACTTAGTTTTTGTATATTCGTTGCTACCGGTTTATTTTTTCGAATTTTACCCATGTCGTCACTGAACTCGTGAGATTGGATCACTTCCACTATTTTCTCGAACGCAAAATTCAGTTCTCTTGGTGTTATACTTTTTCAAAGGGCTGCGACACTTTTTTACACCTTTGAATAAACCGTAAGACCCACACGAAAACCCTTAGAAGCCTTATGTGCGACGAAAAGGATTCTATTTTCTGAAGCACATAATTGGGCTCTGGAATTACCACAAGCGCCAATGCTGATTTGCGTAATTCCATCGACACGACATCAGCAGGTACTTCGAAGTGTCGATTTACAGGCCAATCTTTTTCTGCATCGAGCAAAAACGACGGCCCAGCGAACCAAATGGAAGCTGTAAGTTCCTCAACGTCACATCCCCGTGACACAATGTCCGCTGGGTTTACTTTCGTGGGGACATGTCTCCAGATTGCTTTTTCCGACCACTCTTGAATCTCTGCCACTCGGTTTGAGACAAAAACTGACAACGACGAAGGATGCGTTTTGATCCAATGCAAAGTGATCTCCGAATCCGTCCAGAGGAACACTTTTGTAATCGGAAAATTGAGCAATGGTCTTACACGATTATAAAGATCCGCAAGAAGGTGAGCTGCGCACAACTCAAGGCGAGGCAAAGTTTTCGTCTTGAGGGGAGCTACTTTGGATTTTGCTGTCAATAAAGATACTTTTAAACCTTCAGCGGTACTAGTTCGAACGTAGATGCACGCTCCATATGCTCGCATGGAAGCGTCAGCGAAACCATGTATTTCTGCCGGGACTTTGGCGTCTGTATGAACGAATCGCGATACCTTGATCTTGGGCAGCTGCAATAGCGTTCTCTTAAAGGCTTCCCAAGATGTCTGCAGTTGCATCGGCAGCGACTCGTCCCAGTCTAACTTTCGAAGCCACAGTTCCTGCAACAACATTTTTGCCCTAGTCACTAGAGGACACAATAGGCCAAGAGGATCGAAAAGTCGGGCAGTCACCGACAGTATGTTTCGTTTTGTCGCACGAAGATCCAGGAAAGAGTCATCCAACCGAAATTGAAAGTAATCTTTATCCGGCAACCAAACCACGCCAAGGGTTTTAGTTACGTCTGAGTCTGCCGTTAGCGGCATGACAGCGCTTTCAGATGCGGACAACTCTGGGCAGTTAGAAAACCACTTTGCCAATTCAAATCCTGCCTCTTGCAATACCTGAGAAACTTCGTCTCGAAGGCTTAGCAGGTCCTCAACGCATCTGGCGCCAGTCAAAGTCATTCTGAATGACCTTAGCGGCTTTTGGACACGAATCCTGCGCGATCTCTCCAAGCCGCATTAAACACCGAATCGCCAGATAGGGTGCTGGCGAAGTTCCATAAGTCACGGTGTTCAGCTTGAAGATTTTTAGAGACTCAGATGGATCTCGTCTCCACACTATGAGCTGAAAGTTTCGGTCAACTTCGTCAACCACTACTTGACGATACATCTTTTTACGTCTGCTGCAAGCGCAAACTTGTGCAGTCTGAACCGAAGAAGGGTCGAATACAGCTCCTCTTGAATGGTGGGGCCAACCATCAAGATGTCATTCAACGCGACCTGCGTCGATGTACGGCTCGAGGCGTCGAATACCACTCTCAACTTTGTCGAGGTGCTTTGAGGTCGCAGTACGCATTGGTGCGGAATGAAATAGTGCGAACTGTCTGGAATTTTATTGTCAGTGGAAGACATGTGGCCCATGGCTTCATATTCTTCCATGAATTCCAGATACATCTTTTTTAAAGAAGGATTTTTGGATAATCTTCTTTCAAGCGACAAAAATATACGTTTCGCAACTTCATATGATGAACCAAGAGTGTTCGGGTCAGATTTGAACGGCAAACGAACCGAAAATCTTCCGGACGACAATCTTTGAGTATTTTTCTCAAAGTGTTGCTCACAAAGTTGCTGCTCAGGAGTATGGACCTTGGCCTTGGGCGGCAAGTCCTCCACAGACCAAAATTTCTGCAGGGTTGTGTCTATTGACTCCAACACTTCCTCCTGGCAGCTGAGATGTACCAACTTTTCAGCATTTCTTATTTTTTCTGAGGCACATCTCCCTGACACTATCCAGCCGAGAACTGTTTTCTGCAAAATGGGAAACTCAGGCCCTTGCTTTATCTGGCCGACTGACAATAGTTCAAAGAACGAGTCTGCGCCTATAAGCATGTCTATTTTTTGGGGCTTGAAGAAGAATGGATCTGCCAATTGAATATTTTCAGGCACCCTCCAGCCGCTGGTGTTCACCGTTTGATCCGGATGATAACCAGAAATATTTTTTAGTATGTAAAATTCGGACGACAATTGACTGCTACCCACTCGCGACTTGACTATCGTGTGTATTTTCTTGGTTGCTTGAGCATTAGTTCCACCAATGCCCCGCAAGCTCAAACACACGTCCTCTCTTAATCTGAAGTCTCTGAGCGAGCTCGTCGGTCACAAAATTTACTTGTGAACCAGAATCGAGCAACGCTCGAGCCAAAACTAATTCGCCACTTTTTGTTTGGACGCTCACGATGGCTGTGGCAAGAATAACTCTATCCGATGCAGTCGCATGCAAAACATGCGAAGTGGATGGAGTATTCTGCAAGAGCGTGGGCTGAGGAGGAGGTGGCAACGCGAGATTTGATGGCGAATAAATGTGCAGCAATGTGTGGTGTGAGGACTTACACACCCTGCATCTCTTCGATTTGCATCTTTTTACCGTGTGGCCCTTACGAAGGCAGTTAATGCACAAGGGAGCCTTTTTTGCGAAATCGAATCTTTGCTGAACTGTTAGGGCAGCAAAAGCAGTGCAATTTCCTACTTGATGTTCTGCTGAGTTGCAAAACACACATACTTCGCGGTCGTCCATGGCAGCAACAAACGAAAAACTCCTGTTTCCATTCTTCTTTGGATAAGCCTGGCTCTGCTGAACAATTTTTGGCTTACACGCTTCTTCGGCAACCATATGCTGATAGCGCTTGTTCAGGGCCGACTCACACTCGCTCCAAAGAGGAAGCGAGGTATAATCCAATTGTTCTTCCCATTTTCTTTTAGTTCCTGCATCGACTTTGCCCATTACTAGATGGATGAGGATGGCATTCGTAATACGTTTGTCATCCCCAATGGACAAAAGAGAATCGTACAGCGCTGTGACTGTGTCGATCAGGTTTCTCAAGGCGGTAGCTGATGGCTGGGCAATCTTTGGCAGATTAAACAGTGTCGATATATTGTCAAAGAAAATTAAACAATCATTATCGTACACCCGCCTTAGGCTAGCCAGAGCTTTTGGATAATTATCCGCGGTAACTTGGAATGCCCTGACTGTTCCTAGCGCGTCTCCAGCCAAACACGATATTAGATGGTTGAATTTTTCGATATCGTGCAGAGTGTCATCTTTGTCAACAAAAGTTTCGAAAAGGCTTATAAAATTTTTAAATTCGGAATGCTTTCCGCTGAAAGTTGGAAGAGCGACGCTCGGCAAACGGCATTGGGGTGTGCGCGTTGCCGGCGGAGCGGAATTGTCAACGCTCTTACGCTTTGTTTCCGCAATTAGGGAAATTAGCAACGATTTTGCTATTATCGCAGTCTCTTCGAACTCTTCGCGGTACTCATCATCTCCATCTTTCGCTTCAATTTTATTTTGTATAAGCGAAGCATTTTCGATGTGCGTATTTAGGATTTCCAATCGACATTCTAACTCAACCGTGTTTAAAGAGAATCGACCCTCATTTAAATATCTTTGCGTTCGCTCTATACTCCTCATATAGCCATCTCGTTGGTTTTTCAACTCTTCGATTTCCTGGTTGTTGCTTTCTGATTTTGGCATTTTTTTTTTTTTTTTTTGTTATCGAAGATTTTTAAATTTAATTTAATTTATTTATTTATTTTTTTTTTTTTCGATTATATGTAAGTGTGTACAAAAATTTTGTTTTTAAATTTATTAAATTTAAATAATAATAACCAACGAGAGGAATAAGCTGAACGCAAGCAGTGTAGGGGAGTTATTTAAAATTAATTTAAGGAATCCTAAATTATTTAATAATTCAATATAATATGCCGAGCGCACGTAGTGTAGGGGAGCACACGCCAAACTCAAACACCAAAAAACGAACAAACGTTTAGGCAGCGGCAACGCTTGCACCGTTCCAGCGATCGAAAACGAAAACGACGAAAGAGAACTCGAAAGAACGGGCTGCGTTGTCTGTGTGTGTGTGTATGTGTGTCCGGCTGGCGGTGCTCAACGCAATGCTAACGGAGGATGATGCACTGACCGATAACTAAGGGCAACGAATATATAAACCTGACGCTTAAAAGCGCGGGAAATGGCGAAAAGCGAGGGAAATTTGACGAAAATGCGCGGCAGAAAATTTGCCGGGGATTTAATTCTCGAATTATAACTTTCCACAAGTCTCAACTTTTGCCTTTTTAATTTTTTGCACAGCTATAATTGGTGTTCACAACGACGAGAAATGGGGGAATTTTATTTTTAAAAAAACCAGGATGCCGACAAATATTTATTTTATTTTGGTCCAAAGCGATTCTCTTACTTATGTATGAATAATTCGAAATATGTAAATATGTATGGATGTATATATCAGAATTAGAATTGTTAGTACATGCAAGTTTTATTTATATCTTGGTTAGAATGCTCGCTATCTACCGAATTTTTCACACGAATGCAAAAAGTTGAAAGATGGGCCAAAACACAATTAAAACGCCACAGATTAGCTTTCAACTTTTCGCACTCTATACCTGCTCGGCCAATTTTGGGCTTGAGACTTCCTTTTTTCCATTTTCAGCAGCAAGAGGGAGGGTTCAGCAGACTTCCAACGCAGTTCCAAAGAAAACGAAAACTTTGTTGCCGTACCGACGCGAGTTTTGTTTTTTGTTTTTTGTTAAATTAAAATCGCGAAAACTCCAATAATCACGTCGGGGTCACCATGAAAAATTAATACTATTTTGTATTAATTGAAACGCGACTTGATTGGAGAAGCGACGAATTTTTATTTGAGAATATTAGCGACGACGAAAAGGAGTGTGGTGATGATCAGATTCGATTTAACACTGGCTTTTAATTTCAATATAAAAATGCTTAAGCCTAACTTAACGAAGGGGGCGAGAGACGGGGCGAATTCGCGAGAGCGATTAGATCTTTATTGCGCTCCCGCTCCCGCCTTACACTATTCAACAAATTTTAAATATTGAAAAATTAATACTATTTTGTATTAATTGAAACGCGACTTGATTGGAGAAGCGACGAATTTTTATTTGAGAATATTAGCGACGACGAAAAGGGTGTGGTGATGATCAGATTCGATTTAACACTGGCTTTTAATTTCAATATAAAAATGCTTAAGCCTAACTTAACGAAGGGGGCGAGAGACGGGGCGAATTTGCGAGAGCGATTAGATCTTTATTGCGCTCCCGCTCCCGCCTTACACTATTCAACAAATTTTAAAGCACGCAAAGTGCGCGAACACTAAAAATGAATTTGAAAAAAAATTTTTTAAATTAATGAATAACGCTGTGTACGGGAAAACAATGGAAAATGTCCAGAAAAGGAGAATCGTGGCACTGGTGTCTCATTACCAATCAAAACAAAACTCACCTGGTTTTAGACAACGAATCGCCAGTCACAATTTTCATAGTGTAGAACTTTTTGGCCCTAATTTAGCTGCAATCGAGTCCACACAAACATGTATATTTTATGATAAGCCCATATATATTGGATCCAGTGTTTTAGAACTGTCCAAATGGTTAAATTATGATTACTTCTATAATTTTCTTTCTATAAAGTGTCCTTCGTCAAGTATTATTTATATGGATACCGATTCCTTTATTATATCATCCAAAGAAGACTTTTATAAATTAATAAAAGAAAATCCTAGTCGGTTTGATACATCAAACTACAATGAAAATAATAAATATAATATAGCTCAGGCCAATAATAAAGAACTAGGTTTAATGAAAGACGAAAATGCAGGAAAAATAATGAAGTCCTTCGCGGGTCTAAAGGCCAAGGCCTACTCAATCTTAGTTGTGAAGGACAGTAATAAAAATTCAGACCAAAGTCCTTAAGAATGTATAAAAAAGGTTAAGGGAGTTCAAAGATCGGTTGTAAATAAGCTATCGCATAATGATTATATAGAATGTATTAAACAAAAGAAAACTTATTATGGGGAACAGCGAACAATTAGAAGTAGAGCTCATAATCTTTATACTGAAATAGTTAATAAAATAAGTCGTAATTATAAGGATGATAAAAGGTTTATATTACCTGATAAAATACATACACTAGCTCACGGACATTTTGAAATAAGAAATATTTCAGGTGATAGTTAAAATTAAACAAAAAAAAAAATGTATAATTAATCAAAAATGTATTTAATATATTTAAAAATGTACAATTTGTAAATTTGTGTAAATATATAATAAAAAATAAAATAAAATGAATTATAAATTATTAAATAAAATCTGGGTGTGTATGGCTATTATTCCAAATTACTATTTCAGCAAACTTTGTTTATCTATCCACAAAGAGTGACTTTCATCAAAACCAAGCCACTTAACCTTGTGTCGATTCTTTCGCTTTTCTAATATTTTCTCTACCAAGAACGCATTAGGATCTCTATCTCTTTGAAGTTCTTGTTCATAAAATGATCCCTCAATAGATTCACTCTTATAATCCTCCAACTCATACGTTGCAGGGTAAGTAGACTTAATCTTTATTACTTTAAAAACTTCTGTTGTCCAATTGGGTTCATATCCCTTCATAAACACGCCCTTATATTTACTTATTCGAACGTAATCATAAAATTTGTGTTGTGGATATATTTTTGGAATATTGTAAACTGATTTCAATATAAACTCCTCATTTTGAATGCATACATCAACTGGACTCATTTTAATAGTTCTGTGATACGAATTATTATATTCATGGATTAGTTCATTGATTTTATGTATCCATCTATATTTTCCCTGCATACTGAACATTTTCCACATGTTACTTTTTAATGTTCTATTAAAACGCTCGCATATGGATGCTTTTAAATGTGTGTAGGTATGATGATGATTTATATGATGTTGTTTCATTATGGTACCAAATGAAGAATTAATAAATTCTTTACCTTGATCTGACTGAATATTATTAGGGTTAGTTTTTGCTGTTTTAAATACTGTGTTCATTGCTTCTACTACCTCCTGTGCAGACTTGGTTTTAACAGGTACGGCGTACGCGTATTTAGAGAATGTGTCAATAACTGTTAGTAAATATCTATATCCGCTATTTTCTTTCCAAAAAGGAATCATTTCAACTAAATCAATTTGCCAGGTATCATTTATTCCTTTTTGAACAAATTTGCGTCGAATAAAATTTTTTCGAAGCTGTTTATGAATTTCATTAACCACTTTCTGTTTGCTCATGATGTTATTATACCCTTGCAGAGGGTATTATAATTTTGGTCAAAAGTGTGCAACGCAGTGAAGGAGACATCTCCGACCATATAAAGTATATATATTCTTGATCAGGATCACCTCCTGAGTTGATATAAGCATGTCCGTCTGTCCGTCTGTCTGTCCGTCTGTCTGTTTCTACGCGAACTAGTCTCTCAGTTTTAAAGATATCGAATTGAAACTTTGCACACACCCTTCTTTCCTTTGCACGCAGCATATAAGTCGGAACGGCCGGGATCGACCGACTATATCCTATAGCTGCCATATAACTGAACGATCGGAAATGCCACAACTTTGGTGTTTGTAAAGTTAGAAAGTTGGGATTTTCTATGGGTTTTACACTTGGCCAATCAATTTGACGTACCAAATTTTATAAGGATCGGCCGACTACATCCTATAGTTGCCATATAACTGATTGATCGGAAATGCCATAACTTTGGTGTTTGTAAAGTTAGGAAGTTGGGATTTTCTATGGGTTTTATTTTTGGCCAATCAATCCGACCTACCAAACTTCATAAGGATCGGCCGACTATATCTTATAGCTGCCATATAACTGAACGATTGGAAATGCCATAACTTTGGTGTTTTTAAAGTTAGGAAGTTGGGATTTTTTATGAGTATTAAGAATGCATCATATGAATAATTTTGGAGAATATAATTTACAGAGTATTCTGCAAGGGTATATCAACTTCGGCTCCGCCCGAAGTTAGCTTTCCTTTCTTGTTTTTTATTAGGTGTTGAAGAGGGTTTAGATATTAGTAATTGCTTATATACAAGTACATCACTTTTTATTTCCTTACGCATCTTTTTTGAAATTTCAAAACACAGTCTAGTTAAATCTATTTGAACATTTTTATCGTAAGATCCTTCTAAATCATATAGTTGAACATCATATTTTTGTAATGAAACGCACTTAGGAATAATGTGATTATAGTAAAGGTATATAACTTGTTGACTTAATATTGAGTTCCAACATAAAAATGTTGTAAAAATATACCTAATCTTAGTAAGGATCTCCAGGACTCACTATCAAATTCAATTTTGTTACCATACTGGTTTATTACCATTACATACTGCTTATCGGATTTTCGAAACCTAAAATTACATTTTATAGTAGACATAGTTGAATGATCAATAATTGAATCAGGCAACAAAAAATCGTATTGATCAAGTTTTAGTTGAATATATTCCTTGTATGTGAGGAGCTGCATCCATTGATCTTTTTCAAATCCCACGAAATTATTTTTACTTTGCTGCATCCAGACCATTGGTGAAAATTTTCGTGATGTTGACAATCCACATTTTATTTTTAAATTATGTACTACATAATATTCGAATCCGAATATAACTTCATGATCCTGATTTTTTCGGGGTTTTTTATTTTTTGTATCTTGGTACGTGTCCATTATGGTTGAGCCGTCTTTCTAAACTACTCATTTGTACCGATTAGACCGCTATATAAAGGGGAAACTTCATGTAGTCATAGCCTCAGTTGATAAAAAAATCTCAAGCAATCATGAACACTGTAGATCGAAAATCTAGCGTTATAGTAGATTTTCAATATTTACTTGGAAACAATAAACAAGTTTTTGTTAAGGAGTTAGCATTCATGCAGACCGGAACAGTCGTCCCCAATTTCTTTCATTTCAAACCACCATTCAAGATAAAGGAATTGGAGAATGAAACAATTAAACAGCAACACTTAAATCGACAGAATATTAGTGGATTGGATTGGTCAGCTGGAGATATACCATATACATGTCTAGAAGAAATACTTTCACCACTTAATAAGTATAGTGCAATTATCGTACGTGGTGAAATTAAAAAACATTTTTTAAGTAAATATTTATCAACAACCATTATCGATATTGACATTGGAAGAAGTTTAGCACAGCTTCCAAATTTTTTCACCAATTGGAAAATCCACACGAAAAAAATTCCTCTTAAATGTTCATTAAATAATTTGTTTAAACTATTTGTAATCTTAGAAAACTCAAATTATGAAGTATATTGTAATCCTAACACATATATTTGATTATCAGTAAAAAAATTATAGTCGAACTAAGAGGTTGTCTTATTCAATGGATACCTTTAAGAATTTGTTTGGTAATGACCACCGCAGAAGGGGATATACACTCAACTAATTTATTGTAATTATTGCGGATCTGACACTCATTTCGAAAAGAACTGCTCAAAAAAACGTGACCAGGAAAAATCTAAATAATAATAATGTAATTTAAGGATATATTAATAAAATATATATAAAATAATAAAATGTTTACACAATTCATACATCCCTTCACAATGTTAATTTGCGGACCTTCAGGATCCGGAAAAACAACGTTTTTAGAAAATCTAATAAATAAAAAGAATGATTTGCTAAATGTTTCCATAGATCGGATTATTTGGTGTTATAGAGAGGATACTGCTAAACCTAATTTTAATAATGTTGAGTACTATAAAGGAGTCCCCGAAACAATTGAAAACGAAACTAATGAACCTATTCTTTTAATATTGGATGATTTGATGATGGGGGCATTTAATAAAAATGTGTGTGAACTGTTTACGAAAGGATCGCACCATAGAAATTTATCAGTTGTAGTTGTAACTCAAAATATATTTCATAAATCATCACATACCAGAGATATTTCACTAAATACAAAATATATTGTTGCTTTTAAAAACCCCCGTGATAAGCTTCAATTTCAATGTTTAGCAAGACAAATTTATCCCGCAGAACTATTTAGAATATATAAGGAAGTTACGGAGCAACCTCATGGATATTTACTTATTGATCTCACCCAAGGAATCAACGATCTCATAAGATTTAGAACTAACATTTTTAATTCCGAATATACAGTGTGCTATTCAGAGGAAAATGGTTTACAAAAAGAATCTAAGTCGTCTAAAAGCGAACAAACATATATTGTATGTGCTCAAAAAAGCTAACAACAAACTACGGAAGGCAATTATAAGTAATATCGATAGTGAGTTAGTTAAAACATTAGTAGAGATCGTATTAAATACATTGCAAGGAAATCATAAGGTTACAAAAACACATCTAACAGCGCTCAAAAAGTATAAAAAAGTATTACGCTACCTTTCCTGTCCAAAACGCACATTAAATTCCAAGAGAAAAGTTCTAGTTCAAAAAGGAGGATTTTTACCAATTCTTATAAATTCATTTCTATCTGGAATTTTCGGAAAAATATTAAACCATGCTTAAAAATAAACATCATTTAAACAAAGTCATTTTGATGACCTCCAACGCCTATCAAAAATTAATAAGCGATGACAGGGGGAATGAATTAATAAGTTTAAAATTTTCACCAATTTCAAATGATAACAAAATAAGTGATTTCGACAAATGGATTAAAATTCGTCAAGAATTGTCTTACTACCAAAATAAAAAACGTAATAAATTATGGCATGTATCAAATGAACAAAAAGCACCCTCTATCTCAACTCAAACTAATGAATCTCAAACAACTGATTGGATTGATACAAACCCTAGTACTTCAGGATTAAAATTAAAAATTGACTCTTCACTACCAAAAAAGGTTGAGTTAACAGATTTACCATCTGAAAGTGATGAAGATTTAAACTCGGAAGCAAATGATCACAAACGAAAAATTAGGAATACTTCCTTTGGTGATACTAAAGAAGCTTAATGCAAAACAACGCAAATTAAGAGTAAACCTAAAAAAATATAAAGAGGAACCATCTCCATTTCAAAATCTTACTTATGTAACAGGGCGTGAAAAGTTGAATCGATCGGGTAAAAATTCTGTACAAATAGGGAAAAACAAACTAAATTGGACGTCATACCAATAATTGTAAAGGTAGATTTCAGAAATGGGGTATTTATATGAGATGTTTATCACATTGTTCAGCAATGATTCACTAAATGTATTTCCCGATAATGTAAAATGTGCATTTACTAACATTGTAAATATTCCTGAAGATATGAACGATGCTTGGGAAGTCGGTATTACCGATATATATCTAAATAATTACATTAAAAATTCATCTGACAAAGAAATAAATATACCTACAAATACAGAAAATAGTACAACTGAATTTGTTAGTTTAGTAAATGCTGAAACATTTAGATATACAAATGTAACCATGGAGTCAAAAACACATGAAAATGGATTAATTTTTATTTATACTGATATAATCAAACCGAGGATTGTTGGTAGTAAGAGACCCCGATGCCTTCGAGTACTGCATTACAATGGTAAAGAAAAAAATATTCAATTTAAAAATATTGAATATTATCCTTTAGACATATGGTCTCCAAACGAGATATCAATATTAATAACCGATTCAAAAGGTTATAAGATTATGTATCACCTCATATAGTTCAACAAGGACGAGGAATTGGAAACTTTTTTAGTGGGCTTTTTAACTATATTAAACCACTTTTTCTTTCTGGAATAACCGCTATTAAAGATCAGGCTTCTGAATCTGGAAAGGCAGTACTCAATGAGATCGGTAGAAAACCTTTGAGAAATATCATTCAAGAACAGAGTAAAATTGCGTTACAAAATCTTTCAAATAAAGCTATTGATAAAATGACTCGATTTCAAAATGGAAGCGGGAATAGAAATAAAAAGCGCAGTAGAAGAAAAAAAGACTTCATTTACCATCCAAAACACATCGTAAACATACCCAGACGCAGCATAAAAGCAAAAAGTCATCAAGAAAGATAAATATTAGTGATATTTTCTCTAAGTCAAAATGAGTAACCATATTGAATGCATGAAAAGTGAATTGGATTTGTTTGCCCCCCATCCAACGCAAAGCTCTATTTTAAGAACTGAAGAAGTATCAATAATCCAATTGCATCCTTAGACAGCGCTTCTTCAATCGAATTTGTTTGCCTGGGTAATGGTGAGACATATAGAGACTTATCAAGTGTTTATTTACGTCTTGTAGTACAATTAAAAAAAAATGACAACACCGTCATTGAAGGAAACGCAGTAAACGTAGTAAACAATATTTTACATTCGATATTTCGCAGTTCTTCAGTTTATTTAAATAACATTTTGGTATCGCAGAGTGATAATAACTATCATTATAGAGCGTATTTGCAGACAGTTTTAAACTATGGGAGTGATGCGTCAGAAAGCCATTTGGCCGCTCAAGGATATTATCCTAATTTTTGGAAGAATAACAGCTGGTCAATATGTTTACCCATCAACAAAATGAAACTCTGAAAAATATATTTAAAAATAGTAATAAGGTTGAACTGTTTGGTAAGATTCATGGAGATATATTTAATCAACCGAAACTGCTTGTAAACAACGTTGATTTAAGGATTATTTTAACATTGAGAAAACTTCATTTTATTTAATGGAAAACGAAACGGAATCAAATCTGAAGATATTGGAAGCGCAACTTTTCATGAATCATATAACTATCAACCCCAGCATTTTATTGGCCCATCATCATGTATTACAAACAAAAAATGCCATATATCCATTCAACAAAGTAGAAGTAAAGTCATTCACTATATACCCAGGAAACAATACATTATCGATTGATAACGCTGTTATTGGGCAATTACAAAATTTTTTAGCGTTTTGTATGGTAAAAAATCGTGCATACTCAGGAAATCGTGGATTGGACCCATTCGATTTTGAACATTTTAAAGTTCAACGATTTAACCTTTTGGTTAATGGAGTTCAAGTTCCTTCTCAGGCCCTTGAGTTTGATTACTCGAACCCGGAAAATCCCCAAAGCGCGCGAGGATATAATATGCTATTTAGAGGAAGCGGAATAAAACATTACGATCGGGGTCTGCAAATTACAAAGGAAATGTTTGATAAAAACAGTTTTATATTATCCTTTGACCTAACTGCTGATCATTCAAATTCAACTGTGTGCTCGAATTTAATTTCTCAAGGTACCATCCGGATTGAAGGTAGATTTTCGGCACCACTTACTGAAGCAGTAACTTGTTTAGTTTATTGCGAATATGACTCAATGATTGATATTGATAAGAATCAAAATATCAGAGTTCTCCTTTAAACATGAATACATTACAAATTATTGATTTACTATGTAAGAATACATATACAAAAACTATTTTTAAAGGAGTTTTTCCATCAGATCAGCTACCCAAAACGATTTCTAAGTTTCCAGCTCTAATTATTGCCAACACTGATACTTCAGATCAACCTGGTACACATTGGATTGCATTCCATTTTAATAGTAATAGGTCAGCTGAGTTTTTTGACTCCTATGGGCAATACCCTCAAAAAAAAGAGTACATAACCTTTTTTTTTTTTTAAAATTCTGTTAAATATTTGTATAACAAACAGCAACTACAAGGATATTTCTCAAATACTTGTGGACATTATTGTATACTGTATGGCCTTTTTAAAAGTAAAAAAAATCTTTAAACTGTTTCTTAAAAAATTTTAAGAGAAATGATTTTTTTATAATGATAAGCTTATTCTGAAAATGTTTAAGAAATATTTTAAAAATAAAAAAACAATTTAATTAAAATAAAATCAATTAATATTGTTTATTGTGGGGGTTCTATATAATCTCTGGTTCAACTTATAGTATCTTAACATAATATTAACGGCTTCGTCTTTTAATAGAGGCAGTCTATGACACTGGCAGGTATCCGGTCCGACCGAGGCGTCTTCATCGCTCCAGGGACAAAGCTTGTAGTGAAAACCATACTTTGAGTGAATAAGTTCCTTGCCTTCCAAATCCTCCAGTGTAAGGCGTAAATATTCCAGTCTGGTTACATGCTCCTCGAAGATCATGTCTTCGAACTGCATTAAGAACAACTCAATTTGTTTCGAGTGCATTTTAATAGTTGCTTATTTGGAATGGTTTTTTACTCTTTAAGACTGCGCAAACGACTGATGCAGAAGAAAGAATCTTGTGGTCTTATATGGGGGAGTTGTCCTTATTTATTTTATTTATTTGTAGATATAAATTCGATTAGAGCAGGACTATATCTATTCATATCAATGTGAGAAATACCATTCTCATTTAATTTCCTAAAGGGTGTCTTAGTGGAAAACTTGTTTACATAACTTTTAGGTAAAAATATCCAAATATTTTCGTTGTCCTTGTCTGTTAGATAAAGAGCTATTTTATTTCCATAAGGTGTTTTTTTCAGTTTGCATCCAATAATCTTATACTCAAAACCAATACATAGATTTTCAAGTTTTGTATAACCAATCAGAGGCCTCAATTCATTAAGGGTTGTTATAAAATCCTGAAGAATTAAAGTAAATTCTAATACGATGTTAAATAATCATTTTGGGTCGAACAAACCATTTTAGAGCTTCGTTAGTCTGGATTGGTTATTATCAGGTAATTTTCAGTTGTGTACTAATTTATTTAAAAGGAATACATAGCCTTTTATACTCCCTCTAGACGGGGAGGTGGAGTCTTAATTGGAGTTGATTCAAACCTCCCGTCTGAGGAGTTATTTTTTGATGAATTCAATACCATTGAATTTATTTGTGTAATATTATCGCTTCCTGGTAACTTTATATACATAACTTGCTCATATATTCCGCCACCTATCCGTTATTAAGTCCGTTGCAAATAAGCTTTCCGATAGGGATCAGCTGATAGTTCTAGGTGATTTTAATATACCTGGAGTTACTTGGTCCACTGAGGATGGATCGAATGTCTTACTACCAATAGCACAGCATGATTTTATTGATGGCCTGCTTGACATATCTCTATCTCAAGTAAACCATGTTCGAAATTCATTAGGTCGCCTACTTGATTTGTGTTTTGTATTAAATCCTGAAGGTGTGTTTCTGTCCAGAGTAGCACCACTCACGGAACCTGAAGATCCATATCACCCAACATTCGAACTTTCATTTGATACGGGTAGAGTTATAGAAGAAAAATCAGAAAGACCCAAACGAATACATTGTTTTCGCAAGGCAGACTTTCTGAGGCTAAATAATTTTATTTCTGTCTTTAATTGGTCTGATCTTTACCTATGCATTAATATGTCCGATGCAGTTAATGTTTTTTACACTGCAATAAACTCATTTTTTAATTCCTGTGTTCCGTGGTACTATCCGTCAACTTCCAATAAATCACCTTGGTTTAGCAAAGAGTTGACACACTTAAGAAATGTAAAGTCCAGACTTTTTAGGAAATATAAAAATACCGGTTCTCAATCTGTTTTTACTAGATATTTAAGTGCTCGGTCAAGATTTACCGTGCTTAATGCTCAGTGTTATAATAGTTACTTAAACCGTTGTAAGGTCCAGTTCTCTCAGGACCCGAAACAGTTTTATAATTTTGTTAACACCAAGCGTAAATCTAATTCTTTTCCTTCCTCGCTATCGTTTGAAAACATGACGGCAACCACAGATCAGGCAATAGCCGATTTATTTGCCCAATTTTTTCAAACGACTTACTCTACTTTAGATTATTCATCACAGCCTTATTCTTACAACATATCCAAGTCAAACCTCATATTCTGTCCCACTTTAACAGAAAGCTCTCTTCTTTTGGATCTTCTTCGTATTAAACCTGTTTATTCGCCAGGGCCCGATGGTATTCCTGGGTGCGTGCTTAGGTATTGCGCTAAGGCCCTGTGCAAACCTCTTCACAAGTTGTTTACCTTATCTATAGAAACCTCACAATTCCCGAATATTTGGAAGGAATCATTTGTTATTCCTCTTTTCAAAAAAGGTAACAAGTTAGAAGCCAGTAACTACAGAGGTATTTCTAAGTTGTCAGCTATTCCTAAGCTTTTTGAAAAAATTATTACTCCTCATTTGCAGCACCTTTGCAGATCAATCATTTCTCCGTGTCAACACGGATTTATTAAACGTAGATCCACAATCACAGACCTTCTAGAGCTCACTTCATTTGTGATAAAAGGCTTCAATAGTAGTTTTCAAACAGATGTCATTTACACTGACTTTAGTAAAGCATTTGACTCTGTCAATCACTTACTTCTCATTCAAAAACTTGACCTTTTAGGTTTTCCAGTTGATCTGCTTAAATGGATTTCAAGTTATCTGAATGGCAGGTCACAAAGGGTCCTTTTTAAAAATTCAATTTCTGAAATTCTTCGTGTTACCTCCGGTGTCCCACAAGGGAGCCATCTGGGTCCATTACTTTTTACTTTATTTATTAATGATCTTCCCTCAATTATAAGTCATTCTCGCGTACTTATGTACGCAGATGATGTTAAGTTGTGCCTGCAGTATAAGGACATTTCCTGCCATTTATACTTGCAATTCGATCTTGATAATTTTCAAAACTGGTGCCGAGATAATTTACTAAATTTAAACGGTTCCAAGTGCAAGCTGATGACTTTTTATCGGGCCAATCCGATATACGCGACTTACACGTTAAGTGGCAGCTCTTTGGATAGAATAACTCTTGTAAACGATCTTGGCGTTCTCGTGGACCCCAAACTAAAATTTTCTAATCACATTTCGTCCATGGTTAATAAAGCCAGAGGAGTGCCTGGATTTATTAAAAGGTGGTCTAAAGAATTCGATGATCCTTATTTGACTAAAACTTTATTTATTTCGCTAGTCCGTCCGATTCTGGAGTATGGGTCTCCCGTCTGGAGTCCACAATACGGAATACATATTGGTCGTATTGAATCTGTACAAAAAAGCTTCCTTCTTTTTGCTTTACGGCGCCTAAACTGGGATGCAAATCTTATCTTACCTTCTTATTCTAGTAGACTTCTTTTGATTAATTTACCATCCCTAGCCAACCGTTGAACGATGCTTGGTACTATCTTTATTTATAACCTTATACATGGTGATATTGACTGCCCCGACTTGTTAAGTCGGCTAAACTTTTCTGTGCCAAGTAGATTAACTAGAAATTATATTCCCCTAACTTTAAATCATTGTAGATCTAACTATGCCTTGCATGAGCCTTTCAGAGTATTATGTTCTGACTATAATAGACTTTTTCCTGTAATATCAAATCTTGACTCTCTGCCGCTCCTAAAACGATTAATACTTGCTTCATTGGCACAAGATTAATCTAACTATTACTTTTTTCCCCGGACCTTTACCTTTACTTTCCTATCTCGCGTCTATCTTATCGCGAATCGTGCCGTACGATACACGGCTGCGCCCCTCGGTCGGTTGGGCGGGTAAGTGGGCCGTGGGACTCCGCGCGAAAAAAAAAAAAAAAAAATAATAATAATAATAATAATAATAATAATAATAATAATAATAATAATAATAATAATTTTTTTTTAGGCTGAGGGGGATGCATCACACTACCGTCGTATGTGGTATGTGGGGCTTGCACCCACTAAAAACCCCTCCTCATCAGGCCTGTATCCACTTCGGAAAAGCTTCCGCATTACTTCAAAGTGGGGCCTCTTGCGCGCGATGCGCGTTCATCTACTCATACAGAGCTCTAAGGCTCGCCCCTACTTAAATGCCAATATATACCGTAGAAGATAGCCATTGGCACCCAAGGAGAGGCGATCCCCAGAGCCCGTCTGATGGTCTGCGTCCAGCCTGCCCTTTTTATACCCTTTCATCAAGGTCTAATTTCTTCAAGGGCAGAATGTCTCCGATAAAACCGGCTACTGCTCTCCAGTTCTCTTCGCTTTCGCACATCTTGGTGACTATAGTTTCAGGCATAATCTGTCCGATCGCTCGTGACAGAATATTTCATTGCTGCGCGAACTTGGTACAATAGAACACTGTGTGTTCTGCGTTGTCGTCGTAAATACAGCTGGCTTCCGTGCTTTTGCCCATCTTGTTTAGAAAGAAACTAAAGTAACCGTGACCTGTGAGCACTTGGGTGACGTAGTAGTCTACATCACCGTGTCGTCTCTCCACCCAGCTTTTAAGGTCGGGGATAAGTCTTCTTGTCCATCTTCCAGTGCCTTCGCGTTCCCATCTTTCTTGCCAGATATTGATGGTCTCTCTTTATAGGGCCAGAATCGATTGTCTAGATGCTTCTCCAGCTTGTCGGAGGTCGTAGAGGCTCTTGCGTTCCTCGTTGTCTCTGCAGCCTTGGTTCTAGCGTTATTTATTTGAGGTCCAAAGGTCAGTTTAGAGTCCAGCCTGACCCCAAGGTACTTTATTGACTTTTGTGTCCGAATAGTTGTCTCAGTGAGCCTTAATTCTATTTCCAGTGGTATCTGCTTTCTGGTGACTAACAATAGCTCAGTTTTTTCTGAGGCCAGCTGTAAGCCACGAGAGTCCATCCATTCGTTTACCCGAATCATTACTTGATTTAGTATTCGTTGGGCGTACTCAGTATTGCGTGCTGGAATCACTGCGACTATGTCATCCGCATATCCCACGAGAAATGCGTCGTCAGGCATTTCTGTGCTGAGGATATCGTCATAACTGATATTCCACAGTTCCGGTCCTAGTATGGATCCTTGAGCTGCTCCCGAGGTGATGTCCATCCGTTTTTCGCCTCCTCTTGTCAGATAAATCAGTTTTCGATTCTGTAGATAGCTGTCTATTAGCCGCATCAGGTATTCTGGGATGTGGAAACGTCTGTTTAGCGAATCGATCATGTCCGACCACCTCACACTATTAAACGCATTTTTGACGTCTAGTGTCGCCAAAAGCACAATGGGTCTGGATGCATGGTTGCCCACTTGGCTTGCCAGCGCTGCATTAACGACTTCCTGTATTGCTCCGATTGTGGACCTCCCTGGTCGGAACCCGTATTGCCTGCGGGAGAGGCCGCCTGATACCTCGACAGCAGCAGCTAGTCGGGGCTTGATCAGCTTTTCCAGTAGCTTGCCAGTCGTGTTTAGCATGCAGAGCGGTCGATAGGCTGATGGGGTTGCAGGGTCCCCCTTTCCTTTGCTTATCAAGACCAACCTCTGAGTCTTCCACGGATCCGGGAATATTCCATGCTGCAGGCACTTGTTGTACATATTTAATAGTACATCGGGTCTGTTCTTTGCGATGACTTTAAGAACTTCGGTCGGTATATCGTCGGGTCCTGGTGCTTTCCTATTCTTCATGCTGCCTATTGCCTTAGTTACTTCATCCTCGCTGAACAACTCGAAGTGTTCCTCAGACGGCTGCAGTGCAGTGTAAGCTGGTCTGATCGGATGGGGCGGAAACAGAGTTTTGACAATGTTATCCATGTGCCCTTCGTCTATATCTGGCAGAGTACTTCTTGACCTAAGCTTCTTCATAACGAGTTTGTACCCCAGACCCCATGGGTCCTTGTTAACGTCATTACAGAGGGATTTCCATTTATTTCGTTTACTTATGCGAATGGCAGTATTAAGAAGCTTTTTCGCCTTCTTGTACTCCTCCTCCTGTGTAGCGAAGTTTCCGCTTCTCCTAGCTCGTGTGAGATGACGCCTATAGCGGAGGCTAGTCTCCCTTAAAGCACTTATCTCGTCCGTCCACCAGTATACCTCTGCTCCTCTCCTGTGGGGATTGCCAGACTTTGGCATAGCAGCATCACAAGCTCTTTTTATGGTGGACATAGTGCTGCTAACAACGCTCTCCACGATAGTTCTCTCATTGCTATCGATTTGACTCCTTTCAATTTCTCCTATTAACAGGTTCTTGTTTAGTCGGTTAACATTCCATCGGTGACTTCGTATTTGATTTCCTACATGATGAGCCGTACTTCCTTCAGTACTGAAAGATATGTACTCGTGGTCGCTTCCATTGTAGATGTCTAAGACTTTCCAGTCTAATATTCTGTGCGCAGAGTTCTCTGACACTAGCGTTATATCCGGTATTGTGCCTGTTTGGCCCATTCCCTGAAACGTCGGAGGTCTGCCCACGTTAGCGACTACCAGTCCAACTCTTGCTGATATATTAATAATTTTTCGGCCTCTGCTGTTGGTTGTTGGCATGCCCCATTCTTCTGCTCTAGAGTTGAAGTCATCATCTACTACAGGGCTTCCCTGCATTTACCTAGCATATGTCTTCAATGTCATCGATTTTATGTTAGAAAGCTTCAATTGTATCGTTCGGGGTTAGATAACATACCTAGCAGCTAACTCTACCATCACCGAGACATCGTATGTCACCCGCAGCTGGGATCCATATAGCTGCAGTTTTATCATCATTTTCCAGCCAGATACCGGGTTGTTTCACTCTATATTGTTCGCAGATTATAACCAAATCCACTTAATGTTCCAGTACTATTTGGGACAGCAGGTCATCTGTGATACGGCTTCTGTGAAGGGTTGCTTGTAGGATTTTCATATTTGGGTTTTGCGGGTACTGGCTGCGCAGTTACTCGTCCCAGGGAAATGATTGAGATCCGTGCGGTTTTCATATGCACACAGGCAACATTTCGGTGTCTTCGTGCAGTCTTGTGCCCGTCTCTCCACACCTAATACAGAGATCTCTCCTGTCTGGTCCCGAGCAATCCCTTTGTAGGTGGCCTACCCCAAAGCATCTGAAGCAGCGTGTAACTTCGATGCACCGTTTTACTCGGCATCGCGTCCATCCAATCTTTAATCTTGGCTTCTTAAGAATTTTAGCTGCTTCTTCTGTTGGCAATATAACGAATGCACGTTTTTGCTCAGAATTATTTGCGCCAGTTAGTCTCACTTTGACTTCCTGACTCTGCTCGCCTATAATGAACTTGATTGCATTTATGACTTCCTCCTCGTTTGTCAGACTGTCTAGGTCTCGTATCTCCAACTTGCTCAACGGCCTGATAGTCCTCACTGTGGCATTTTCTTTGAGCGTGTGCTTAATGCTTTCGCAAAGCTTCTCGGACTTACTTCCTTTTGATAACTCGAGAAGCAAATCCCCTGACTTGGTATTCCTGACTGAGCGGATGGCTGTATCGGTCTCGTCAGGCTTCAAGTTTTCCCTAAGTTCCCTCAATACCTCGGCGTAGCTCCTGCCTTCTGCGGGCTTGACCAATACAGCTTCTGGGCGGGATCTTGACCGTACTTTAGAGTTTTCTCCTTTCCTCTCAGGGTTAACATTAACTGCTTTGTTCGTTTTCTCTGTTTGAGATGTTTTGGGTTTTCCCTTCTTCCGAGTCACTGTTTTAAAGCCGTCCTTCGCTTCCTTACTTTTCGGCTTTTTAAATGCCTCTTGCTCGGCCGGGCTAGAAGCAGTCCGCTTTTTGCGGGACGAAACTGGTGTGTCAGTTTCCTGCAGCTGTTTGTTGGCTTCAGCCGCTAAGTTCGTTTCCTTGACTCTCTCTGTTTCGGCTGTCAGCCAGCTTTTCCTGTAGTTTCCGACAATATCAAGGAGTTCGCTCAGTTCTGACGCTCCGTCTTTCACATCCATACTGATGTTTCGCTGCTTTAGCATCGCATGCTTCATTTTTCGAAGCACTGCTCTGCATTTCTCGATCGTTTCCTCTTCTAGTGCTCTCATTTTATAGATGAGCTCTTGTCTTGGGGAACCTACCGCAGGTCTGACATCTTGGGTCGAAGCAGGGGTTTGCTGATCCTCGTGCAGTATTGCCGTAGATGAGTTTGGTTGTTCCTCCAGATGAACCACTTGCGCCGACTTTCCTTCTTCTGTAACGCCTTGATCTGGCGACCTCATCATTTTTCTACTCTTCTGGAATGCTCCTCTCTCTTCTTCATGGGTTTTATTATTGTTCTGCATGCTAAATGGGTCCAAACTTTAATTCGCTATCTCCTCACATATGTACAGTCCTCCACGATGCCCCCATGGGTCCCTATGCAAGCAGTGAGGTTCATGCGAGGGTTGACGCCGGTCCTTATGAGTACCTGCGTTCAGAGCCAGGACGGATGTTAAGCAGGAGTTGTCTCAACTGCACCAGTACCATCGGTTCCGCGATGATGTGATTAGAACGTATTTAAAGACTCGCCAAGTTTTAAAAGGGCGGAGGTAACTTCAGCATTAGCCCAGCAGCCATTTAACCAGGGTTTCAATCTGGGTACTCAGGTGTTGGAATGCCGCTGTCATCAGCGGGGGACCTTCTTTAGTGTCTGCCGATCTGCAAAAAGACAATTGTGTAGCCGCCCAATATGGGACAGACGCTAACCCAGACGCCGCCCTCTTCGGGAACAGACGCGAACGGGATTTAAAAGCCGCCTTCTCACCTTAGCAAGTACCTTGTCGGTTGACAGAGATACAAGTTACCAGGACCGCCACGTGGAGGCGGTGAGATACTTGAAGCAGTTCTGCATGGATCATGCTGGGCTTTGCCATGTTAAAGCCAACCAGACACTTTGCCATGCAGAATCAGCTCCCGGTCCCATAATAATAATAATAATAATAATAATAATAATAATAATAATAATAATAATAATAATAATAATAATAATAATAATAATAATAATAATAATAATAATTTTTTTTTTTTTTTTTTTTTTGGGCTGAGGGGGGAAAATGCCTTCTGCATCTCACACTACCGTCGTATGTGTGGTATGTGGGGCTTGCACCCACTAAAAACCCCTCCTCATCAGGCCTGTATCCACTTCGGAAAAGCTTCCGCATTACTTCAAAGTGGGGCCTCTTGCGCGCGATGCGCGTTCATCTACTCATACAAAGCTCTAAGGCTCGCCTCTACTTAAATGCCAATATATACCGTAGAAGATATCCATTGGCACCCAAGGAGAGGCGATCCCCAGAGCCCGTCTGATGGTCTGGGTCCAGCCTGCCCTTTTTATACCCTTGCATCAAGGTCTAATTTCTTCAAGCGCAGAATGTCTCCGATAAAACCGGCTACTGCTCTCCAGTTCTCTTCGCTTTCGCACATCTTGGCGACTATAGTTTCCGGCGTTATCTGTCCAATCGCTCGTGACAGAATATTTCGTTGCTGCGCGAATTTGGTACAATAGAACACTGTGTGTTCTGCGTTGTCGGCTTCCGCATCAGCGTAAATACAACTGGCTTCCGTGCTTTTGCCCATCTTGTTTAGAAAGAAACTAAAATAACCGTGACCTGTGAGCACTTGGGTGACGTAGTAGTCTACATCACCGTGTCGTCTCTCCACCCAGCTTTTAAGGTTGGGGATAAGTCTTCTTTTCCATCTTCCAGTGAATTCGCGTTCCCATCTTTCTTGCCAGATATTGATGGTCTCTCTTCTTAGGGCCAGAATCGATTGTCTAGATGCTTCTCCAGTTTGTCGGAGGTCGTAGAGGCTCTTGCGTTCTTTCGCTAGCAGGTCTATCGGGATCACGCATGCTAAGACGAGTGCTGCAGCTCACGACACCGTGCGATATGCGCTAATTATACGTAAGGCTGAGGTTCTTTGTATAGCCAACAAAGTCTTCAGTCTGCAATTTGTTTTTAACGAATCAGCCCACACTTCACATCCATAAAGAAGAATGGAGTTGTTTGTATTCATCAACAACTTTCGTCTAGATGGTATTGGTCCACCGATGTTTGCCATAAGTCTACTAAGAGATTTTGTTGTCTCTGCAGCCTTGGTTCTAGCGTTATTAATTTGAGGTCCGAAGGTCAGTTTAGAGTCCAGCCTGACCCCAAGGTACTTTATTGACTTCTGTGTCCGAATAGTTGTCTCAGTGAGTCTCAATTCTATTTCCAGTGGCATCTGCTTTCTGGTGACTAGCAATGGCTCAGTTTTTTCTGAGGCCAGCTGTAAGCCACGAGAGTCCATCCATTCGTTTACACGGATCATTACTTGATTTAGAATTCGTTGGGCGTACTCAATATTGCGTGCTGGAATCACTGCGACTATGTCATCCGCATATCCCACGAGAAATGCGTCGTCAGGCATTTCTGTGCTGAGGATATCGTCATAACTGATATTCCACAGTTCCGGTCCTAGTCTATTAGCCGCATCAGGTATTCTGGAATGTGGAAACGTCTGTTTAGCGAATCGATCATGTCCGACCACCTGACACTATTAAACGCATTTTTGACGTCTAGTGTCGCCAAAAGCACAATGGGTCTGGATGCATGGTTGCCCACTTGGCTGGCCAGTGCTGCATTAACGACTTCCTGTATTGCTCCGATTGTGGACCTCCCTGGTCGGAACCCGTATTGCCTGCGGGAGAGGCCGCCTGATACCTCGACAGCAGCAACTAGTCGGGGCTTGATCAGCTTTTCCAGTAGCTTCCCAGTCGTGTTTAGCATGCAGAGCGGTCGATAGGCTGATGGGGTTGCAGGGTCCCCCTTTCCTTTGCTTATCAAGACCAACCTCTGAGTCTTCCACGGATCGGGGAATATTCCATGCTGCAGGCACTTGTTGTACATATTTAATAGTACATCGGGTCTGTTCTTTGCGATGACTTTGAGAACTTCGGTCGGTATATCGTCGGGTCCTGGTGCTTTCCTATTCTTCATGCTGCCTATTGCCTTAGTTAATTCATCCTCGCTGATCAACTCGAAGTGTTCCTCAGACGGCTGCAGTGCAGTGTAAGCTGGTCTGATCGGATGAGGCGGAAACAGAGTTTTGACAATGTTGTCCATGTGCCCTTCGTCTATATCTGGCAGAGTACTTCTTGACCTAAGCTTCTTCATAACGAGTTTGTACCCAAGACCCCATGGGTCCTTGTCATTACAGAGGGATTTCCATTTATTTCGTTTACTTATGCGAATGGCAATATTAAGAAGCTTTTTCGCCTTCTTGTACTCCTCCTCCTGTGTAGCGAAGTTTCCGCTTCTCCTAGCTCGTGTGAGATGACGCCTATAGCGGAGGCTAGTCTCCCTTAAAGCACTTATCTCGTCTGTCCACCAGTACACCTCTGCTCCTCTCCTGTGGGGATTGCCAGACTTTGGCATAGAAGCATCACAAGCTCTTTTTATGGTGGACATAGTGCTGCTAACAACGCTCTCCACGCTAGTTCTCTCATTGCTATCGATTTGACTCCTGTCAATTTCTCCTATTAAGCGGTTCTGGTTTAGTCGGTTAACATTCCATCGGTGACTAGTTCTTATTTGATTTCCTACATGATGAGCCGAACTTCCTTCAGTACTGAAAGATATGTACTCGTGGTCGCTTCCATTGCATCGTCGGAGCTCTGCCCACGTTAGCGACTACCAGTCCAACTCTTGCTGACATATTAAGAATTTTTCGGCCTCTGCTGTTGGTTGTTGGCATGCCCCATTCTTCTGCTCTAGAGTTGAAGTCACCAGCTACTATAAGGCTTCCATGCATTTGCCGAGCTATGTCTTCAATGTCATCGATTTTATGTTGGAAAGCTTCTATTGTATCGTTCGGGGTTAGATAACAACTGAATATGGTGAATTCCTTAAGTTGTACATATACGTAGCAGCTACCTCTGCCATCGCCGAGACATCGTATGTCACCCGTAGCTGGGATCCATATAGCTGCAGTCTTATCTTCATTTTCCAGCCAGATACCGGATTGTTTCACTCTATATTGTTCGCAGATTATAACCAAATCCACGCAATGTTCCAGTACTATTTGGGACAGCAGGTCATCTGCTATACGGCTTCTGTGAAGGTTTGCTTGTAGGATTTTCATATTTGGGTTTTGCGGGTACTGGCTGCGCAGTTACTCGTCCCAGGGAAATGATTGAGATCCGTGCGGTTTTCATCTGCACACAGGCAACATTTCGGTGTCTTCGTGCAGTTTCTCATCTTGTGCCCCGTCTCTCCACACCTAATACAGAGATCTCTCCTGTCTGGTCCCGAGCAATCCCTTTGTAGGTGGCCTACCCCAAAGCATCTGAAGCAGCGTGTAACTTCGATGCACCGTTTCACTCGGCATCGCGTCCATCCAATCTTGATTCTTGGCTCCTTAAGAATTTTAGCTGCTTCTTCTGTTGGCAATATAACGAATGCACGTTTTTGCTCAGAATTTTTTGCGCCAGTTAGTCTCACTTTGACTTCCTGACTCTGCTCGCCTATAATGAACTTGATTGCAGTTATGACTTCCTCCTCGTTTGTCAGACTGTCTAGGTCTCGTATCTCCAACTTGCTCAACGGCCTGATAGTCCTCACTGTGGCATTTTCTTTGAGCGTGTGCTTAATGCTTTCGCAAAGCTTCTCAGACTTACTTCCTTTTGCTAACTCGAGAAGCAAATCCCCTGACTTGGTTTTCCTGACTGAGCGGATGGCTGTATCGGTCTCGTCAGGCTTCAAGTTTTCCCTAAGTTCCCTCAATACCTCGGCGTAGCTCCTGCCTTCTGCGGGCTTGACCAAAACAGCTTCTGGGCGGGATCTTGACCGTACTTTAGAGTTTTCTCCTTTCCTCTCAGGGTTAACATTAACAGCTTTGTTCGTTTCCTCTGTTTGAGATGTTTTGGGTTTTCCCTTCTTCCGAGTCACTGTTTTAAAGCCGTCCTTCGCTTCCATACTTTTCGGCTTTTTAAATGCCTCTGGCTCGGCCGGGCTAGAAGCAGTCCGCTTTTTGCGGGACGAAACTGGTGTGTCAGTTTCCTGCAGCTGTTTGTTGGCTTCAGCCGCTAAGTTCGTTTCCTTGACTCTCTCTGTTTCGGCTGTCAACCAGCTTTTCCTGTAGTTTCTGAGAATATCAAGGAGTTCGCTCAGTTCTGACGCTCCGTCTTTCACATCCATACTGATGTTTCGCTGCTTTAGCATCGCATGCTTCATTTTTCGAAGCACTGCTCTGCATTTCTCGATCGTTTCCTCTTCTAGTGCTCTCATTTTATAGATGAGCTCTTGTCTTGGGGAACCTACCGCAGGTCTGACATCTTGGATCGAAGCAGGGGTTTGCTGATCCTCGTGCCGTAGATGGGTTTGGTTGTTCCTCCAGATGAACCACTTGCGCCGACTTTCCTTCTTCTGTAACGCCTTGATCTGGCGACCTCATCATTTTTCTACTCTTCTGGAATGCTCCTCTCTCTTCTTCTTGGGGTTTTCTATTGTTCTGCATGCTATATGGGTCCAAACTTTAAGTCGCTATCTCCTCACATATGTACAGTCCTCCACGATGCCCCCATGGGTCCCTATGCAAGCAGTGAGGTTCATGCGAGGGTTGACGCAGGTCCTTATGGGTACCTGCGTTCAGAGCCAGGACGGATGTTAAGCAGGAGTTGTCTCAACTGCACCTGTACCATCGGTTCCGCGATGATGTGATTAGAACGTATTTAAAGACTCGCCAAGTTTTAAAAGGACGGAGGTAACTTCAGCATTAGCCCAGCAGCCATTTAACCAGGGTTTCAATCTGGGTACTCAGGTGTTGGAATGCCGCTGTCATCAGCGGGGGACCTTCTTTAGTGTCTGCCGATCTGCAAAAAGACAATTATGTAGCCGCCCAATATGGGACAGACGCTAACCCAGACGCCGCCCTCTTCGGGAACAGACGCGAACGGGATTTAAAAGCCGCCTTCTCACCTTAGCAAGTACCCTGTCGGTTGACAGAGATACAAGATCCCGGGACCGCCACGTGGAGGCGGTGAGATACTTGAAGCAGTTCTGCATGGATCATGCTGGGCTTTGCCATGTTAAAGCCAACCAGACACTTTGCCATGCAGAAACAGCTCCCGGTCCCATAATAATAATTTTTTTTTTTTGGGCTGAGGGGGGAAAATGCCTTCTGCATCTCACACTACCGTCGTATGTGTGGTATGTGTGGCTTGCACCCACTAAAAACCCATCCTCATCAGGCCTGTATCCACTTCGGAAAAGCTTCCGCATTACTTCAAAGTGGGGCATCACAAGCTCTTTTTATGGTGGACATAGTGCTGCTAACAACGCTCTCCACGCTAGTTCTCTCATTGCTATCGATTTGACTCCTGTCAATTTCTCCTATTAAGCGGTTCTGGTTTAGTCGGTTAACATTCCATCGGTGACTAGTTCTTATTTGATTTCCTACATGATGAGCCGAACTTCCTTCAGTACTGAAAGATATGTACTCGTGGTCGCTTCCATTGCATCGTCGGAGCTCTGCCCACGTTAGCGACTACCAGTCCAACTCTTGCTGACATATTAAGAATTTTTCGGCCTCTGCTGTTGGTTGTTGGCATGCCCCATTCTTCTGCTCTAGAGTTGAAGTCACCAGCTACTATAAGGCTTCCATGCATTTGCCGAGCTATGTCTTCAATGTCATCGATTTTATGTTGGAAAGCTTCTATTGTATCGTTCGGGGTTAGATAACAACTGAATATGGTGAATTCCTTAAGTTGTACATATACGTAGCAGCTACCTCTGCCATCGCCGAGACATCGTATGTCACCCGTAGCTGGGATCCATATAGCTGCAGTCTTATCTTCATTTTCCAGCCAGATACCGGATTGTTTCACTCTATATTGTTCGCAGATTATAACCAAATCCACGCAATGTTCCAGTACTATTTGGGACAGCAGGTCATCTGCTATACGGCTTCTGTGAAGGTTTGCTTGTAGGATTTTCATATTTGGGTTTTGCGGGTACTGGCTGCGCAGTTACTCGTCCCAGGGAAATGATTGAGATCCGTGCGGTTTCCATCTGCACACAGGCAACATTTCGGTGTCTTCGTGCAGTTTCTCATCTTGTGCCCCGTCTCTCCACACCTAATACAGAGATCTCTCCTGTCTGGTCCCGAGCAATCCCTTTGTAGGTGGCCTACCCCAAAGCATCTGAAGCAGCGTGTAACTTCGATGCACCGTTTCACTCGGCATCGCGTCCATCCAATCTTGATTCTTGGCTCCTTAAGAATTTTAGCTGCTTCTTCTGTTGGCAATATAACGAATGCACGTTTTTGCTCAGAATTTTTTGCGCCAGTTAGTCTCACTTTGACTTCCTGACACTGCTCGCCTATAATGAACTTGATTGCAGTTATGACTTCCTCCTCGTTTGTCAGACTGTCTAGGTCTCGTATCTCCAACTTGCTCAACGGCCTGATAGTCCTCACTGTGGCATTTTCTTTGAGCGTGTGCTTAATGCTTTCGCAAAGCTTCTCAGACTTACTTCCTTTTGCTAACTCGAGAAGCAAATCCCCTGACTTGGTTTTCCTGACTGAGCGGATGGCTGTATCGGTCTCGTCAGGCTTCAAGTTTTCCCTAAGTTCCCTCAATACCTCGGCGTAGCTCCTGCCTTCTGCGGGCTTGACCAAAACAGCTTCTGGGCGGGATCTTGACCGTACTTTAGAGTTTTCTCCTTTCCTCTCAGGGTTAACATTAACAGCTTTGTTCGTTTCCTCTGTTTGAGATGTTTTGGGTTTTCCCTTCTTCCGAGTCACTGTTTTAAAGCCGTCCTTCGCTTCCATACTTTTCGGCTTTTTAAATGCCTCTGGCTCGGCCGGGCTAGAAGCAGTCCGCTTTTTGCGGGACGAAACTGGTGTGTCAGTTTCCTGCAGCTGTTTGTTGGCTTCAGCCGCTAAGTTCGTTTCCTTGACTCTCTCTGTTTCGGCTGTCAACCAGCTTTTCCTGTAGTTTCCGAGAATATCAAGGAGTTCGCTCAGTTCTGACGCTCCGTCTTTCACATCCATACTGATGTTTCGCTGCTTTAGCATCGCATGCTTCATTTTTCGAAGCACTGCTCTGCATTTCTCGATCGTTTCCTCTTCTAGTGCTCTCATCTTATAGATGAGCTCTTGTCTTGGGGAACCTACCGCAGGTCTGACATCTTGGATCGAAGCAGGGGTTTGCTGATCCTCGTGCCGTAGATGGGTTTGGTTGTTCCTCCAGATGAACCACTTGCGCCGACTTTCCTTCTTCTGTAACGCCTTGATCTGGCGACCTCATCATTTTTCTACTCTTCTGGAATGCTCCTCTCTCTTCTTCTTGGGGTTTTCTATTGTTCTGCATGCTATATGGGTCCAAACTTTAAGTCGCTATCTCCTCACATATGTACAGTCCTCCACGATGCCCCCATGGGTCCCTATGCAAGCAGTGAGGTTCATGCGAGGGTTGACGCAGGTCCTTATGGGTACCTGCGTTCAGAGCCAGGACGGATGTTAAGCAGGAGTTGTCTCAACTGCACCTGTACCATCGGTTCCGCGATGATGTGATTAGAACGTATTTAAAGACTCGCCAAGTTTTAAAAGGACGGAGGTAACTTCAGCATTAGCCCAGCAGCCATTTAACCAGGGTTTCAATCTGGGTACTCAGGTGTTGGAATGCCGCTGTCATCAGCGGGGGACCTTCTTTAGTGTCTGCCGATCTGCAAAAAGACAATTATGTAGCCGCCCAATATGGGACAGACGCTAACCCAGACGCCGCCCTCTTCGGGAACAGACGCGAACGGGATTTAAAAGCCGCCTTCTCACCTTAGCAAGTACCCTGTCGGTTGACAGAGATACAAGATCCCGGGACCGCCACGTGGAGGCGGTGAGATACTTGAAGCAGTTCTGCATGGATCATGCTGGGCTTTGCCATGTTAAAGCCAACCAGACACTTTGCCATGCAGAAACAGCTCCCGGTCCCATAATAATAATTTTTTTTTTTTTTTTTTTTGGGCTGAGGGGGGAAAATGCCTTCTGCATCTCACACTACCGTCGTATGTGTGGCTTGCATGTGGGGCCTCTTGCGCGCGATGCGCGTTCATCTACTCATACAAAGCTCTAAGGCTCGCCTCTACTTAAATGCCAATATATACCGTAGAAGATATCCATTGGCACCCAAGGAGAGGCGATCCCCAGAGCCCGTCTGATGGTCTGCGTCCAGCCTGCCCTTTTTATACCCTTGCATCAAGGTCTAATTTCTTCAAGCGCAGAATGTCTCCGATAAAAGCGGCTACTGCTCTCCAGTTCTCTTCGCTTTCGCACATCTTGGCGACTATAGTTTCCGGCGTTATCTGTCCAATCGCTCGTGACAGAATATTTCGTTGCTGCGCGAATTTGGTACAATAGAACACTGTGTGTTCTGCGTTGTCGGCTTCCGCATCAGCGTAAATACAACTGGCTTCCGTGCTTTTGCCCATCTTGTTTAGAAAGAAACTAAAATAACCGTGACCTGTGAGCACTTGGGTGACGTAGTAGTCTACATCACCGTGTCGTCTCTCCACCCAGCTTTTAAGGTCGGGGATAAGTCTTCTTGTCCATCTTCCAGTGCCTTCGCGTTCCCATCTTTCTTGCCAGATATTGATGGTCTCTCTTCTTAGGGCCAGAATCGATTGTCTAGATGCTTCTCCAGTTTGTCGGAGGTCGTAGAGGCTCTTGCGTTCTTTCGCTAGCAGGTCTATCGGGATCTTAGCATGCTAAGACGAGTGCTGCAGCACACGACACCCTGCGATATGCGCTAATTATACGTAAGGCTGAGGTTCTTTGTATACCCAACAAAGTCTTCAGTCTGCAATTTGTTTTTAACGAATCAGCCCACACTTCACATCCATAAAGAAGAATGGAGTTGTTTGTATTCATCAACAGCTTTCGTCTAGATGGTATTGGTCCACCGATGTTTGCCATAAGTCTACTAAGAGATTTTGTTGTCTCTGCAGCCTTGGTTCTAGCGTTATTAATTTGAGGTCCGAAGGTCAGTTTAGAGTCCAGCCTGACCCCAAGGTACTTTATTGACTTCTGTGTCCGAATAGTTGTCTCAGTGAGCCTTAATTCTATTTCTAGTGGCATCTGCTTTCAGGTGACTAGCAACAGCTCAGTTTTTTCTGAGGCCAGCTGTAAGCCACGAGAGTCCATCCATTCGTTTACACGGATCATTACTTGATTTAGAATTCGTTGGGCGTACTCAATATTGCGTGCTGGAATCACTGCGACTATGTCATCCGCATATCCCACGAGAAATGCGTCGTCAGGCATTTCTGTGCTGAGGATATCGTCATAACTGATATTCCACAGTTCCGGTCCTAGTATGGATCCTTGAGCTGCACCCGAGGTGATGTCCATCCGTTTTTCGCCTCCTCTTGTCAGATAAATCAGTTTTCGATTCTGTAGATAGCTGTCTATTAGCCGCATCAGGTATTCTGGAATGTGGAAACGTCTGTTTAGCGAATCGATCATGTCCGACCACCTGACACTATTAAACGTCTAGTGTCGCCAAAAGCACAATGGGTCTGGATGCATGGTTGCCCACTTGGCTGGCCAGTGCTGCATTAACGACTTCCTGTATTGCTCCGATTGTGGACCTCCCTGGTCGGAACCCGTATTGCCTGCGGGAGAGGCCGCCTGATACCTCGACAGCAGCAACTAGTCGGGGCTTGATCAGCTTTTCCAGTAGCTTCCCAGTCGTGTTTAGCATGCAGAGCGGTCGATAGGCTGAAGGGGTTGCAGGGTCCCCCTTTCCTTTGCTTATCAAGACCAACCTCTGAGTCTTCCACGGATCGGGGAATATTCCATGCTGCAGGCACTTGTTGTACATATTTAATAGTACATCGGGTCTGTTCTTTGCGATGACTTTGAGAACTTCGGTCGGTATATCGTCGGGTCCTGGTGCTTTCCTATTCTTCATGCTGCCTATTGCCTTAGTTAATTCATCCTCGCTGAACAACTCGAAGTGTTCCTCAGACGGCTGCAGTGCAGTGTAAGCTGGTCTGATCGGATGAGGCGGAAACAGAGTTTTGACAATGTTGTCCATGTGCCCTTCGTCTATATCTGGCAGAGTACTTCTTGACCTAAGCTTCTTCATAACGAGTTTGTACCCAAGACCCCATGGGTCCTTGTTAACGTCATTACAGAGGGATTTCCATTTATTTCGTTTACTTATGCGAATGGCAATATTAAGAAGCTTTTTCGCCTTCTTGTACTCCTCCTCCTGTGTAGCGAAGTTTCCGCTTCTCCTAGCTCGTGTGAGATGACGCCTATAGCGGAGGCTAGTCTCCCTTAAAGCACTTATCTCGTCTGTCCACCAGTACACCTCTGCTCCTCTCCTGTGGGGATTGCCAGACTTTGGCATAGAAGCATCACAAGCTCTTTTTATGGTGGACATAGTGCTGCTAACAACGCTCTCCACGCTAGTTCTCTCATTGCTATCGATTTGACTCCTGTCAATTTCTCCTATTAAGCGGTTCTGGTTTAGTCGGTTAACATTCCATCGGTGACTAGTTCTTATTTGATTTCCTACATGATGAGCCGAACTTCCTTCAGTACTGAAAGATATGTACTCGTGGTCGCTTCCATTGTAGATGTCTAAGACTTTCCAGTCTAATATTCTGTGCGCAGAGTTCTCTGACACTAGCGTTATATCCGGTATTGTGCCTGTTTGGCCCATTCGCTGAAACGTCGGAGCTCTGCCCACGTTAGCGACTACCAGTCCAACTCTTGCTGACATATTAAGAATTTTTCGGCCTCTGCTGTTGGTTGTTGGCATGCCCCATTCTTCTGCTCTAGAGTTGAAGTCACCAGCTACTATAAGGCTTCCATGCATTTGCCGAGCTATGTCTTCAATGTCATCGATTTTATGTTGGAAAGCTTCTATTGTATCGTTCGGGGTTAGATAACAACTGAATATGGTGAATTCCTTAAGTTGTACATATACGTAGCAGCTACCTCTGCCATCGCCGAGACATCGTATGTCACCCGTAGCTGGGATCCATATAGCTGCAGTCTTATCTTCATTTTCCAGCCAGATACCGGGTTGTTTCACTCTATATTGTTCGCAGATTATAACCAAATCCACGCAATGTTCCAGTACTATTTGGGACAGCAGGTCATCTGCTATACGGCTTCTGTGAAGGTTTGCTTGTAGGATTTTCATATTTGGGTTTTGCGGGTACTGGCTGCGCAGTTACTCGTCCCAGGGAAATGATTGAGATCCGTGCGGTTTTCATATGCACACAGGCAACATGAATATAATAATAATAATAATAATAATAATAATAATAATAATAATAATAATAATAATAATAATAATAATAATAATAATAATAATAATAATAATAATTTTTTTTTTTTTTTTTTGGGGTGAGGGGGAAAATGCCTTCTGCATCTCACACTACCGTCGTATGTGTGGTATGTGGGGCTTGCACCCACTAAAAACCCCTCCTCATCAGGCCTGTATCCACTTCGGAAAAGCTTCCGCATTACTTCAAAGTGGGGCCTCTTGCGCGCGATGCGCAAAGCTCTAAGGCTCGCCTCTACTTAAATGCCAATATATACCGTAGAAGATATCCATTGGCACCCAAGGAGAGGCGATCCCCAGAGCCCGTCTGATGGTCTGCGTCCAGCCTGCCCTTTTTATACCCTTGCATCAAGGTCTAATTTCTTCAAGCGCAGAATGTCTCCGATAAAAGCGGCTACTGCTCTCCAGTTCTCTTCGCTTTCGCACATCTTGGCTACTTCGAAGTGGGGCCTCCTGCGCGACATGCGCTCTCGTCTCAATGCAAAGCTCTACGACGCGTCCGTTTCTCGTCTATCAAGATCGTTTTTCTTTGACCTTAAGATCGTTCCAACATAGGCTTTTACGTGATTCCAGGCCGCCTCACTGCTTATCATTCGATCAACTATGTTTTCAGGCGATATTTCTCCAATGGCATCCGTTAGTCCGGTGCGTTCTGATCGAAACCGCTCACAATGGAATATAGTGTGTTCTACACTGTCCCTCTCGGCGTCTTCATAAATGCACGTAGCTTGTGAGCTTTTCGCGATAGTGTGCAAAAAGGCCCGGAAATAGCCGTGGCCGGTCAGCATTTGAGTTAGGTAGTAATCAACGTTTCCGTGTTTCCTTTTTGTCCACCCCTTGAGATTGGGTATAAGCCTAGCTGTCCATTTTCCCGAGCATTCATGCTCCCACCTATTTTGCCACAAGTTCAGGGTCTCTTCTCTGCACAGCTCTTTTGTTTGTCTTGTCGCTACTCCACTTTGTTTTAGCTGGTAGACTTTTTGGCGTTCTCTTGCTAAGAGATCGATCGGTATTACACCCGCAGTGACTAGAGCTGCTGATCCTGATACCGTTCTATAGGCGCTGATTATCCTCAATGCTATTGTCCTTTGAACTTCGAGCAAGGGTTTAAGTCTGCACTTTACGCGTAGGGTGTTAGCCCAAACTTCACATCCATAAAGCAGGATTGCGTGGTTCACCTCCATTAGGAGTTTGCGTTTCGACTGGATTGGTCCACCTATGTTTGCCATGAGTCTGCTAAGTGATTTTGCAGTGTCGGTCGCTCGGCTTTTAGCGTGCAGTTTGGGCTCAAGACGAACTCCTAGATATTTTATCACTTTCTGCGTCCTAATGATATTTTCTCCTACTCTCATATCTATTTCTAGTGGAAACTGCTTCGTTGTTACTAGCAACAACTCGGTTTTTTCCGTGGCCAGCTGCAAACCGTTATTGTCCATCCATCCTTTCACCCGGCGCATCACCTGGTTTAGCTTACGCTGTATGTTTTCGGGGTTACGAGCCGAGATAACTGCAACTATATCGTCTGCGTATCCTACTAAGGTCGTGTCTTCCGGCATTTCTATGCGCAGTATTTCGTCGTAGCTAATATTCCATAGCTCGGGTCCCAGTATTGATCCTTGCGCTGCTCCTGATGTTACCTTTACACATTTCTCGCCTGCCTTTGTTTGGTACAGTAGCTTTCTGTTTTCGAGGTAGCTTTGTAATATTTTCAAGAGGTATCCACCGATTTTGAATTTCTGTTCTAGTGCGTCTGTAATATTTTCCCATTTAACGCTGTTAAAAGCGTTTTTGACATCCAGTGTTGCTAAGAGTACTATAGGTCTCGAGTAGTGATTTCCTTGTTGTCTTCGTAGTGCTTCGTAATATACCTTTTGAATTGCCCCTATTGTGGACCTCCCTGGTCTAAAACCGAACTGCATAGGAGAGAGTCCTCCGGCTCTGTTAACTGCTGCTGCTAGACGAGGTTTGATCATCTTTTCTAGGAGCTTTCCTGTAGTATTTAACATACATAATGGTCGATATGCTGATGGCGATAAGGGATCTCCTTTGCCCTTGCTTATCAGAACCAGCCGTTGCAGTTTCCATTGCTCGGGAAATAGTCCCGTTCGGATGCAAGCATTAAACATATCGAGTAGAAGATTAGGTCGCCTCTCTGCAATTGCTTGCAGGACCTCCGCAGGTATGTTATCGGGTCCCGGGGCTTTCCTACTTTTTAAGCTTTTTGTTGCTCTGACAAGTTCTTCCAATGTAAACATGTCTACTCGTTCTTCAAGGTCGGACACCGTTCTTCTCGACGGCCTAATCTCATGAGTAGGGAAGAGTGTTCTGACGATATTGTCCATCTGATCTACCTGTAGATCCGGCAAGGGTCTCCGGGACCTAAGTTTCTTCATGACGATTTTGTAGCCTAGTCCCCATGGGTCAGAGTTGACATCATTGCAAAGGCCCTTCCATTTATTAATCTTGGATTTCCGGATAGCAATATTAAGATCCTTCTTAGCTTTTTTGTACTCCTGCTCCTGGGTAGTAAATATTCCTCTACATCTTGCTCGGGTGAAGCGGCGTCTAGTTTTAAGGCATTTCTCTCTTAAGATTTTTATTTCATTTGTCCACCAGTATGCTTCTTGACCTTGCCAGTGTGGGTTTCCCCGTTTTGGCATTGCGGCGTTGCACGCTTTTTTTATAATTGACATAGTGTCGTTGACTATATTCTCGTCGTTTTGCCGTATAGTATTAGCTTTTCTATCAATTTCGTTGATGAGAGTTGTTTTGCTCAGTCTATTTACGTTCCATCCCTTTTTTCCTAGGCTAAGGCGATTTTCAGAACGATTTTGATCGCCTTGTGTCAGCTTGTAGGATATATACTCGTGATCGCTTCCGTTAAAGATCTCTAATACTTTCCATTCGGCAACCTTGTTTGCCATTTCTTCCGTCACTAGCGTTATGTCCGGGATTGTTCCTTCATTTCCTGGTCGTCTAAATGTAGCGGTTGATCCTATGTTTGCAACTACCATTCCCAGCCTTGCCGCCATGTTTAGAATTTTTCTGCCTCTGGAGTTGGTTGATGACATGCCCCATTCTTCCGCTCTTGAGTTAAAGTCACCTGCTAATAGGACTTTTCCCTGAGCTTGCTTGGCAGCATCTTCGATATCTTCGAGTTTTCTTTGGAAAGTCGTAATGTCATCGGAGAGTGTTAGGTAGCAGCTAATAATGGTCCAGTCCGCAACTTGTGCTGATACGTAACAATTCCGTCTAATGGGGGTATGGTGTGTAATGGTGCTGAATACTGGGATCCATAAAGCCGCGGTTTTCGTCTCATCTTCTATCCACAGACCGTCCTCCCGAGTTTTGTATTGTTCGCTGATAATGGCTAGATCTACATGATGCTCCAATGCTATTTGGAGCAGCAGATCATTGGCCGTTCTGCTTCTGTGCATATTTGCTTGTAGGACTTTCATTCTCTGCTTTTACTTGCGCCGCTATGACATTTGTTTGTCCCCGGAAGGTGGTTTAACTCTTTCCTTTTTTCCTCTGCGCAAATACAACATCTTACTGGGTTTTTGCATTCTTTTATTTTGTGCCCAGCCTCTCCGCATCTGATACATAGGTTTCTTCGATCTGGCCCCTTACAGTCCCTTTGCGTGTGTCCCCCTCTAAAGCATTTGAAGCATCGCATAGTGTCGATGCATTCTTTTACTCGACACAGGGTCCAGCCAATCCTGATTCTTCGGTCCTTCAGTATTTTCGCTGCATCTTCTGTCGCTAAGGTAACGAAGGCTCGTCGTTGCTCCGAGCTATTTACTCCAGTCAGATTAATTCTGATTTCTTCTGTAGTATCTCCCATCCCGGTTTTAATTGCGGAAATGATCTCGCTTTCCTCTGTAATACTATCAATATCTCGAATTTCCAGTTTGGTTTGCTGTTTCATGGTCCTAACCGTTGCATCACCCTTGAGCGTGGTCTTGATAGTCTCGCATAATAATTCGGCTTTGCTTCCTCTGGACAGTTCTAGGAGCATGTCACCTGATCTTGTTTTTCTTATCGACAGGATATTGCTGACATCTTTTTCTGGTTTCACGCTAATTCGTAGGTCCCTCAGAACCTGTGCATAGCTCTTTCCTTCAGTTAGCCTTACTAGCACAGCATCTGGTCGAGATCTTAATTTTGTCCTAGGTTTATCTCTCTTTTCACCATTAACGTCTCTTTTTATATTTCGTTCATCCGATTTTGCCTCTTTTTTCCGTTTTTGTTAGTTACCATTTGAAAGCCATCATTTGATTCTTTATCTCTGCCTTTTTGCTTGCGTTCTGTAATGCTGGGCTGGTAGCTGCTCTCTTTTGGGTTGACGATAGCGGGGTATCGACTATCTTCAAGGCCTTCGGTATTGCCTTACTCATGTCATTTAGTTTTTCGATTTCAGCTTTCTTCCAGCTTGCTCTGTAGCTTTCTATTTCATCGAGAAGCTCCGTGAGTTCAGCTGTACCGTCCTTAACTTCCATGCTGATATTTCTTTGTTTTTGCATCGCATGCTTCATCTTCCTTATTATTGCCTTGCACTTGGTCAGAGATTCTTCCTCTAATGTTCTCATCTTGTATATTAGTTCCTGTCGCGGGGAGCTTCGCTGTGTTGTCGGTGCTGTCTCTTTCCTGTGTGTAGCAGGAGTTTGAAGGTCAATCTGCTGTGGTGCTTCGGAATCCTTTCTTTTTTTCGGAGTGTTCTGTTCAGCTAGTTCATTATTTTCCTTCCTTTCAATGGTCGTGTTTCCTTGGGGTGACCTACCCATCAAGTTGCTCTTCCGGAAAGCTTCTTCCATATTGTTTGGTGTTAATTGGGTTGTCATCTTGCATAAGTGGGTCCAAACTCTACGCCGCTATCTCCTCACCTATGTACAGTTGTCCAAAATGTCCCCATGGGTCCCTATGCAAGCAGTGAGGTCCATGCGAGGGTTGACACAAAGCTTCATGGGCGGTTGTGTTCAGAGCCAGGACAGACGCGAAGCAGGAATCATTTCAACTGCACCTGTACCGCCGAGTCAACGGCGATGTGATTTGAACGTACGGAGAGACTTGCTAAGTTTTAACTGGACGGAGGCGAACGTAACATTATCCCGATAGCCGTTTCTCCAAAATGTCACTCTTGCGTACTAAGGTGTCAGAATGCTGCATTCGTCAAGCCCGATATCATCAAATCGTCTTTTGTGTGCATAATCGTAAGTCAATTTATCGTTCCTGTGTCTTGCCGTGACTGGGGGACCGCGGGTATGTCAAGCCCGTCACCCGGTTGTGGGTGCCCCTGCGGGGAAATAATAATAATAATAATAATAATAATAATAATAATAATAATAATAATAATAATAATAATAATAATAATAATAATAATAATTTTTTTTTTTTGTCTTTTGGGCTGAGGGGGGAAAATGCCTTCTGCATCTCACACTACCGTCGTATGTGTGGTATGTGGGGCTTGCACCCACTAAAAACCCCTCCTCATCAGGCCTGTATCCACTTCGGACAAGCTTCCGCATTACTTCAAAGTGGGGCCTCTTGCGCGCGATGCGCGTTCATCTACTCATACAGAGCTCTAAGGCTCGCCCCTACTTAAATGCCAATATATACCGTAGAAGATAGCCATTGGCACCCAAGAAGAGGCGATCCCCAGAGCCCGTCTGATGGTCTGCGTCCAGCCTGCCCTTTTTATACCCTTTCATCAAGGTCTAATTTCTTCAAGCGCAGAATGTCTCCGATAAAAGCGGCTACTGCTCTCCAGTTCTCTTCGCTTTCGCACATCTTGGTGACTATAGTTTCAGGCGTAATCTGTCCGATCGCTCGTGACAGAATATTTCGTTGCTGCGCGAACTTGGAACAATAGAACACTGTGTGTTCTGCGTTGTCGTCGTAAATACAGCTGGCTTCCGTGCTTTTGCCCATCTTGTTTAGAAAGAAACTAAAATAACCGTGACCTGTGAGCACTTGGGTGACGTAGTAGTCTACATCACCGTGTCGTCTCTCCACCCAGCTTTTAAGGTCGGGGATAAGTCTTCTTGTCCATCTTCCAGTGCCTTCGCGTTCCCATCTTTCTTGCCAGATATGGATGGTCTCTCTTCTTAGGGCCAGAATCGATTGTCTAGATGCTTCTCCAGCTTGTCGGAGGTCGTAGAGGCTCTTGCGTTCTTTCGCTAGCAGGTCTATCGGAATCACGCATGCTAAGACGAGTGATGCAGCACACGACACCGTGCGATATGCGCTAATTATACGTAAGGCTGAGGTTCTTTGTATAGCCAATAAAGTCTTCAGTCTGCCATTTGTTTTTAACGAATCAGCCCACACTTCACATCCATAAAGAAGAATGGAGTTGTTTGTATTCATTAACAGCTTTCGTCTAGATGGTATTGGTCCACCGATGTTTGCCATAAGTCTACTAAGAGATTTTGTTGTCTCTGCAGCCTTGGTTCTAGCGTTATTTATTTGAGGTCCAAAGGTCAGTTTAGAGTCCAGCCTGACCCCAAGGTACTTTATTGACTTCTGTGTCCGAATAGTTGTCTCAGTGAGCCTTAATTCTATTTCCAGTGGTATCTGCTTTCTGGTGACTAGCAATAGCTCAGTTTTTTCTGAGGCCAGCTGTAAGCCACGAGAGTCCATCCATTCGTTTACCCGAATCATTACTTGATTTAGTATTCGTTGGGCGTACTCAGTATTGCGTGCTGGAATCACTGCGACTATGTCAGGCATTTCTGTGCTGAGGATATCGTCATAACTGATATTCCACAGTTCCGGTCCTAGTATGGATCCTTGAGCTGCTCCCGAGGTGATGTCCATCCGTTTTTCGCCTCCTCTTGTCAGATAAATCAGTTTTCGATTCTGTAGATAGCTGTCTATCAGGTATTCTGGGATGTGGAAACGTCTGTTTAGCGAATCGATCATGTCCGACCACCTGACACTATTAAACGCATTTTTGACGTCTAGTGTCGCCAAAAGCACAATGGGTCTGGATGCATGGTTGCCCACTTGGCTTGCCAGCGCTGCATTAACGACTTCCTGTATTGCTCCGATTGTGGACCTCCCTGGTCGGAACCCGTATTGCCTGCGGGAGAGGCCGCCTGATACCTCGACAGCAGCAGCTAGTCGGGGCTTGATCAGCTTTTCCAGTAGCTTGCCAGTCGTGTTTGGCATGCAGAGCGGTCGATAGGCTGATGGGGTTGCAGGGTCCCCCTTTCCTTTGCTTATCAAGACCAACCTCTGAGTCTTCCACGGATCGGGGAATATTCCATGCTGCAGGCACTTGTTGTACATATTTAATAGTACATCGGGTCTGTTCTTTGCGATGACTTTGAGAACTTCGGTCGGTATATCGTCGGGTCCTGGTGCTTTCCTATTCTTCATGCTGCCTATTGCCTTAGTTAATTCATCCTCGCTGAACAACTCGAAGTGTTCCTCAGACGGCTGCAGTCCAGTGTAAGCTGGTCTGATCGGATGGGGCGGAAACAGAGTTTTGACAATGTTATCCATGTGCCCTTCGTCTATATCTGGCAGAGTACTTCTTGACCTAAGCTTCTTCATAACGAGTTTGTACCCCAGACCCCATGGGTCCTTGTTAACGTCATTACAGAGGGATTTCCATTTATTTCGTTTACTTATGCGAATGGCAGTATTAAGAAGCTTTTTCGCCTTCTTGTACTCCTCCTCCTGTGTAGCGAAGTTTCCGCTTCTCCTAGCTCGTGTGAGATGACGCCTATAGCGGAGGCTAGTCTCCCTTAAAGCACTTATCTCGTCCGTCCACCAGTATACCTCTGCTCCTCTCCTGTGGGGATTGCCAGACTTTGGCATAGCAGCATCACAAGCTCTTTTTATGGTGGACATAGTGCTGCTAACAACGCTCTCCACGCTAGTTCTCTCATTGCTATCGATTTGACTCCTGTCAATTTCTACTATTAAGAGGTTCTTGTTTAGTCGGTTAACATTCCATCGGTGACTTCGTATTTGATTTCCTACATGATGAGCCGTACTTCCTTCAGTACTGAAAGATATGTACTCGTGGTCGCTTCCATTGTAGATGTCTAAGACTTTCCAGTCTAATATTCTGTGCGCAGAGTTCTCTGATACTAGTGTTATATCCGGTATTGTGCCTGTTTGGCCCATTCGCTGAAACGTCGGAGCTCTGCCCACGTTAGCGACTACCAGTCCAACTCTTGCTGACATATTAAGAATTTTCCGGCCTCTGCTGTTGGTTGTTGGCATGCCCCATTCTTCTGCTCTAGAGTTGAAGTCACCAGCTACTATAAGGCTTCCATGCATTTGCCGAGCTATGTCTTCAATGTCATCAATTTTATGTTGGAAAGCTTCTATTGTATCGTTAGGGGTTAGATAACAACTGAATATGGTGAATTCCTTAAGTTGTACATATACGTAGCAGCTACCTCTACCATCACCGAGACATCGTATGTCACCCGCAGCTGGGATCCATATAGCTGCAGTCTTATCATCATTTTCCAGCCAGATACCGGGTTGTTTCACTCTATATTGTTCGCATATTATAACCAAATCCACGCAATGTTCCAGTACTATTTGGGACAGCAGATCATCTGCTATACGGCTTCTGTGAAGGTTTGCTTGTAGGATTTTCATATTTGGGTTTTTCGGGTACTGGCTGCGCAGTTACTCGTCCCAGGGAAATGATTGAGATCCGTGCGGTTTTCATATGCACACAGGCAACATTTCGGTGTTTTCGTGCAGTTTCTCATCTTGTGCCCCGTCTCTCCACACCTAATACAGAGATCTCTCCTGTCTGGTCCCGAGCAATCCCTTTGTAGGTGGCCTACCCCAAAGCATCTGAAGCAGCGTGTAACTTCGATGCACCGTTTTACTCGGCATCGCGTCCATCCAATCTTTATTCTTGGCTCCTTAAGAATTTTAGCTGTTTCTTCTGTTGGCAATCCGATTTAGCGTCGCTTGTGAACAGTTGTGTTTACCTTTGTGCTCTGAGTTTTTGTATTTTTTCAGTGATTTTGTGCGAGTGTTTTGTGTTAATTTATTTACAAAGCTTAACTTAATATCTGTGTTAGAAATTTTAAATAGATCTCCCAGTAAACGGGTATGTGTTTATAGTTATTTTAACATTTCTATTAGATTTGTTTAATCTCGTAGCTTTGAACTCTTTTACTCCCTCTCAATCTCTCCCGCTCTATTTTATAACTGTAATTTACTCTCTATGAAATTCTGGTAGACTTTTTCGTTTATTTCTCTAACTCTCTCTCTCTCTCTCTCTCTTGCATGCTTTACATTGCATTTGTTTATTGATTAAAGTTGTTGTGTTGCACAAGCCACGCTCAGTCGATATAAGATTTATTCTCTCGTGCTCTCTTTATTCGATTTAATTCGTGATCTCGCGCTCTTACTTTTTTCGTGTTCTTGTGGTTTTGAATTTGATTTGATCCCAGTGCCAAATTTACTTTGAGGTATTTTTCATATTCTTATTTTTTTATTTGCTTTAAACTTACAATGGCTCTTGTCTGTTCTAAAAAAAATTGTACTCTTGCGTCTTCAACTAAAGACCCTTTTATTTTTTGCTGGCTCTGCGATTCGATGATGCACGTTAAATGTGCAGGATTTACTGGCAGAGTCAAAGATTTCATTGATCTTAATTCTGGTCTCATGTGGTCATGTGGGTCCTGCAAGGAAATGGTAGTTGAGATGAGCGGCTTTATGAAGCAGACTCGAGACAGCCTATTGAATATCTCAGGAGCTTTTAAACAACTCAATGAGGGGTTCAATTCCGTCTGTGCCCAGTTTAATAATAAAAAATTATTAACCGAGTCGCCTAAACGTAAAAAAGCCAGTTTAACCGCCGTTAATATGATTGTGGAATCCACCCCAAATCCGAACTTGGTAGCAGCAGTTTCTGTTGACACAGGGGTAAATGAACCAACTGTGCCTATGGATACAGCTAGTTCGGGTGGAACCTCTGTTTCCAGAATAAAATCTACAGTACTGGCTAAGTCAAAGAATTCGTTGCCGACCGTACCTACAGGTACAGTAGGCACCGTTCCTGGTTCTCAGCCCAGTGTGGTTCAGACTGCTGCTGGGGGCGTAAGAAACTTTCAGTTGTTCCACAAAGGAAGCAATTATTTGTTTCTAGATTCACCCCAGATACCACATCTGAGGATGTTTTGGAATTTATACGTGAAAAATTCCCATCCGAGGATATTGCAGTTGAACAATTTCGATTTTCTTACGCTCGTAGGATATCGTCTTTTAAAATATTTGCTCCGCCTGATGTGTTTAATGTGTTACTTTCTGAAAGTTTTTGGCTTAATGATGATTTAGTAATTAAAGAATTTGTTCCAAATAAACCGAGAACAAATAACAGGCCTTCCACTGTGCCAAAAAACTAAAAAGTTTATTCTTGGCGTATCAAAATGTTAGGGGACTAAATATGAAGCTACACAAGCTTTATGCCGACTCCTCTGCATTCACCGAAGATATTTTGGCTTTTACGGAAACTTGGCTAAAACCAGAGATATCTGACTCTGAAGTTCTGTCAAATAACTTTAATACTTATAGGACCGATCGCCCCTCACGTAGGGGGGCGGTGTACTGATTGCCGTTACCTCTAGCCTAACATCCGAAAGAATTCTCACTCATATCCCAAACGAAATTGAATTTGTAAGTGTGAAAGTTTCCTTGCAATCTTTATCTATTTTTGTTACATGTTCCTATATTCCACCTGGCTCTGATCTAGTAATTTATGAGCACCATCTGTCCGCAATAAAATCCGTACTATCCCTTCTTTCTAACAGAGACCTTTTGATTGTTTTGGGTGACTTTAATCTACCTGATATTTCTTGGTCTCCTCCCACTGACTCACTTGTCGCTATACCTTTATCCGCCCATGATTTTGTAGATGGCCTTTTAGAATTATCGTTACAGCAAGTAAGCTTTATACGAAATTCTTTAAATAGACAATTAGATCTTGTGTTTGTTTCAGACCCGTCCGAGGTCACGGTATGTAGAATTGACGCTCTTGTTGTACCTGAAGACCGATATCATCCAACAATGGAATTGACAATTTGCCTCCCCTGCTCTGATACCCTCTCTCCTTTAGTGCCCCCAACTAAAATGAGATGTTTTCGTAAATGTGACTATAATAAACTTAACGATATGATTTCTCATTATAATTGGACAGACTTGTACAATTGTACAGACATTGAAAGTGCCACTGAACTATTCTATATAGCGTTAAATACTTTTTTTAATGGATGCGTTCCTGATAGGTTTCCTTTAAACCTAAACAGGCCAAATACTTATAAAAAGTATAAAAAATCGTTTAAGCCATCATATTTTTCGAAACATGTAGTGGCTCGATCGGATTTTAATGTTCTCAACAGTCATTGCTATTCTATGTATCTAAATCGATGTAAATTTGAATTTTCAAATGATCCGAAACAGTTTTTCAACTTTGTTAATGCCAAGCGTAAGTCATCGGCATTGCCTTCATCGGTACGTCTAAACTCAACGGAGGCATCGACGGATTCTGACATTGCTGATTTATTTGCTGAGTTTTTCCAAACCACTTATAGTTCGACAGCTTGGTCAAATTCTAACTACCCTAATCCCTTAAATAGGGCAAATTGTATTTTTACCCCTTTAATTACTGAAAACTCTCTCTTAATAGATTTAGAAACAACAACGCCGACTTATTCTCCCGGTCCAGATGGACTTCCTGGATGTGTGCTCAAGTTTTGTGCGTCAACCATTTGTAAACCGATTCTTAAACTTTTTAATTTGTCTATTTCATCATCAGTTTTTCCTACTATCTGGAAGGACTCTTTTATTATTCCACTTCATAAAAAGGGTGCGAAGGCTGATGCCAAGAATTATAGAGGTATTTCCAAATTGTCGGCAATTCCTAAAGCATTTGAACGTATTATCACTTCTCATTTGCAACATTTATGTTCCTCGCTTATATCACCGTGTCAGCATGGTTTTGTTAAGCGAAGATCGACCACCACCAACCTTCTTGAATTGTCATCTATTGTAATAAATGGATTTCAGAAAAAAATGCAGACTGACGTTATATATACAGATTTTAGTAAGGCCTTTGACTCCGTCAACCACTCTCTTCTCTTATTCAAATTAGATCTGCTTGGGTTTCCTGGTAATCTATTAACTTGGATTTCAAGTTACTTGAATGGTAGGACTCAGAGGGTTATATTCAAGAATTCTGTTTCAAAATTGATCTACGTGACATCTGGAGTCCCTCAGGGAAGTCATCTGGGCCCTTTGCTGTTTACTTTGTTTATCAACGATCTTCCCTCTATCATAACACATTCTCGTGTACTAATGTATGCTGATGATGTTAAGCTTTGTTTATCATATAATGATATAGCGTCGGGATTTAACTTACAGTCAGATATTGATTGTTTTCATGAATGGTGTGAGTACAACCTTTTAAAGTTGAACTACCTTAAATGCAACGTTATGACTTTTTATAGGGGTACTCCTACGTTTATTAGTTATTTTCTTGAAAATACGTCACTCGACCGTATATATTCAGTTAACGATTTAGGTGTTCTTCTGGACCCTAAACTTAAATTTGACTGCCACATAATGTCCACTGTTAATAAAGCCATGAGTGTTCTTGGCTTTATAAAGCGTTGGTCAAAAGAATTTGATGACCCTTATACGACCAAATTATTATTTACCTCCCTTGTCCGTCCTATTTTGGAATATTGTTCGTCGGTTTGGAGTCCACAATATCAAGTGCACATTGACCGTATTGAGTCGGTACAAAAAAAATTTCTTCTATTTGCCCTTCGTAGTTTGAACTGGGATCAAAACGTAAGGCTACCTTCCTACCAGAGTAGATTACTGTTGCTTAATTTACCTACACTTGTAAATCGTAGAAAAATGCTTGGTACTATTTTTATGCATAATCTTATAAGAGGTGATATTGATTCTGCAGAACTTGTAAACCGCCTAACTTTCAATGTTCCTGTTAGACTAACACGAAATTATATCCCTCTAAATTTGTCACGATGTTCATCAAATTTTTGTCTGCACGAGCCCTTTCGCGTTCTATGTAATACTTATAACAACCTTTATCATCTAATCTGCATTTCCACTTCTATCCCGTTACTAAAAACTAATATTTTAACTCATTTGCTTTTCTCTTAATTGTGCCTTTTATTTTCACTTGTGTCTTGTCTCTATTTAATTTATGTATTTTCCTCGCGAACTCGCATTTTTTGCCCAAATTGATAATAGGGCCCGCGCGTAACAAGCACGTGCTTGGTGTCGTTGGGCCACTTGTTTGTACTGCTCGTAGTGCATCAACGTCCATCAGAAAAAAAAAAAAAAAAATATATATCGAATGCACGTTTTAGCTCAGAATTATTTGCGCCAGTTAGTCTCACTTTGACTTCCTGACTCTGCTCGCCTATAATGAACTTGATTGCATTTATGACTTCCTCCCCTTTTTTCAGAATTTTTAGGGTTTCTATCTCCAACTTGCTCAACGGCCTGATAGTCCTCACTGTGGCATTTTTTTTGAGCGTGTGCTTAATGCTTTCGCAAAGCTTCTCAGACTTACTTCCTTTTGCTAACTCGAGAAGCAAATCCCTGACTTGGTTTTCTCTGACTGAGCGGATGGCTGTATCGGTCTCGTCAAGCTTCAAGTTTTCCCTTAGTTCCCTCAATACCTCGGCGTAGCTCCTGCCTTCTGCGGGCTTGACCAAAACAGCTTCTGGGCGGGATCTTGACCGTACTTTAGAGTTTTCTCCTTTCCTCTCAGGGTTAACATTAACTGCTTTGTTCGTTTTCTCTGTTTGAGATGTTTTGGGTTTTCCCTTCTTCCGAGTCACTGTTTTAAAGCCGTCCTTCGCTTCCTTACTTTTCGGCTTTTTAAATGCCTCTTGCTCGGCCGGGCTAGAAGCAGTCCCCTTTTTGCGGGACGAAACTGATGTGTGTCAGTTTCCTGCAGCTGTTTGTTGGCTTCAGCCGCTAAGTTCGTTTCCTTGACTCTCTCTGTTTCGGCTGTCAGCCAGCTTTTCCTGTAGTTTCCGACAATATCAAGGAGTTCGCTCAGTTCTGACGCTCCGTCTTTCACATCCATACTGATGTTTCGCTGCTTTAGCATCGCATGCTTCATTTTTCGAAGCACTGCTCTGCATTTCTCGATCGTTTCCTCTTCTAGTGCTCTCATTTTATAGATGAGCTCTTGTCTTGGGGAACCTACCGCAGGTCTGACATCTTGGGTCGAAGCAGGGGTTTGCTGATGCTCGTG